>JAKSXM010000247.1:1973281-2581875 GCA_022575985.1 Anagrus nilaparvatae | reverse complement strand
TTTAAACGTTCAAATTTTAATTTAAATCCAAATGTTCGCCTTCAAATTAAGTTAAAAATGTAGAAGTTTTAGTAAGATTTGGCTCGTATCGAATAAGAATGTGCGGTTACCCGACCCGAGAAGTTAGGTAAACCAGAAAAGTTTCAGAGGTCCGCAGGTACAGTTTTGAATAGGAAAGTTCTCTCATTTTAGGATTTTTTCAAGTGAATGTATTTAAAATAAATATTGACTTTTAAAATATAGGTGCCATTTTTATGATATAAGCTTTTGTTAACGTAATTTTTTAAAATTATGATTAAAGCTGGTAGAAAGCTTTTTTGTAAACATTTGAAAAAATTAAAAAAAGCTAATTAAATATTACTTAATTACGTATTAATAACCTTCGAATGTATAAATGATTTTTAAGAATATCAAGCATTTTCGTTTTTCTGAATTCATACAAAAAAAAAACAAAACAAATAATAATTAGCTTCGAACGTAACTATAATCACTAGTTAAAAATAAATTTATTAATAAGCGTTAGTTAAATGACGATTTACTTTTTTTTTAAATAAAAAAGAAAAAAAAATGTTGTATAAATAAATATAATTATTAACTGTAAGTAACGTGTATTTATGTAATGCAGGTTTTAAAAATACTAAAGCTAAATATATAGTTTGTAAATAAGAAAATAAAATAAAACTTTATTTAATAACATTGCAAAAACAGAAATTATTTTGAATTTCTTTTATTAGATTAACTTAATGTGCTTTTAATTTTTATTGTCTTATATACGTCTGGGAGATAGTAATTAAACCCGTCTACTTTTCTAAATAATCGGTAATTGACTAACAAAATATTTAATTGTTGTAAAAAAGTTATTGCTTAATAATCAAATTACATCATTTCAATTATCAAGCAGTATAATTTTAGACTAATTATTTCTCGAAATAGTGATGCGTTTTTGACACTGTATAAGTAAAGTGACAGGACACTGATTTTTAACTCAGTTCGATTACTTTTAGTTATGACGAGAGAAAGCGTCATAAATTTATTATGTTTTTTTAGTATTTGTAACATAAATTGGCGATTCTTTTTAAACTCGGTCAGCCCTTATTGACAAAAAATTAAAGCTGCGTAAAAGGATGTGGATTGTCTCAAACAGACGGCAAAAGGGCCTATTTTCATACCTTGATTATTTATTTATGACAACGAAGTACGTTTCTCTAGATTATTAAACAAGTTTTAATTTTTCAAAAGTACATCATATTCTCACGCTTGTTATAATAATATTCTGTCAAAATTTCAAAGGGAAGAAGCAAAAACACAGATTTACAACTCTTACGCATATTTACATCTCGTTCGCACATAATCCCACAAATATTTCTTGTTTGAAGTTAAAATTATAAAATTTTGTAAAAAAGATGTTTTAATTACTTTTTTTCATTTCCAATAAGAAAAACTCGTTGGTTTTAATTAAACTACTTTTAAATGTTGATTTCAGTTGAAAATGCTGATTTTACAAATTTTCCTAATGCCCAGAAAAATAGACTAGTTAGGGTAAATTTAATTTTTCAATGCCCCCTACATTGTTTTGATTATACGAACTTGAATTTCGTAATTTTTTAAAAGAACATGAGGCCTACCATCTCTTTCATTTAAATATTTATAATTTGATTTCTATTTTAAATCTCAATATCTCAATAATATAATACAATGAATTATTATTATCGAAGCATGAAAATTATTCATAAGTAAAAGTACAAGAATGATAATAATATGATGTGACATTAAATTTATCTATTCATATAAGAGTACATTATAATGTTTTTTTGCTTTTGATAGATGGTTATATAACGTGGTCGTATAGAAAATTTTTTTTCAATACTTTAATGATATTGTAACTCTTTTGTCTTTTGTAATTTTGGCAATTTATCTGTTTAGAGAATTATCATTAATTTTCTATTGTGTCAATTTTTAAACCGAGGGAAAATTATAGCGAAATTGAGCTTACAGAGAGATGATTCAGATAAAAAGTTAACATTTTTAAAATTCAATATTTATAATAATTGTTTTTTTATGTTTTACAGCCGGTTCAGTTTTGGAAAAAGGATATTTCGGACCATGGAGACAATGCAAAATAATGCTTTACGGGAGAGAACGATGCGGCCAAGGCATTTCGAGGTTCAAACCAATTTGTAAGTACAAACATCGCATATTTTTATCGAAAATCGTTAAAACAAACTTTCTCCTACGATATCCTTCATGAAACGCAACAGGCGACATAAATATTGCTTACACTAAATCGATATTTTACGCACGTAGCGCGGAAATGAATAGAATAGAAAAAAAAACTTTTATGCATGTACTGTCATTAATTTTAAAATAATCAAACCAATAAATTAATTATGCGATATTATTTATTCAAAAAAAAAAAAGTCATAATCCTAAAAGTTTGTAAACTTAAATGTTATTGCTCCATAAAAAATGTAAAATATACAAGTTTTTATAACGGGTACTTAAAACTTATGACTATTAACTTAGGGACATTTACATTTACTATAACTTTAGCTCTGTTATAATCATGTAAAGTTCTACTTTTATCGTTACTTTTCTAGTCATGCAGAAAAAAAATACAGACACATTTTTTATTTATTTTTTTTTGTTTACTTTGCAAATTACTATTTACTTTTCTCTGTACTTCTTTTTTATTTTAGTTTCAAAATTAATTAAATTATTCCTAATTAATTATTATTCGCTGTTTATTAATTTATTTTGTTTTAAAATTAGTTTTATATGAACAATTCTCTACAACTTATATGACAAGTTATTTTATTCTGTAACTTTGCTAACATCGTTTTAACAAATTAAGGTATAGAAAACTTTCTTAAACTTTCAGTGTCTGTTTTTGTATGGCCAAGACTTGATTAGTTACAATTATCACAATATTACAAGTGGATAAGTTTTAATTTAAAAATTTAATTTTAACCTTTTTAAATTCAAAGAAAAACGGCAAAGAGTTACCGAAAAAGCTGGCCTCTTTTTGCAAACTCGTTAATTTTTTGCAGAAGGGAGCTTAAGTAAAAATTTTTTTTGCAAAATCTTTGATATTATGTCTCTGCTCCAGAACAAAAATTTTTCTCTACTCTTAGTATTCCTCTTTCCTGTTATTTTCTAATGAACAATGTTAAAAAGGCTATTTTTTATACCGCCAAAATTATGAAAAATAAAATTTAATGACATTTATTTCATTTTTTTTTAATTTAGAGGTAGATCTAACCCATTTTTTCGCCCTCTATGAAGAGATCATTGAAATTATATTTTAAAATATGATGATAAGAATAAAAAAAATAAAATAACATCATGTTTTTTTATTATTTTCTTATTTTTGTGATAGTCTTTAACCCCAATAATTAGCTCTAACATTCCTCTTTTGATACATAATCAAATAAACCCAATATTTTATTAATAACTTTAATTTAGTTGATGATTAGTTTCAAAATATAGCAAAAAAACCCATAAGTGGAGTAGGTTTTTCTTTTACGAGTGTTTTCCTATTTTCTAGACTCTAAGGACCCCGTATTCGGATTCAGTGACGCGAAAAACCTTTTTAAGCCCTTGTCGCTGAATTTGGACTCCTCACACCGCATTATATGACATGGAACTGAAGAAAATTTTGGTTTCTTATAGAGACCCATTTTGATTTTTTGGCATATGAGTACGTTTTGAAACCCCAGAAAGCTAAAAAAAACGGTTTAAAAAAAAAGTATGAATGTATGGGTGCGTAATCGGCGGTATTTCACAACTATGGCATGAAGACCTAATTTTTTTTTCAAAACTACTTTTTTTTATTTAATTTGAATGTAATACCTCATTTTTTTCCATGGAAAAACTAATATCTAGAAGTACCGCTTTTACTCGACATGTTTCAGTCTACTCCTGATCATAAATGATATTTAGATAAAAATTGTAAATAACATACAGTATAAGCTCTGTTAGTAATGTCAGAGTAACTCATATAAAACAAACATGGTGAGAAAAATAAGTTAATTTATAAATAAGCCAGTTTAAGGTAGTTTATTGCAATCATTGTTTCACGTTTATAATTTTTGTTTAATTAAGGTCATCATTTATTAGCAATTGTTACAGATATCTCTTGCAATCTAATTAACGCGTTATTTTATATTAAAAATATAAAATTTTGCAAATATGTGACACACAAAATTTTAATATTCTTTTAAATTTATTCAATCTATTTATACTGCTAATTAATAACAAATTTACCTGGAGTACATAAACATTAAATTACCTAAAAAACTTGTATTTATTATTATTCTATTAGTGCAGAATGTTTATTTTACAGGCCAAAAAAACGTTAAAAAAATTTAGTAGTTTTAAAGTACAATAATTATACGGTCTCATTATTTTTTAACATAAATATTATCTTGATTATGGCAGCTTACCACTTAAATTAACTTATCTCAATCTTTTTCTGCAAAATTGCATAGACTATAGACACTAATAACTACAATGCATACTTTTTAATTTAGTTAGCGAAAAGCTTAATTATTTCTTACAGATTTTATTACATTCATTGCTTATTTAATTTCTGCATTATTATTCAATTTGTCCTCGTAAAATTATATGTTTTTATGTACTATAAAATAATCTCATCGGTCAGATTGAGATAAGAGTTTTTAAAATTTCTTTGCTAAAGTTTATTTTAAACCTAAGATTTCATCTTTTAGTTCTCTGAAAAATATTCAGCTTGTCCATATGAAAAGTTCTGGTTGCTACAGATAAAGAAAAAAATTTTGGAATTCTAGATTCGTTTATCGAAAAATTATTTAACTGTAAAGTTCAACAATCAAAGCAACTATTTTTAAAATCAATGTATCAATAAAAATATTTTTTCCAATAATCTCTCTGTTATCAATTATACATATAAATTTGTATACATTATACATATATATGAAAAATATTTCAGGATTTATTAAATTTATAATAGTAGGGCTTTAGGGCTGGTAATTAAAAAAGGCATACACTTGACAAAGAGATACTTTGGTTCTCCATACCACTCCAGGTTGTGAGGTTGCTTGAAAAGTTAACCCCAAAACTAAAAAATTCAGACCTACCAAAAGCTATTTGGCGAAAAAGTAAAATAGCAGATTTATTATAAATATAATTTAAGAAATTCTATCCTGCAGTATAGAGTTCCCTGTGCTTTAGCCCATTTAACCTAGTTATAGGTATGGAGGTGTTTTTTCAGCTTCATAATCCCATTTAGTTGCTTTGATGGTTGTAAGTGACTTTTATCTACAGTTACTGGGCACTGAGTAGATCGCCCCTCAGGAGACATCTTTGGTTATTTAATTTCGAGTTTTTTCTCTGTTAAAAAAGGTAAAATAAATCTATATAATATATAATGAATAAAGACGATTAAAGAAAATCTACTCCCAAAAATTTATGGCTAATCATGGAATTTTGGACACAGGTACTTAACCTATAAAAATTCATACTATTAATTTCAGTTCTTTTGCCTAATTTCAAATTTTAGAAATATAATCGATTTTTAAAAAAACTCTTTCATTAATAAGTATTGAAAATTCTTACAATAAATGCTAAAGCAATAGATTTTGATTCTTATTTCCTTGCTAAAAATAATTGCAAAAAGCTCCTTCGTTAAATATCTCACAATAAATAATTATTATAGTTTCAGAAACTAAAAAAAAAAATTTTATTTAAACAAATACGACTTATACTTGTTAAATTTTTGTAATTTTTGGACCCTAAATGCCTGGGTTCAAATTCCAATCACTCATTTTTTAAGATTCTCTAATATTTGGTTATATTTTTAGCGAGTTTTAACTTTGATCATTTTAATATTTGTATTTTTTATTCAGAAAAAAAAAAATAATTTTTTTGCATTTTAACCTTATCTTAAGGTTACATGTCATCATTCACGTAATTTTTCATGAAAAATATAACAAAATCTTATAGCAAATCGTGAAAAATGAATGGTTGGAATTCGAGCCTTGAGATTTTAGGTCTGGGCACTTTGGCTAAAAATTCTGCTTGTCTCATATTGAACATCGTTTAATTTTTGGAGTCTCGTGGGATATTGTTCCCTAAACATTTTCGGTATTAAGTTAAAGCTAATTTTTTATAAATTTTACAACATTTATAATTTAAACAACTAGCCATAAAATATTACTGAAGAGGTTTTAGGGGGAAATTTTCCACAAGATCTCCCCTAAAAATTAAATGATCTTTGGCATTATTAATTGGCATTTGTGACCCAAAACTTACAAAATTTTTTTTATTTTTTTTTTATTTTCTGGTTTCAAATACTGAAAAACATTGACTCTTTCATTAAAAAATTACTTAAATAAATATATGGTTAAAATATCTCAATTTCAAAATGCGTTATACGATTCCATCCTTAGTGGTGGATAGAGCGTCTTTAATACTATAGCTCATAACCTTGTACATAATTTAAATGAAGCAATTATTTAATAATTTATTTATATAAATAAAAATTTAGTTATTTCAATATTCTTTATCCTACTGTCAATTTATAAAATAAAAAAAAGGAGATAAAAAAAAAGTCTTTTGCTTAATAGAAATAACAGTGATTTATTTAATAATATGCTTTAGTTATTATTAATAAAAAAATAGCTTATATTTTCTAAGCACTATATATTTATAGGCCATCAACTTCATTACTATCGTTTGTTGTAATTCTTTATTTATGAAAATTACATATAATCGGATATGTTCTTTTTATCTCGAATTAATAATAATTGCAACTTCTTTTCAGTGTAATACAATATTTTTTGAAATTTAGTACAATATTTTTTATACAGGGACCGTATGGGTAGCAGGTTTAGCAGCAGCAGGAGCATCTGTTTTTTTAGCCGTAATAACAAGCTTAGGAGTTCTTCAATTAGCAATGGCTTCTTCAGCGAAACGGGTGGTACTGTCGTATTCAACAGTAGTCATTGCAAAAGTTGCGCTGTCGACGTTAGCTGGTGAGTTGCTTCTATTATTTTTACTAAAAAGCTAAATTAATCTGGCATTTTTTGGTTCATGTATAATTTGCGTAATATTCTGATAACATTTTGTAATGCAGTAGAAAAATTTTATGACTTGAAGATATATATGTGATTTCTTACGTATTTGGATGTCGTAAAAAATTTTTAATGTAATTTTTCTATAATAAAATTTTTTATGGCTTCTGAAAATGATGTTGTTTTACGATAACTTTGACTTTAATAAAATATACCACCTGCTGTTTTTTTTTTAAAGAATGCTGTTAAATGACTTTCCTTGAATTTTTTGAATTCTTGAAAACTTGCTTGAATATTAAAGTAAAAACGCATACAATTTTGGAATGATTATTGTCATTTTTTGAAAACGATTTTTTAATTTTTAAAAATAATACGTTAAGATTTCCTGATAAAAATAACATTAAAGGATTTGGGCAGATTTTTCATTAAAGAATTTTACAAGAGACCTAATTTTACTTATAAAGTAAGTTTTTATTTCACCAAAGCTCTTATTACTCCTACAGTGTATTTGGTAATAATTAAGCATTTGGTTTAATGCCAAAATATCACTGGCTCAAGCAAAGGAATTTAACAGTAAAGATTATAAATAAAAACATTAAATTTCCTAACATGTAAAAAGACTTAATAATTTAACTATCAACTCACGTAAGACACATAAAAATACAACACATATAGATAAATCACAAGCACATACTTTTTGTATTTCAATGTTTTTTACAAGTTTCTATTAAAAAAAATTTTCAACATTGTCGACAGAAACTTTCTAAAAAATTGTCAATATAAATAATAAAACACAAAGAAACAAAAATAAAGATGATTTATTTTTTATCAAAAATCGTACCAGGTATTTTCTTTTCAAGAAGAAAAAATTCATTTCAGAGGAGATTAATGAACTTTTGTATTCTAAGAACAGTGCAAAATAAATTATTTACTTTTTTCTTTGGAAAAAAAAAATAACATTTCATATGCGAATATAGAGAAAGAGCAGTAATATTATGCATGATATGTTTTTATCAATAAATAAAAGCTATATTAGAAAATAATTTTTTATCGCAGATAAAGACCATACTTTTTTTGCATAATAGCATTGTAAATACGCATTTTAGTAATAACATACTCTCTGGAGAATTTATCATGCATATTAGAATATATCGAAAAAGTTTCCCTTAGGGTATACCAATATTCTATTATTATTATTATGCAGAAACAAATTTACATTTTCTTTCCAATATAAAACATGTTTTCCTTAAATCTTCTTTTTTTTAAAAATGTGCGATGCATATGGGATGATCTGACATAACTTTTCAATACAGTCAGATATTTTTTCACCAATTATTTTCAAATTTATCAATATTTCTATTTTCATTGCTATATTGGATTTTTGATTTTTTAAGCTTTAAAAGGATTAAAGTCTTATATTATTTTTCGCAGTTGACAGTTATTATATCTTATTACCAAAATTTAGCTCTAATTAACGATTCTTCTTGTACAAAAACTTTATTATTAAAAATTCTCCTTAATGTTAAATTCGGTTTATAGGAAAGTATTTTTACTGTACTGTATTACAACTGTTTGGAAAATCCATTTGCTTTAATTTGGTTAACCTGAATGGGATTCATCTGAGTCTAAAAAAATTGGAAATTTGAAAATAACGACCAGCTAGTAACTTAATCAAAAAAGTTTTGTTTTGGTTTATTTTTTTTTCGTACATGGGCCTTGTCTTTAACCACGTAAGCTGCGCATATCTCTCCAAGATATTCAAAACAAAATACCAAAATAGCCAATTTTTAAAATGCTGCCAAAATTACGAGTTTTGATAATCGAGATATATATCTTGATAGTTTTGTCTCAAATAAGTTCTAAATATCTCAGGAATTAGTTATTTAGCAAAAAACAAGTATTTTTTATGGATAAAAGTAACGATAAAAATAACTTGCAACTGGTTTGTGAAGTCACAAAAAACTAACATGAAACATGTTTAAATTTATATTTTGAATCTTGAGGCCTTTATAATTTCAAGAGAAAAAAAAATAATTTTTAACTCCTGAAATCCTTATTATTCTAGACCCATTTACCAAAATTCTTCTAAGTCCCTAAACCTGAGTTATTCTAAGTCCATTTGACCCTCCCCTCCAAAATAACATACTTGAAATATTCGTCCTGCCTATAAATATGTTCCATGTTAAAAAGTAAAACCTTGTAAAAAAGGACTTCTCCATTTCTCAATACCAAATACAGCATAAATATGAAGTACTTATGACAATTTTTCATTGTCCTATATTTATATAGTAATAATAAAGATTCCGAGTCTAGGTCATTTAATACTGTACAATTCAAGTGGATCAATTCAGATAGAAGAATCATACAAGTGCGTGCATAATATAATATGAATATCCAACAATGAAAAATACGCTTCTCGGTTAAGTCTGAATAAAGTTTAGTTACAAGGAGCTAATATTCTATGCATAATTTTTAGATAAAATTTTTTTCTCCATAAATTATATGAGTAATAGAATCTAGTTTAGAAAATTTTTTTTGAAAGGCAATAAATGAGCATATTATACTTGAAATAAATACATAATTTAATACAAATGTGCTAAAGTTACACTATAATATGACATGAATCAAATATCTGCTATCAGTGAGTATCCAATTCCGGTAGTTAGTTTAAGCTCCTAAGCCATATATATCGCAAGATTAATACCCAATTTAAAGCTTTAGATTTTCTATACGCCAATTAATTACAAAGCAGATACTTTTTTTTTATTATACTAGTAGTTTTAATTTTGTAATAAATAAATATAAGGAAAATTTTTATGAGATTATGGATTATTGAACAAAATTAATTTTTAATTAAATTCTACCTAATACCTTTTTTTATTCCAAGATCAAGACGGATTTTTTCCATGGGAGTTTGAAAAAGGTCAAAAGTGACCCAGTATGCAATAATTATAAACAAATTTGTAAATAAAATTTATTTAATTTTTTTCGGTAAACAAACAAACAACACAAATATTATAATAATTTCAAAGCTTTAATTTATTGATTATCAAACATACAAAAGATAAAAATCACATATGAATAATAATAACAGTAAATTAGGACAAAAGTCAAGTTTAATTAAGATAATAAAAATAAATTGAATTATAATGTTTTCTATTTTCAGCAATCCTAGCTGTCTTAGCTGCAAGTCTATTTGCCATGCAAACAGATGATCGAGACAACAGTTTCGTCGTCAGAAGAGATTTAGGTTTCTTTATGCAAGTACGTATTAAAAGCTAACTTACAAAAATATATTTTTATTTTCAAAAAAAAAGTTATTGCTCGTCGAGTACTAATCGAATTTATAAAATTCTCTACGTCATTTTGTAAATGTGTATATAGCAGGTACTGCGTCGCCAAGCAGTCTATAGCCTTTATTTATTTACTTTGCTACTTCTTTATACCATAAGAATAATAATAAAAATAATTTTCTAACTATTATTAGTATACGTAAATTAGTGAGTTGGTTTTAATAAGTTAACAATGTTGTAAATTTTGTTTTCTAATTTTTTTAACGTGCAGCCTAAATATTAAATAAAAGACCTAGTTAAAATTAATTTATACGTGCTCTTTATTATTTACATAATTTACTTTCAATTACCGTAACTAATTGCAATAAAAATATAATAATTGCCTTTGTACACGTGAATAAAAATAAAATTTAATTTTTAACTACTAATCAATTGACCGAGCGTTAAATTTCTTTTTTCGCAAAATTTTTACACGTTAAACAGGCAAATACTTAACGTGTTACACTGTTAAAAGTGAATTCTGTAAATGTTCGACTAATGCGTTGATACTATAAATTCAATAATTTTTTTCATTTTTCTAACTTTAGTAAATTGACAAAATAATCATGAATTTATTATAGGAGTTAGTTTTAGCAGTATTTTAAAAAAGTCGATATACCCTGGTTTCCCCTAGAACCAAAATTAAATTTAATTTAAAGTATAAGAATCAATATTTTGCATCAATTAAAAATAATTATTATTCTATATGAAATTATTGAATATTTTAATATTCAAAGAGGGTATAGCTCTAGGCAGTTTTTCATAATATAGACACTTATAATAACAGCTGGTTCGATTAAAATTTAGTTATTTATAAACATATACAGAACGAAAAGTTTTCTTCTTCGTCATTAACCAAAATATTTATCCGAAGCTTTAATAAATATTTTATAATTAGTCTTTCGCTATTATTATTATTATTATTCTTGCAATGCCAAACTTCTCATTTATGCAGTTTCTTTTTTTTACATGCACACACGTTAACATAAAATATCATTGCGCATGAACACTGAAAAAAAATACCTCCTTTTTTTATTTTTTATTCATGTATAATTTTTACAATAACGATAACAAACATATAAAAAAAAAAAAAAACTGACTTCGTCTCCTAATCTTTTATGGAGGTCGCGGATTTTCTACGTTTTCTTCTTTTAAAAAAATTGTGTACAATAATACATGTATAGATTTTTTTTCTATATTATTCAGGGTGTGTATATTTTTTTATACACGCGGTCTGTCAGTATATTATAAGCCAACAATTGTGCCAGGTTGATTATCGTGAATGAATTATTTGTTTGAATAAGAAAAAAATTATTAATAAGTGCTTTTGTTTAATGAACGTGTAAATAGTTTAATTATTAAATGAGTGATAATTTTTTAACAATGCGACTGAGGTTCGGAAATAAATAAAATATTACTTTTGAGGATCGATTATTTTTAAAACATTTATGGTTTATTTCCAATTTCGATATCGTGCAAGACAATGTTTAGCGTGCATTAAATATTCAAATATTTAATCGATAATAACAATAACAATGGCAATACAAAGGAAAAAAAGTGCATTACTGCAAGCTAAAGATGAAATAGAGCTTCATAGGGACAAAAGAAATCGCCGTGAAAAAAAAATTGGCAAGGTTTGTTCCATTTTTCTTTTTTCTTTCACATAATAGATTTGAATTTTAGGTTTCTTACTAATCGATAAGTTTCACGAGAATCAACGGTAACAATAGTTATTTAAATGAAACAATGAAAATGATATCAAAAATTTAAGGTCAAACAGGTAGTTCTTTGACACTTCCGAAAAATAATCGATAGGGCCAAAATTTATAACAGAATCGATCATTTTAGTATGCAAAAAAATAGGTTTTGCATTGAAAAACGCATTATTTCTATTTCTCGCTTATCATACATTAATTCTTTAGTAATCTATTGTTTTAATTTTCTATTGTTTTGGTATATTATAGTAATCTTTAAACAAGTGATTTTTTCAAAGTAAGTTTGAAAATGACGCACAAAAACTAGGGCTACGCAAAAAATATTTTTTTTGTCTTTAAAAAATTAGCTTAATTAATTTTTCAGTTTATACATCTATTGTTATCAAACACAAACTGCAAAATAAAAAATCAAACAAATTTTGTAAAATTAGAACCAACAATCAGCATTGATTTTCAGAATTTTAATAATATTGGAATACTTTTATCCAGGGCTCAAAATAGTAAAAGTAATAAAATAACAAATGACTATTTTGAAAAATAATGATGTGTTTTAATAGCCCGAGAAAATTCAATTAAGATGATAAATGAAATAATTTAGGTTAAAATTTTATATCATAAATAAAAGATTTATTTATAAAAGAAAACAGGATAACTCATAATAGTCAATTTTTATCCCTACTCTTCATATGATAAAATATCTTAAATGACAAAAACTTATTATTGGTTTGTGTGTTTGCACAACCAATGAGCATGGACTAATTATCACCAAAATTATAATAAGTCCCTTAAACAAAATTATTTCAAGTCCCTGAACTCAAATTATTCTATGCCCCTAAATCAAATTTATTCTAAATCTATTCAACCCCCCCCTTGAATTTGAGATTTTAGTACTTCTCTCTATATTTAAAAATTTATTTTTCAACTTATCAATGGATTTTTTGCAAAATGAGTGCTTAAAAAAATAACTTGAGATTTTCTACCTTACCTTGTATAAGAAAAACATATTTTACTCATGTAAAAATAATAAAGCAATAATTTTAATGATTTAACCTTTATGATAAGATTTAATGGCTAATTTAGTTTAATTTTATTATTTTTAATTCACGGTTATAGAGTATACTAAAAAAAAATAATTAGTTAGAAAATAAAAATATATTGAAAATAATAAAAATAAAAGAATATTAAACTAATAACTTTTTTTTACAGTTGGCATGTATAGTATTAAACTTTAGTGTTTTAATATCCTCGATATACGAAGGAATATTTGCAAGACGAGGTGGTGATCCAACAAAATTAAATAATCGTCACACGTTAAATTCGAGAGGTACAACGATAAATAATCCTGGTTACAGAGATCATCATCGACATCCTAGAAATGGTAATGCATCTTTCTGTTTTTTTTAAGTAGATAAAGACGAGTTGGTCAGACGTACCCATACACAATAAAGCATAATACTTTCTAATTAATGAACTTCTCAAAAGAATAACGTTCAAACTATTTGAAGATAAGATTTTGAGTCACTTTTGTTTTTACTTAATTTTTATTTTATGCATTACTTTTTTTTTTAATGCGCGTTCTCTGTAAATTTACCTTGATGAAATAAAAAAAAAATAATTAAAATATATATATCATATCACCACTTAACTAAATTAAACATCTAATCAACTGAAAAAGTAAACAAAAAAAAAAGGAAAAAATTAATTATAATACTACGTTATAATACTGTACTGTTATTATACCTTCACAATAATAAAAAATTAAAAGTTGCACGGTTGATATTAAATAGAAAAAGAACCATCAGAGAAATGACGAGGTCAGTTTGTTACATCCTCCATTACGAGTAATTAGCATGCTCCAGTAATTGCGGCACCTTCTACTTCGTGTATATGTTACCGTTAATGTACCCCCAACCGATAAAGTTAACTTTAACTAGTTAAAGTTAAAGTTAAAGTCCATGAAAATGGTTTTTTATAGGTGTTCGAGTTTATATTTAATTCTGTTTTTTATGAATATGACTTTCGCTATAACACACCCCAAGGGCTTAGGTTAGGCTATTTTTTTAAAAAAGGCATCGTTACAGTAAGGCATTCCTTAGAATTAGGGTAAGGGGTGCTGAAGGATGCTGCGCCATACTGTGACAATGCCTTTTAAAAAAAAAAGCCTAACTTAAACCTAGGGGCGCCGTATAACTAAGATTGGTTACTGGTCCCAAGAAATGCATTTTTAAAAAAGTAGTCTAACCTAATCCCTCGGGTTGCCTTATAGTAAGAGTCATATTAATACAAACTTTTTTTTTAGTATGCGAAACCGCTTTCATAGATATATTATTTAAAGTTAACTCTTTGCTAAACGAAAACGCTTTGCTAAAGGTAACTATAACCAGTTAAAGCGAACTTTAACGAGAGAACGGACTTTAACACCTTAACTGTAACATATATTTAATGCAATGTATTATTGTATTTTTTATTATTATACATGGAACCACGTGACTTTATGATATTGCTCAACGGGTTGCTAATGTAACAGGAACCAAATAATGGAAATTTTTCAGTAAAATTTAATTAATTTTCTTGTTGTCAATCGAATTACTAGTAAAAATTTGTACTTAAAATCCATTAGAGTACACTTGATAATGGAATAACAAAAGGGATGGTAATAGATTAATGTAAATTGCAAACTTCGAGGTCGATTTATCTATGCACTTATGGTTATAATCTAATTTAATCTTGTTAATATAATGTACGTGAATACACGTATGGATAAATCTTTCAAAAGTTATTAGTGTATCAAAAATTTTAGATTTTTTATAGGCTCTGATTCGACCATTACTTTGGTTCATAGTTTAAATTAAAGAAATTCCAAAAAAAAAAAAAAAACTGGGCTCTACTTTCAAACTCTGAAAACATGAAAATGGAAAATGACCAATATTTAAACCGCTGCATTAATTACTAATAATAAATGTCTCAGACGATTTTGTACCTGTTTGGAGTTTCTAATAAATTTTTGATTACCTCTTTGTCCATTCATGTTTGCTAGTTATAACTTTGCGAAGATGTTAATCAAAAATTTTAAAATGGCATTTTTTAAACAATTTTAAATTGAGGCTCCAATTTAAATTACCACAAATTAAAATATTTTAAAATTTTGAATGAAACCAAAAACTGTCTTAATGATTTTGTTGACATAATAAACTGATTTATAATTATATATGTTATATTATGAATTATCAAATAAAATGGTCTACCAGCTTTATTAAAAAATAACTTAACATTTTTCTATCAAATAATTTTTTTCTATAAGAGCTTGTGCTGTATTATATGCGTTTCAAAGTATATACTCCAGTCAAATCATAAGGGGGAGGAGGTGGTTGATATTTTTCCCACTAATGAGGTTTGTTCCCTTATGAGTGGCTGATCACGAATTTGAGGGTTCTAAGTGTGTAAAGTTGATAAAACATCCTTAAATTTGCAAATCAACCCTTATTTTTTTTTAGCACCCTTAAATTTGCAAATCAGCCCTTATATAAATTTTGCAACAATAAGGGTTGATTTGCAAATTTAGCGGTTTTTTATCAACTTTACACAATAAGGACCTTCAAATTCGTGATTAGCAAGCCAAAATACCTATTTTAATCTGCTTAAATTGTTATTAATAACTCCTGTTAAAAATATTTTTAAAATGCCCCTTAAAAAGGTGAATTTAAGGGTGTTCCACCCTTAGACGGACTTCGGGACCCCGAAATTCGTGATCAGCCACCGAAAAAACTTATAGGTAAACAAACCTCACATGTGTGGAAAATATCAACCGCAATCTCGTGATATGACTGGAGTAATAGTGAAATATTTTCTGAATATACACCTTCATCATACGCGGGCAACGCCTTGTTATTAAACTGCAGATTGATATGAAAACTAAAAAAGTTTTTATTTGTTTTTTTTTCTATTTTTTTTTAAAAGATAATATTTTATTTTTTGCTTACTATTTGTTTTAAATTATAAAAGATTTTTCAAACTTTAAGCCGTCGCGTAAAGAGCATACTTTTTACTATAACAAGGTGCTTATTTTATGTGCAGAAAATATTGTATAAAAAAATAAGACATATATTTTAATATAAATGAAGCTTTTAATATTAAAAAGCTTTAGATGTTTTTTTTTTACTTTCAATCAAAGAACGCGTTAGTAAAGTTATACTATCTTGCATAGATTTTATTGACAAATAAATATAGGGTAGTAAATTTTATGTTACATTAAATTTTAGAGTTTTGAAGAGTAAGGATCTAAAACTTGTGTAAAGATAATAAAAGGTTAATTTATTTATTACGATTGGGAATAAAATCAATTTTAATTTTAGAGATAAATTTCTGAAAATGCTGTGAATGGAGGAATTTTATGATAAACGTGAAAGACCTTAGGATGTTTTAATAACTTTTTTCAAAATGATTAATAATATTTTGCAATAAACTACAAATTAATTAAAATAATACATTTGATTGATTGTTCGCAGTATTAAATTTTCTTTTTAATCTATAATAAATTAAAATTTCATTTATTGATTATTATATGAAATGATAATAATTTATTTAATTAATTAGCTATTATTTATATTTACGATCAAATAAATTTAAATCCAAAAGCCTGTATTATAATTTATTAAACTTATTAAAATATAAATAAAAATTACGTACAATTTATCATAATGCCTTTTATAGATTTTTGAGCTTTTTTCAGTGAATAATGCAAAATTAATTTTTAACTGACCTATTTTGATTTTAATATCAATTTGGTACTACATATTTATACGCACTTTTATACCTTTCAATTAAAATGATTTTTTAGTAAATTAGCCTTGAGAATAGCCAAAATTTTTTTGCTTATTTTTGAAGTAATTAGCTAGTAAATAAAAACTACAAATATATGATTATTTTATATCTAAGATTTAAAATTTTTTTCTTTTTCGACATGATCAAAATTTGACAAAGGTTTTAAAAGTAATTTCTAATAAAGCATTAGGTATATAATTAATTAAAACGTTAAAACGTTTTTTTGACAAATATATTCTCGATTTCTTTAGAAAATGGTTTTATTAAAAAAAATTACATTCTTGGTAAAAATTTTAAAAATAAAACTTTTTATATTAGTAATTTTTTTATTAAACTTTGTGAATTATGAATAAATAAATAAAAAAGTTTTCTATCATTATTAAATAAAATTGCACATGTGATTTATGCTTAAAGCTGAAGATTGTCAATCACGTGAAAAAAAGTTTATGCTAATAGTGTATTTTTCTTTAGTTCGATCGAAAAACTTATTTTTAAGTTTGTAAGGGGGTGTGATACCAAGGAGACTAAAATGAAATGAAATGGCAAAATTTACAATAATATTATTACCATAAAAAACCTTTAAATATATTTAAAATATGGTCCATGTCGATTTGTCCAAAGCGGGTACTGTATAGGTATTTTGGTAAACAATTAATATGGCTATAAATAAAATTGGTCACATGGTGAAGTAATTAATTAAAATCCTGCGTAGTATGAGATAATTATGCTTAGATTAAATTTTGGGTACGTCTTTGGAAAATTGTATTTAAACACCGAGAAATACGTTACTTTGATCGTTGAGAGCTCGGTTGAGAGTGAATTTGAAACTGACGAAAATACAAAATTCAGTGAAATTCCATTTTAGAACATTGTTCATTTAAAATCATTTGAAGCAAGACAAAAGATGTAACTTTTTTCAAATAAAAAATAGAATAACGTATTTTTATTTCTAACAATATTTAATGATAAAAATAAAATTTACGATAGACATTTTTAAAAGTAGGTTAGTGCTATGTACATTTATTTAGTAAAATATATTTTTTCATAGCATATATTTGTTATTCATCTTGTCCAGTTACTACATAATAGGAAAGAAAAATTAAAATAAAAAAAAACATATTATTTTATCTAATTAGCATTAAATTTAAAATATGACACATTACGTTTATTTTTGTTATTTAAAAATTAAGTTTTACTATGTACATGCTAACATGCTAAATAAAATTAATGCAAAAAGCCAATAGAACTCCCGTGTATGTAATACCCTCTCAAGAGCTTATTTCTCTCTTTATCTATATGATGCATTACGTAATAACTTCTGACGTATTTAAACCATCGCGTTTACCAGATTCAAAGACTGCCACCCACATTCTTCTTCTTGTTATTATTATTATTAATGTCATACGCGATAGGTCAGTGCTATAAAATTTATATTTATTATTAGGGTCATTTTATTATGTAATTAAATATTTATGTAATCTTTCTTATTACTTTTCAAATCTCAGAAATATTGTTGGTTTTACAAGATATTTCTAAATAGCGTGCAATGTTTCTAGTTACCCATAAGCGTAAAATTAATATTTAATAATAAGGAACTAATGAAAAAACGTAAAATTACAGGTGGCAGTATTTCTATGACGGACGCAAGCGGAAAACCATACGGAAGTCACACATCAGGAAATGGTTCAATGGCATCAGTAGCGACATCCGGTAGCGTAGTCAGTACAGCCTCACCATTAAGAAGTTCATTGAAGAAACCAAAACCTTTAGGTATACAGAATCCAGGATTCGCAACCCACAGTCCAACGTTACAACGCAACGGTTCACAAAAGAAAGTTCGAATACAAACGCATTCGACAGAAGTTTAAGAATTTGTTATATTTATAATATATTATATCTTTATATCGTACTTCCAACCTAGTTATTGTTCTTTATAATTTTTAATAATCAGTTAGTATGAGAAATAATTGTGCTTTTAGATTGCTACCTTTAATATTTTCATGTATATAATTTTAATTAATTTTAATACCAATATACATACATACATACATACATACATATATTTTATACGAAATAATATGGTTATTTAATCGCCAAAGCAAAATAATAATGTATTTTTTTAATTAATTAGTACTAATCGTGTATAAAACAATGTTCCTTTTTTACTATTTTTTTGTTTTTATGTATATTTTTTGCTGATATTACATTATTTATATTTTATTCTTTATTATTGCTTCAAGCAAGTGATATGAGTTATGCATCAAGTTTAATTCGAATCAAAGATTACCGGACTTAATCATTCATTAAAAAGCCTTAAATTATCAAACTTGCAACCAGTTGTTGGATGTCTAGAATCCTGAAGAAGATTTGAAAAGCCCCGCTTTTTTACAAAAACATCTTGTACACTCTTTTTTCGAACTTATACTGTTTTTTAGTTTATTCTACTAATTTTAAACCAATCGCCTTGTTGAATATTTGGAAATTTTCCAGTATATATAATGCAGCCTGAATATTTATTTTAGGCCTGAACAGTTTATGAGATTGAAATTAGGATATAGAAAATCTTTTTTATTTCACAAAAAAAAGTATAAAATGAAATTTTGTCAAATTCTAAAAGATTCATCCCGCAGATTCTTGTTGTAAGCTGAATTACTTTAAAGCTTATTAACTGAGCTTTAAGTCAAGTACTCTTTGGCGTTAATAATAAATGCACCTAAAGTATTAAACTAATATAGTAATAAGTAATGAATTTTAATTTGTAAAAGTCAATAATATATGAATTTGCCCTGGTGAAAAAAATTCCATAAAAACGAAAAAATTTCTGGAACCCTGTTTTCTGTTTCAAGATGAGAATTTTAGAAATCTCTATCTCGATTTTTGAGTTCCTCGGCAAATTTTAGATATTTCTGAAACGATGTACAAAAAATAGCATTTTTAAAATATATTTACGAAATTCTATTGTTTTTTATTTTTTTATTTTTTTTGTACAACGTCTTAGAAATATCCAAAATTTACTCAGAAAAGGGGACTGTGGTAAAATTTGAAAATCTAGTCAGAATTTCTCGATACTTTCATTTCGTAAAAGAAAAAAAGGTCCCAGAAATTTCGTTGCTTTTACGTCATTTTTTTTACCAGGATCTTATATCAGATTTTTAATGAAACATAATATAATTCTAAAAATAAGCGCAACATTAATATAATATTCTCTTTTGAGATATCGCAATCAAAAAACAAAAATAAATGTATGCGCACAATAAAATAAAATAAAATAATTGTACTTTTTAAAAAATGTAAACTTTATCCGTCCAGATAATATCTTATAAGTAGATTTTTACTCTTATTTACTTAAAATATTAACATATATAATTATATTTTTTAATTACTTACACACACACACACAAAGTAATATGCGCATAGCATAAGATCATAATGTGGTCATCGCATATTTTTATAGTTTTAGTGCGTTAGAAACATTTTAAATATTTGAAGATGATAAATTTCTTATTTTTATTAAAAATTGTCATTAGCACTAATCATTTGAAGGAATTTTGTAAATCATATAATCGGTAAATTACTTGATAATTTTGCCAAGTTGAGAATATTTAAAACTTATCGTAATGAGTCAATTCTCATATAAGGCAAGTGGATATCCTGAATGCAACTTTAAAATTTAAAATTTTTATAATTTTACGCCTGTTTTTGAGAGTGTATTTTAAAGTACGTTCATTGAATAGTAATAAAGTTTTCCTTTAAAATATCAAAAAAGGCATATGAGTTTCTCTACTTTTGTGAAACTTAAAATTTTTCTTAACGACCAATTTATAAAAAAAAAATTCATAAATATATGTGATGATCATATTTCATCAATTTGAGATGAGAATATTTGGGCAATGGTATTTTTTATGCTCATCCCTTATGTAATGATCCGTCCAAACAGATTTTAATTTATTATTATTATTTTATTTGTTTATGTAATTTAACTGTATATTATGAGAGTGATGAAGAATAAACTTGTGGTGGTAGTTTGTAATTTGTTGCTTCTTAGTAAAAAATAAAAAAAACTAATTATTTTCGTTTTTAATTCGAAGAAGAAGGAAAAAAAATATTAATACGTAAAAGCCATTTTAATATGATAAAATGTTAGTGATTAATTGTATGCCTTAAATAAATTAAGAATATGAATGTTCAAAAGTCAAATCATTATGTAATTTAACAAATTTTTGTATATACGATTTTAAAATATATAAAATAATTGTATTTTTAGGTAATATACGATGTTAAACTTATATTGCGAACTCTGCAATAATAAATAACTGTAAAAAATATTTTTTATTTTCTTTTTATTATCTACATAAATTCTAATCAGAATAAATTGGTTTACATGAAATCCTACCTAATATTATTAACAATCAGTTAATTTATTTTAAAGCTTCAATTTGATTAGATTACATAAGAAACGTTTTACCATTAAAACAGCAATAAAATAAACATTTAACTTTTATTCAATAGAGGTAGAAAATTTATGTATTGAGTAAAAGCATCACTAGTAAAATGACATTATATATTTCAAGTTATAAGCTAATAATTTTAAAATTAATTTATCAACTTTTGAATGCTTAGTTAATTCTATTTGGTACAATAAACCTTTATTCAGGACTAAAAATTTAGAAAAAAGAAAAGAGATGATTCCTATTAAGATCTTCACATTTATTCCAGATAAAAGTTCGAAAAAATTTTTTCTATTCTTTTTTCGTTTTCAAATTATTTATATTGTTGCATTTATAGATATTCTTAGAGTTGCGCAAAAATGATATATTTGATCATTTTTCTATAAATGATAATTCTCAAATCTCAAATTTATTTGCTCAACAATTCAGTTTAGTCTATAATAATCCAAATGTACCATTAAATTGTATTCAATTCTTCCCCTATCATCAGTGATTTAAACGCCGCGATTGAACTTTTTGAATTCCCGAGTAAAACATAAATAAACTCCATTCAAATGGGACTTGACTTTTTTCGGATTCATTCAAAACAGCTAATAATCCTTCGATATGGAAATTAGTTTTAAAAACACAATTTTCAAAGATGGCAACAACAGCAATATTAAAAACTACAGACCTCAGGCGCGCACACACGCTATAGGCTACTTAAGCTGTAGCCTACCCTTTCAAGGCATCTTTTTCACAAATATTTTAATTTTTTTCATATATTTTAAAAAATTTATCATTATTAGCCTTCCCCCGCGCAACTTTCTGTGTGCGCGCCTGGACCTATTCAAATCCATAAAATATGCAGCTCATAGATTCAATTTTACTCCAAATTGATATACAGAATTTTCAAACATGATAAGAAAATAACGGAGTAAGTGTAAATATCTCAAAATCCTGAAGGACTATCATCTTAGAAATCATGAATTTGATTTTAAAAAATTCTTTTTGATTTTTTTCTTATTTTGGCTTGTTTGTACCTTAATCATGAATCGTTACTAGTTGAGATGGTTTATTTTTTATCAAAAATTTTTTTTGATTTTTTGATCATTATTGGTTTTTGAATTTATTATTGTTAAGCGTGAATATGTTCTATGATCGTTAGTTGTGTGAACACACAAACCAGTTATAAATTTTTTTAATAATCTTTTTCCTTTTACTCAAATTGAGTAATCTATTTTTGGAACTATATATTTTTTCCAAAAGTAGTAAAAATTGAATATCTCCAAATGTATGATAGCTTAGTCACAAAACTATGGCCTATGTTATATACAGACTTTTTTTCTTTACTTTGATACCAGTTTAATGTGACTTGAATCTTTGTTCAATTACCAGCTTCAGGAAATGTAGTAAGTCCAGGAATTAATCTTGAAATGATTTTGCAGTCCCTTCTAAGGATCCGCTTACTACAAAGCATCCTACTAGTCCAATTCAATGAAATGCGAAAATTTTTTTCCTTAATACCCTTGCCTGCTCTTTGTTTTTCTGTGCTAATGAATTATCAAGTTAATGTAAGCAGCCCCTGTAAGATAACTAGCAGTCATACGCAGAAGTATAAAGGTAGTAATAATAAATTCTATTTACTAATGCGAAAAAAGCATAAAATATCCAGATTTCAGAGTTGGGCAGAAATGAAAGATGTGATTGATTTTTCCATATCCATATTTATATGAAATTTATAGAGGACACTCATTTTTATATGGAAATAAAATGATCATAGTATGGATTTCATATATAAAAGAATATTTATTTATTTCAAAATTTTAAATTTCAGTAATGAGTCTTTTTTGTATAAGAATATAATAAAATGTTAAAATTGCACATCAGGAAGTTTAATATATTTTATTAACTTAATTATTTAATTATCTTATTAATCTTATTTATTAAAAATTGACATTGTCATTGACATTGAAGATTACAATGAGATATTTAAAAAAAGAGTGATCAAATATAACCTTAGATCCTCAAAAACATACTTTGAAATTCGTGTAAAAAGTAATCTATTGTCTAACTTCACTTCTTATAGACTAATTAGGCAATGGAATCAATGGTATGCAGGTTTTGCTGACATTGCAACAATTGATGCAGCAAAAAACTCATGAAAGTTGTACTATTTACTCATTATGGGAATTGTTAATTTACAAATTACAATATGTAGTTTTTGTACTATTGATTCATCTACTGCTTGATTCATTATTATTATGATAACTGCACTTGCTACTACCATTACATTTTTTTCTGTATTTCTATATATATTTTTATATTTATTTTCACTACATTTTTCTTTAGAACATTTTATTACTGATTATTATTATACTATTAATATCATTATGTATTATTTTTGGTTTAATTATTATTTCATTCAATTTTACTATTGATTTAACTTTTTTTCTAATGTATATTATAATAAATTGAATTAATTTTGTAAATATTAATAATGTATGGTATTGTATGGTTTTCGTGAGAGATGTAAGGCTTTGCTTTAATCTCTTGTTTGTTATGCCTGTTGTATGTGGCTTTTTTTATAAGGTCTTTCCTCCTTAGTGTGTGCGAGTTTAAATGTTTGTGTTATGTGGATGTGTTATGTGCGTTGTTAACCTGTGGCCTCAGAGAATCACACAATTTCTCCTGTCCCCATGCCTGCTTATAGTGCACATGGTCGCACTCCGAACTGCGTTATCTACATAATGCCTTTTTTTCTTTTTTTTTTAATATTATGCGGATGCCTCAGTCCTATAGCAATGATAGATATAATTTCAGAATTTAATCTTCTCAGAAAAAAAACGGAGATTATGTCCGGGTCGGGACGCGAACCTTTAACGTTCAGATCGAAAAGTTGACGCGCTACCGACTGAGCTATCAATGCTCTTTATTAATAATGTATTAAGGGCGTAATTGCCCGTTAAATATATAATAAATAAATAAATAAATAAATAAATAAAAATTAATTTTAATCGATATTTTAATTTTGAATTCAAATTTTCACGCAGTAACTTCCAAGAGATTTTTTGGGCGCCCGATTTTTTTGCTCCATCTAAATTCACCCTAATATTATAAATTCTGTACTGACATTCTAAGATCCGCGAAATTTTTAAATTTTCAAATAAATTTAAAAATTATCCAATACCATTGCTCGAAATTTTTGAATAAATAAAAAGGTGCGAAAAGCATACGCATATAATGGTAGGGTGAAGAATTTGTAAAGTTATTTAGATTAGAATCTTGTGCTCGAAAAAAGGTCGCTTAATAAAAATTGTTATTTAAAATTGAAAATTGTTATTAGAATGGTTTTCTGTAAGGGTTCTATAATTTCTTAAGTTATAAATATCCATTTATCCAAATTGAAAGGAGTATTGATGAAAAGATTATTTTCAATTGAATTTACCCCCTCATTACAATATTCAATTGCAATATTCCAAGTTTATGTTGGTATGTATTTTAGCCCCGCTATCTTGAAAAATTGGGAAATATGTTTAATTGAAAATTCTTATATTTTCCACCTAAAATTAATTTTTTATTCCCTAAAAACCCTCTTGTAATTTTCAAAGTTTATATTTGTATGTATTTTAGTCCACCATCTTGGAAAATCGGAAAATATGTTGATTTAAAAAATTGAATATTTTCCACCTAAAATTCGTTTTTTTTACCATATTTAACCGCACTGTAATGTTTAAAGTTTATATTTGTATATTTTTTAGTCCGCCATCTTGGAAAATCGGAAAATATGTTGATTTAAAAAATTAAATATTTTCCACTTAAAATTCATTTTTTTGCCCTATTAAACCCCATAGCAATATTCCAAGTTTATATTGGTATGTACTTTAGCCTCGCCGCGCCATATTGATAAAATTGGGAAATATGTTGAATTGAAAATTCTTATATTTTCCACCTAAAATTCATTTTTTATTTCCGAAAAACCCCCATGTAATGTTTAAACATATTTGTATGTTTTTTGGTTTGCCTTCTTGAATAATCGGTTAATATGTTGATTTAAAAAATCAAATATTTTCCAACTCTTATTTTTTTTCTTGCCCTTAAAAACCCATTGGTATTGTTGCAAGTTCATTTTTTTATGTTTTGGTCCGCCATCTTGGAAAATCGGTTAATATATATATTTATGGAGTTTATTTATCTTTTATCTTTTAAATTTTTTTTTTAACTTGAAAATTTATTTATACCTTCTAAGTCTAATTTTTATTTTAAATAAAAATATTTAAAAGAAATATCAAATGTTATTGATAAGTTCATCTAAGTTCTAAATTTAATTATTCTATAAGCCAAATAAGAGCACTGTTACAAGTAATATAAAAGCTATTCAACTTAAAGAAACCTATAGTTAACAAATTTTTTATTTTTTTTTAAACGAATTTGATACGAATAACGAACGAATTCGATTTTACTCCGATTTTCTATAGCGCTGAGAGAAACAGTGATAAAAATATACGGGTTACGTCGTTTGAAAGGTGACACTTACACCAAAAAAATTCGAACAATCATGAGTGTTTTGGTTAATTTTTGAGGTTGTAGCTTTTTATCGAAAATTACCGAAAAACCCTGCTTAATAAGATTGAGCCAACATGTAAATTTGCGTTTCTAGCCCTAAAATTCCCTTTGGAATGAATACAGGGCTGTTTGCATGTCTTTACAACATATAAAAATATGTTTCCAGTAAAAATTAGCATTTTAGAACGCTTTTTGGCTTTTATGAAAATTCGTATAGCTAAAAACTTAAAATTACTGTGTTATTTAAATGGGAAAATTGGGGTGGTTACAGGCACGTGTTTTTGTAAGGCGAAAGCAAAATCCTTGAAACTGGGAACTTTTTATGACCAAAACTTCGCAAACAAACCCGGGGAGCAAAGTTTTTCCACAAAGTCCAAAAATAGGTCCACTCTAGTACTCATAAACAACAATTTTAATTCATCTAATTCCAGTTTTGGGCAATCTTCTAAATTTTCAGCTTTAAATTTTGCAAAAAGACTGCTTTATTTATTATAACGACCAGCTGCTGCTTCTTCAGCTAACGTATTCGGAAGATTTTTTCTTATTTTCATCCTGGATACTATCTGGTCCGTCATTGTTGAATCTGAACTAAATCTTTTGCAATAATTATTATAAAGATAATTTGCAACTCTCACATAAGATTCGTGCCTAATTAGAGATTTGTTCAAATATGCATTATGTAGAAGCTTGGACTTATCCAATTACTCCGTGTGCAGCTTTGACAGGCTATCTTATTTTTGTTACGAATCGGCAATATTTTTGTGAACAAGAAATCGGCGATAGGTGCCAAAAAGGTATTTCACTTTTATGTCAAAAACCGTGTTTTTCGTATCTGAGCTACCCTAAATTTTTAAAATAACTTTTTAGATAAATAAAATTTAACAAAATAGATAAAAAAATCTGATTGCCAGGGAAAAACCACTTCAGAAGAAAAAAAAACTTATCTTTTTACGATGAAATTTAGCCGAGTTATCGACAATTTAAGATTTTGCTCAAATTCGTCTCAAGAAAGATTGAAATTTTATTGAAAAAAGCCTGTTTCTGAGCTTTAAACATGCATTACTCGCTTGATTTTCATCGTAAAATAATAACTTTTTTTTTAGAATCGATTAATTTTTTCCTGGCAATTCATTTCTTTAAGAAAAAAAATCATTTTTATTGACCAAATTTCAATTTTTAGATCAAAAGCCTTTGAAAACTGTAAGTAGCAAGATTTACTTAACACAGTTTTTGATCTAAAAATTAAAATTTGGTCAATAAAAATGATTTTTTTCTTAAAGAACTGAATTGCCAGGAAAAAATTAATCGATTTAAAAAAAAAAAATTATTATTTTACGATGAAAATCAAGCGAGTAATGCATGTTCAAAGTTCAGAAACAGGCTTTTTTCAATAAAATTTCAATCTTTTTTGAGACGAATTTGAGCAAAATCTTAAATTGACGATAACTTGGCTAAATTTCATCGTAAAAAGATAAGTTTTTTTTTCTTCTGGAGTGGTTTTTCCCTGGCAATCAGATTTTTTTTATCTATTTTTAAAAATTTTATTTACCTAAAAAGTTATTTTGAAAATTTGGTGTACCTCAGATACAAAAAACACGGTTTCTCACATAAAAGTGAAAAAATCTTTTTGGCACCTGTCGCCGATTTCTTGTTCACGATTTTTTTCGGTTTTCTGAAGGTTCAAACTACCTAAAAACACGGGTCATATCGATGTGCCCTAAAAAAAAAATTACGATTCCAGGCTCAAATTAAGTAGCATTTTTAAAATAATTGCTCATATTTTGAGCGCATTATATTTGACGCATATCTGTTGGCGCCTCGGAGCGTTTGTGCATTTTTGCAAGGTTTGATAGAGGCTCAATGCCAGGATTTTAAGGTTCAATCTTTGTAACGTTCGTATACGACCCATGCTTATTTTTAGTAATGCTTTTGCTGCCCACTAGAGGTTGCAATAGGAAAAGGATGAATATATAAAAATTGGTTGGCACTATCCAAATATTCGCATGCGTATTCGTATAAGAACGCTTACATAAACGCAGCCTAACACGCTTGAAATCTGCATATTGATTAAAGGCTTGGGGCCTGAAATTTTTTTTCAGTGTATATTGTAACAAATTACAATTGTAAGTGTATTGTGCAATTGTGTATACGTGTAAGAATATATATGTAGAGTCACTTGATACTTTGTTTTATTTTTATCTAAGAGTTTCCGATAAAAAACTTCGATCAGCTAAATTATTTTTATTGATAATTGTTCAGTTTAAAGTATTTATCAACTTATATTTTTAACTTATAATTAAATTTAATAAATTTTGAAATTAAATTTGTGTTTTTATAAAAATTTTATTTTTTCAATAATGAATTTTTACGTAAAAAGTGTAATATTTCTGTATATGGGATTCTTGAATTGTTATTCAAAAGAAGCTCATACTAATATAAATATTGACGTTTCTAGTTTTGCAGTAACAGGGGATAATTTAATAGATAACCATATAATAAAAGAAAGTGAGATAGAAGCTTTTGATTTGTCGTTGGATGCATGGAGAAATATGTTTAAAAAGTACAGTGAAAAGAAACCAGATTTCCCGTATCACTGGACTGATGGTTTACCTTCAAAATTATATTATTCAAATCCAACTCCATATGGCGACCTTTTTAATCAGTATATTCATGAAAAAGCTCCAACAAGAACAAAAATACATTTTTTAAATTATGAAATAATTGATAAACATACTACGCCTGAAATAGTTGCTACACAAGATTGCGATAATTATCGATCCAACGAAACTTTGGAATGTAAATTTTCTTTAACTGCTAAAAGATCGCATAGCATTCAAGTAGGTTGGAAGGAGTCATTTGGCTTTTCAACTGAAACTGAATTCAAAGTAGGTATAGAAGGACTATTTGGTACCAGTAGTAAGGTCGTACTTTCTACTGGTTTCGAAGGGTCTGAAAGTCAAGAAGTAAAAGTTGAACTTGGTACAGAATTAAGTGGTTCAACTAAAGTAGACCCCGGACATGGTGTTACAGCAGTTTTAATATCTGAAAGAGGTTCTTGTAGAATACAAACAAATTTAAAAGCTGAAGTAAACGGAATGGCACTTTTATATTTTCCATTAGTAAATAAACTTTATTGGTTTGATCAATCCTATGCTCATCAATTTGATGGAAGAGAAAATTTCTTGATAGCCAAACAAATTGTAGATATTTCTATGTATTCCAGAGCTAAAATTGAGGTACGGGATAAGGCAACGAACAGGCTTATTAAGTCAGTAAATGTTTAAATAAGTGCATTTTTATTTCAAAATAAAATTGTAAGTTGCAATGTATATCAAAAAATTAATGTAGATTCTTATAATGATCTATAGCTTTACAATCAATAAATTTATATATTGTCTTTTTTCGATGGTTCATTTAAATAACTCTAATAATCAAGTTTATACATATAACCTCCCAGATCAAAAGAATTTCATCCTAATAAAAAAAAATATAATTGACCTATTCTGATCTTTATATAAATTTTTGTAAATAATTAATTTGATATAATTTTTATCATTGCATAAATTACTCAAACAGATGACGTTAAATTCAATTTCAATATTTTTCTGTATTTATTTATTGTCAGAACACATAAATTTCTAATATTTTTATTTTTCAAAAGTATTTTAAACTTAGCAAAAAAAACTAATCCGTATAAAATTTTCTTTGAAAATAAACGAAATTTCAAAACTCTTTGCTTTGAATTATTCGCAATATTAAAAATTTCTTAAAATTTTATATTCATGAAAATCTTAAAATCCTAAAAGTTTTACGCAGCATAGGATTCAACAACATTGCTAATGAAATTTAATCAAAATATTATATTTCCTAAAAAGGATTTAAAATAGGTTGTTTTGATTCTATAAGGGATCACACAAAAAATTTGGTTTAACTTATTTTTTTGCATTCGCAGTTCTTCAGTTTCATTAGCAAACTATAAGGCTAAACTGTAATATAATTAAATATAGTTTGCGTCTAAAAACTTACTAACAAATTCTTAAAGAATATTTTACAACAAAATATAAAGAAAAATATACGACTACTGTTTATTATAATTTATTTTTTAATTTATTGTGTTTAAAATATAAATAGAAAGTATTACCAAAAACTATAATTAAATAAAATTAAATTGCTCATTTTGTAAATCTTGTTCTTTTTAAAGTATTAAATCACTCAATGGATTTATCATCACAAGTGTATGACTTCAGCAGAGCCTGAAAGATAAAAAAATAAGAATTTTATTTGATTGCATTAATAATTAAAAAAATAGACTCAAGAATTATAACCTTGCAGAATTCAATAGCCATCATAACGATTTCTTCATCTTTACTAGTTGTCAAAGTGTCTTTAGCTGTTTCAGTCTCACAAAATTTTTCATAATTGCTGCAATCAAGGTTATTCTACAACCATAAAAGTGGTTTTGAATTTGGATTTAATTTCATTATATTTCAAATTTAGTTCTTTTACGTTACCTCTTTGGCAATAGTTTTAAGCCTCTGATCTACGAAACCTAATATGTCAACGGATGCCTGAAATATATGTGTTATTACTTTAAAAAATCATAAATTATTCTAAATAAAAAGATTATATATTATTCAAGATATTTTTTAGTAAAATATAATTATTGATACACAGATAATTATTTCCATAAATTGTTTTTATATGCTAACAAGAGGAGTTCAATACACTTGGAACACCAAGTTTCACGAAATGGTTATGGATTAGTTTATAATGTTGAAAAAAACATATCAGATACTTCCTGTTTATGCCAATAAGCCTTTTGAGAAAAGAAACGCAGGGCCCAATGTTTTAAGATAGCTTAGGGGTTTTAATTTTTTTTTTTAAGTTCAAAAACGGTTTAAATATGATTCAAATTTTATGGAAATGGACAGAAGATTTAAAAATTAAAGAATGAATTACTTGCTTAATTTACTCGTAAAAGGATGATTCTTTTTGAATGAGTTAACTTTTTTTGATCATTTATGACAAAAAATCAATTTTATTTACCGAAATTTAATTTTTAGGTCAAAATCTGTCTTGCTTTGCATCTGTCAAATTTTGCAATTAAGTTTTCAAAGTTTTTTGGCTAAGAAATTTTAATTTTACTAATTAGAAATTAATTTTTAATTAATTAATTAGAAATTAATTTTACTGATTAGAAATGATTTTTTTCTTCAGAAGTCATTTTACCTTAGCAATCCAAATTTCCCACCTATTTTTTTAATTTTGTTTACAAAAAAGTGGAAAAAGCTTTTTGGCATCCATCACCGATTTGGTGTTCACGTATTTAGTCTCATTTCTATACACACCAAACCTAAAAGAGTTTTTTGTTACGCAGAAAATATTGAATGTTTATTTAATTCTTTAGAGAGGAATTATTTTAAGGTTAATTCTTTTAAAAAAATTTATTTTTGTTTTTATTCTGTTCAAAAAGAATTGAAACAAAAATAAATCTGCTTAAAAGAATTAACCTCAAAATAATTCCTCTCTAAAGAATTAAATAAACATTCAATCTTTTCTGCGTAACGAAAAACTCTTTTAGGTTTGGTGTGTAAACACCAAATTAAATATTGTAAATTAGGGTTAGAACTTAATCATTATGCATTAAATTCTAATCGTTGCACAATTGTTTGACACACGTGTAAAACTTAAAAATAAATGAGTATTCAAATTAAAGTGATGTTTTTAATAAAAAGTAGCAACTAAATTGATATTTTTAATACGTAATACAAATTAATAATAAAAGTTTAGAAGGTAGTTATTAAACTAAACATAAAATCATGGTGTCAGACGCGGCCATGTCAAAAATTTTGTTTTCACTTCTAAAAAAAAATGATTTTGGTATAAATGCTTATTATTAAACTTATAACAAGCTTATAACAAAACTAATGTAAAAAAGGAAATCTTAATTTTGAAAAACCAACAGATTTCGTACTGAACAAGAAAAGAACAATAAAGAAAATAAATAAAATAACTTACTTCTGAAATATGAAATACACAAATAAAAAAAAAGTATCCTAAAAGGATGGTTGAAATTATTTTAGGTGACATATTTTTAATAGTGTTAAAAAAAAATTACATATGCAGTAAAAAAGAGTACTGACACTGATCACGACTAAATTCTCATAACTGTTTACGATGTATATTTCATTATCTTATCCAAGAAAGTTTAAGTAAAAAAAATAAATGTTATTTTTACACATACGGAATAGTATTTAAAATGATATCTAAAATTATTAACATAGCTGGATAACTCTAAATATTTTTTTAAAACTTTATTTCTTATCTATATCTTTCTTTTTAAAAATTAAATTCATTTATTTCCGAGACTTAATAAATATTACCAAAATTTATTCATCCTAATCAATTTAGGTTAACGTTGAATGATAAGCCAAACATGATTATTCTTTTATTTTAAATTCATGATGTTAAAAAGTCATTAAAATTATCAAATTTATTAACAGGTTTTATCAATATTGATTTTTTCCTGTCAAATTATTGAAACTACTGTTCCTCAAGTAATGATTAAAGTCGATGAAAATCTTATCTAAATAAAATAATATAAAAAAAGTAGTTGTTGTATCAAACTCCCATGAAAAAAAATAAGGCAGGTATTAAAAATTTTGAGTCCAAAATTTTTTCAAATTTAGGTATCTGATTCGAGAACTTAATAATAACATATTTCCATAAATTAGAACTTCCAAACTTCCATATGAGATAGTATGTACATTACCGAAATAGAGAGTAAAGTCAAACTTCTGGTACGCGAGGCACAGCACAGTGCGCAGATTCAATCAAAAATCTGGTAAAATCGTAAATGGAGTATTTATTGACCTAATTTTTTTTCTTCAAATCCTTCGTACACTATTCTACGCTTATAGAAATCTGCTACTTTTTCGAAATATTTACTCTTTTAATCAAAAAACAGATAGTAGAAAAATAAGGTTTTTTTTATTTGAATTAAACTTCCTGTTAAATACATGCATATACACAAATTCGACACCAATCACGCAAAAAAAAGAATAGTAAAATTAACCTCAAAGAATTTAGTAAACACAAATTAATGAATGTTGGTAAATATAACCAAAAAATTAGTAAATTTCACTAAAAAAATTGAGGTTTTAGTTTTATAAACAAATTTTTTTAGTAAATTTTACTAAAAATTTATAGTGACTTTAAATTTAAAAAATTAAATTTAACCTCACTGAACTTAGTAAAGAAAATCGTAAATTTAGTTATATTTACTAATTTTTTGTAGGCGTGATGTATAAGGAATGAATTTAAATTGTAAAAATTTGAAAATGTAATAGCTCCCATAAAATCTAGTAGGGTAATGTAAATGTAAATGTAAATATTCTTTATTTTGCAATTGAACAAAAATACAGTAATCAAATAAAATATACATTAGAGTGGACCTATTTTTGGACTTTGTGGAAAAACTTTGCTCCCCGGGTTTTTTTGTGAAGTTTTGGTCATAAAAAGTTCCCAGTTCCAAGGATTTTGCTTTAGCCCTGCAAAAACACGTGCCTGTAACCACCTCAATTTTCCCATTTAAATAACATGGGAATTTTGAGTTTTTAGCTATACAAATTTTCACAAAAGCCAAGAAGCGTTTTAAAATGCTAATTTTTACTGGAAAACATACTTTTATATTTTGTAAAGACATACAAACCGCCCTGTATTCATTCCAAAGGGAATTTTGGGGCTAGAAACGCAAATTTACATTTTTGCTCAATCTTCTAAAACAAGGTTTTTCGGTAATTTTCGATAAAAAGCTACAACCTCAAAAATTAACCAAAACACTTCTGGTTGGTTCACTTTTTTTGTATAAGTGTCACCTTTCAAACGGCGTAAGCCGTATATTTAAATCACTGTTTTTCTTAGCGCCATAGTCAATTAACCTACTGGTAATTTTTGACCCGAAATGACCAATTTTTAAATTTATTTAAATTGCTGCCAAAATTGTAAATTTTGACGAAATTGAGTTTTAAAGGCTTTAATAATTTTTTACAAGCTTCAAGTTTCCAAAAATTTTTTACTCGTCTCTTTTCTTTAATTAGTTTTTAAGATATTACTTTTCAAAGATAATGATAAAAATTGACTTTTTTTGAAAACCCTGAAATTGGGACTCGGTAAATTTGCGTTTCTAGCCCCAAAATTCCCTTTGGAATGAATGCAGGGCGGTTTGTATGTCTTTACAACATATAAAAGTATGTTTTCCAGTGAAAATCAGCATTTTAAAAAGCTTTTTGGCTTTTGTGAAAATTTGTATAGCTAAAAACTCAAAATTCCCATGTTATTTAAATGGGAAAATTGATGTGGTTACAGGCACGTGTTTTTGCAAGGCTAAAGCAAAATCCTTGGAACTGAGAACTTTTTATGACTAAAACTTCACAAAAAAACCCGGGGAGCAAAGTTTTTCCACAAAGTCTAAAAATAGGTCCACTCTAATATACATTATAGTAAATAATTAATAATTAACATTGATAAATTATTATTATTATTATCATTATTATTATTATTATTATTCTCTTTATTTGCCTGGCAAAATGTGGTACACTCTTTTACATATAAGTAGTAAATTAATTAAAATATAATATATACAATATACAATAAATAAAATATTAATTTATAATTTATAAAACATAAAGCATTTGGTAAATATATCAATAGCACAAAGTATTGAATTTAAATAATAAATTTAATAAGTCAAAGTATTTTGTCAATAAAATAAGATGGTTTATGTTAAATATCATCGGTCCTATATAAATACTGACTTATTAAACCGTGAATATGAATGAATGTCACGTATGCAGGGAGGGATGTTATTTCAAAAGTGGGCATATTTAACTTGGTATGAATCAAGACCCCAGTCAATTATTCTATTAGAGGGGATCTATAATTCCTTACGAGGACCGCGTTGAGGCTTGTCCGATTTGTAAGGCTCAAATAGTGACAAAAGGAATGGCGGCTCCTTCATGCGGACAATTCTATACATCACTAAGGATGCAAAATAGTCTGTGCGAGTGTCATAATTATAATAAGTTTAAAATATAAGTGATAACATTATTAAATTTTTATAATAAATTAAAATAAAGTAGTTAATAAATACTTATAGTCTAAATAGTTTAAATTTAATAATTTGCCGTAGGTATCACAGTCAATTAGTTAGTTGCATGTATATGGTAAAGTTAATTCTAAATAAATTATTAAAATAAGTGAAATATATTAAAATAAAATAATAAAATAAGGTTATTTATGAAAATAATAATAATATAGGTAGCAGAGCAAAAAAGCAATTTTAGTACGCAGTTCTCGTTTCAGTTGGCAATGGACAAACGATTAAGTTCGGTCACTCTACTCTTTCAAAAAATTTTCCATAATGGATTATTTTCCAATGAATCCGGTTTCAAAATATTCCGTGGCATGAATTTTTTGGAAACTGATCCGTCTTCAACGTTTTCTAAAATGGCCAAAAATTCAAAACTTGCTATTTTCAATAGGTCTGTTCTTTTTTTCCCGGAAAAGTAGATACGATTCTAATTGACCAACAATGACTTTTACACGGATATTTTTAATGTCGGTTTTTGATATGAAAAATATAACCAAGTTTGACACAAAAAAGTTGACCACAAGAATACTTTTTTAACATTTTAATCTTTGATGTAAAATTTTTTGTAAAATTAATTAATTAATTTTAATCTCTATAATATTAAAAAATAGGAAAAAAACTATGAAATGTTTTTATTTTTTTTTTTAATATTCTCGTGGTCAATTTTTTGGTATCAAACTTTATGGTTTACTGAAAAAAAAATCCGCTTGCCGCAAGCGGAATTCCGCTTGTAGCTAGCGGAATTTTTTTTCTCGCCAAACGATTGCAAATGACTTGAAACGTAAAGAAAATTAAAAAAAAAATTTTTTTCACGCTTACTTGGGATCGGTATGATGAAATTTGAGAAAATTTTGAAAAAAGAAAAGAAAAAATGTTTTTTTTTTAATTTTCTTTACGTTTCAAGTCATTTGCAATTGTTTGCAAAGAAAAAAAAATTCCGCTAGCCGCAAGCGGATTTTTTTTTCAGTGTAGTTAAATTTTTCGTGTCAAAAGTTGACATTCAAAGTATACGTATGTAAAAGCACTGATGGTCAAATAGAATGGTACCCAAGAAATGTTTTTAAATTATAGCCTGTATGCAATTTTTATGTGTCAATATTTTTTGGTGGTCATACGTTAGTGGCGAACTCTCGGTGGCAAAATCTCTAGCGACGTATTTTTACTCTTATTTTCAGTGGCGTAAGTCATATCTTCCATTTAATTTTTAGTAAAAGAATTTTATCCCAAAAAAGCGTTTTGCTTTTTGAATTACCGCCATGAAAAAGAACGCACTTTCCGTTTAGTATTACCCCAGTTTTGCTCCAGGTTAACTTTTTTAGAAATTTCTCCTGAATAATAAAAATTTGTATTTATTTTAAAAATTTTAACTTTTTTTAAGAAATAATATAATTTTTTTAGTACCGTTATTTTTATATCTCAAAGTCCAACTATTTAAGTTGCCAGAGAATCATACCAAATTCTCAATTCATTTTCACACTGTTTTACAAAAACACGCTTTGATTATTCTTTAAAATATTAAGTTTTCTTTTTTTTTCGTATTATAATGTATCATTAAACTTTTTATGTTTAATTAAATTGTTAATTAAACCTTTAAATTATAAAGATATACCAATTAATATGCCAATCCCCAATTTATGTGAATAATAAATAAATAGGTACTTTTTAAAACTTATTTTTAAATCATACCAAAAGTTATAAAAGATGCTTTTACTTTCTTGAGGAAGAAGAAATAAATACTTAATTGAAAAATTCTGGAAACTTAACATTTAAAATGACATCTAGAGTCTTTAAGGAATTAAACTTCAATAAAAAATACGAATTTTTAATACTGGCCGTCATGAGCTTTTGTCTACTTTAAGTTTTTTGGTTCGGTGATCACGAATTTCGGCTCCTTTTCTGGGAAAAATGGGTGGAATACCCTTAAATTTGCAAAAACTACCCTTAAAAGGGGGTATTTTTATGTATTCAAACTTTAAGTGTCAAGACTTGGTTAATATGGGTTTTTTGGGTCGCTGATCACAAATTGCGGGGTCCTGCTTATTGAAAATTTGCGCTTCTCCCTTAAATTAGTAAAAAATACTTCTGAAATGGTTATTTTTTATGTGTTTCACGTTTTTACAAATTTAAGGGTGAAGTGTTAATTTCTACTAGACAGGACTTTGAAAATTGTGATCGTCGATTAAAAGTTCACGTGGATCAAATCTGAACCCTGAGAACACGAAAATAGCAAGCTTTTCGGGGTAGTTTGTGCTAATTTAAGGATGAAATATTAATTTTTCATTAAAAAACCCCTGAATATTGTGATCAGGGACCCGAAAAACCCATATTAACCTTTAGACACTCAAAGTGCGAATAGATAAAAATACCCCCTTTTAAGGGTAGTTTTTGCAAATTTAAGGGTGTTTGCCCAGAAAAACAGTATGCGTAATGCATTTCTCCACTTCCTACGCAAAAAAAAAAAATTACATAAAATCTTAAATTATTATTGCGTAATATCTTAAAGTTATTTATTTTATCGTAATCTTCTCTAATAATTGTTAATAATTGAGGAGAAAAAATGGTTCATGCGTGAAATTAACACAAAATTTATACGAGTAACGTATCAATTTGCTATTGTAAAAAATTTATTGTCTGTGAAAGTAAAATATTTCCGTAAAAACCCAAAAAATAAATAAACTTTTTATAACAAATCTGAAAAAAATTGAAAAATACGAATGTTTTTTTTTTTTGAAGTTTTCTATCCGAGAGTAAGATTTTCAGTAATTTAAAACTAAATTCTCAACTTTTAATTTTTTAACGTTATGTTTGATCTTTCCACCGTTGAAGATCCAATAAGTTTGCGCTAAAATCTATTATTAAAAATTGAAATAACTTATACAGTTAATATAAAATAAATTTTATTTTAACAATTAATAAACTTTTCAATGATGTTTTACAATTATACATGACATGACAACAATCAAATAAATTTTATATAATTTAAAGTTTACATTATATGGTAAAAAATATTTAATTAATAATTAAAATTAAATAGAGTCAAGTAAATACATATTTATAATATAAATATAACTAAATGTCAGGATTCTCAATTGATCTTTTCACCAGGAAGAGAGTGAAAATCCCGTGACACGAATGACATTTTTTTTCATGATTTTACAGAAATATAATTTAATCGTTGAAATAAAATAAAAAAGTAATAATGATAAATAAAGAAAAAATTATATTTGTAATATTTATGATTTCTTAAGTTACTAAATTATTTTATTGATTTTATGTATATTTACAATATGCTTTTCTTTTAATGAGTATAAATAAAAATAGAAATAGAAAAATTCTCTCTCTTTTTACATAATTAATAAATTATTTTTTAAAAAAATGTCCCACGGTTTTTTGGGGCACTCGATATAAGTTCACGTCTTTTCCAAATCGATTGATTAGCAGTTGAATCAATTTTCCTAGACGTTGAACCTATACTTGACGTTGTAGACTTTGATGTATTAAAAAGTGATGAGATATTGTGTGTTGCACTACTCGACCGTCCGGCGGCCAATGTTTCGGAATCCGGTATATGCTGAGTTTGATGTCGCGAATCAGTGTAACGACGTTTCGTATATTTTTTATTGTCACTAACTGACATTCCAGACGTTGCTGTCGTTGTTCCCATTGTATTTGAAATTGCGGTCGTTACTGGCTTTGTATTAGATTCTGGACGATTTATTCGTAACATTCTTTCGATGTCTGCTGTTTTTGACCTAAGGAAACAATTTCATTAAATTTATTTCCTTCCAATTACGTTATTTAAAAAATATTTAATATATCTTAAAATTTTGATAAAATTATTTTTATTTTTCATTTTTACCAAATTAAGGAAACTCAATACATAATTAAGTTAATTTAAAAAAATTGGAGTTGGGCGGAATAACGTAAAATATTTTTCAACTGAGAAACAGTTAACTAACAAGGGGAGTTCATTACATTAGGAATACGAAATTCACTTCTACTCATGCATAATAATAAAATTTTTAATTACAAGAATCTCTTTTTCAATTATTGTATTAAGTTTGGTTTTTTATTTTCGATTCGGGTTTTGGCTTAGGCTTGTTATTAATAAAACTTAAAACAATAATATCAATAAATATGAGAGGAAATTTATATTATTAAAATTTTAAATGTTACTTTTTTCACGTTTTTATAAATTTAATATATAGCTTCCAAAGTTAAAAAAAAAAATAAACCCTTAAAATATTCTCACATTTTCCACGATCTGCAAGGTACAAAAAGTTTCAACTTTAATTTTTTACAAAGCTTACAAACATTTTGTCTAGGAAAAAATAAGCGCAACTGTCTAAAAAATAAACTAGACAATCAAATTAAAAAGAGACATGATTCATCAAATGATTTCTCGCTTAATTTGCATAAAGCTTGTAAAAATATCTGCAAAATCTAATCGAGCTTAGAATTTAAAATACTTATAAAGTATTCATAAAATCGAAGGTGGGAAAAAACGTATATTTTGGCAAGCAGTTCTCATTTCAGTCAACAATGGGTAATTTATAAAACCGTTTTGTTTGATCACTTTAGCCATTCGGAAAATTACCCGTAAACTGAAAAATTTAGAACGGATTCGTTTTAAAAAAATCAGTGGAACGGAGATTAGAGACTGATCCGTTTCCATTTTTTTATGAACACAGAAAAATTTTAAAAATTTTCGTTTTTAATTAAGTGTTTGAGGAAATTCGTAGTAAATTTTTAAACACTTTTACCATTAATTTTTCCGATTTTAAAAAAATCAGTCTCTCAAAAATCTGTTTTATTGCTTTTTTGAAAACAGCTCTATTCTAAATTTTTCTGTTTATGAGTCATTTTTGGAACAGTTCAGTACTAAAATTTTACATGCTATGGCTATTTTGCAACATTTATCTTATTTATTGATAAGAAACATAGAACCATGCAGTTTTGCCAAGCTTTGCAAATAATAATAGGTCGAATTTTTCTTTACAGGCCTTTTCTTTCATTCAAATTTTAAATGAAATTTACCTCATTACTGCCCCACCAATACTAGTAATACTAGGAGTTATAGCTGGAATAATACTAGAACTAGCTCTTAAAGCTTCTGGATTATTTGTCCTTGTTATTTGACGCAATTCACTAGACGTTGTAAAAGATACCCTTTGAAGGACTGGTTGCTGATGATCTGGTATGTATGAAACTGCTGTTACCGTACTGTCAGGACTTGCTGGTGGTGATGATGCCCATGAAGGTGGTGATGAAGGAGGTTGATCCCCTGAGAGAGTTGCTGAAGAGCCAACTGCACTATCACTACCATGTCTACCCCCTGAAATGTTTATTAAATATTTTTAAATTTTTTAAAAGTTCGTGAACTTAATGTATAAATTCAAAATTTTTATTAAATTTTTCGAATGCATAATAAAAGAAAAAATTTATCTATTTAGCAAAAATAAGTGTGAAATTCCAACAAGTGAAACTTTTCTTAACATTTTAAGAATGATTGAATTAAAAAAATAGTTTATTTCACCTTCACTCCCTGAAACGGAACGTTGTCTTTGTCTTCTTGGAGGAACATTGGGCAGTGGATGTTGCTGTTGCTGCGAATGATGTGTTTTTTCTCTTGAAGACGAATCTTCTATGTACGGTATATCCGGATTGTCGAGATTCAATGTGAAAGGACCTGACATGGGTATTGTCAAACTAGCAGTTATTACCATTGGGGATGATTTACGACGAGGGTCAGCCGGATCTTCGCTAGACGCGCTGTCAACACTATTACTTCTTGTACCATCCTTTCTTCTGCCACTTGGACGTTTTATTCTTCTTCCATGTGATCCAATATCACCTCCCACACCCGCGCTTTCATGTGTACATTCTTCTCGTGTATAGTATTTTTTGCTTGATGTATTTGCACTTACTACTGTACCAGAAGTTATACTTGACGTTGAAGTAGCTAGTGTAGATTCATTAGCTAAATAATTTTCTGGCTCACTGTATACATCTTCTTCATCATTTCCTTGCCTGAAAAATGAAAATTTTATTAAATTATTTATTAATTTTGAATCTTTTATTCATAGTATACACAAAGAATAAGATTTTTTGAAATAAACAATTGCAGAAAATTTTCATTGTAGTTTTTAAATTGGTATAAAAATTATTTATTAATCACAGAATATACATGAAAGGTAACATTATAACTCTGAAAAGGTTGGCTATGGAAATAAGGGTAATCAATAAAAAGTTATTTTTTTGTTTGAATATAATTTTTTCATTTGCATTTTTTAATTCTGGCTTACGTTAATTAGTAAATTAATATCTAATGAGCAATATTAAATAATATACTTTCAACCCTTCAAATTTACTTTATCTTAGAAAAATGATATTTTTTTATTTTTAAGGGATCTAGTAGGTATGTTGGGGCGCTGAACCCGAATCTAACGTCAAAAATGAAGTAGAAGGGGTGTAACACCCTTACTTTCACCCTTTCACCCCTTAAAATTTGTTTTTTTCTTAAAACCCGACATCTCTATTTATTTAAAAAAAGCTTTTATAAAATTTATAATTCATATCTAAAGAAAATTTATTAAAAAAGTTAATTTAAATATTCATGACTTGTCTGGATTTTAACAAAATAATACTGCATATAGTGAAATTTAAAATAAATATTTTCAGGATACTAGAACTTTAATATTTTCTTATGAATTTAAAAATCAATACATTTTAGTAGTACGAAAAAAAATTTGAATATATAATACTAATAACTTACTCGTCAGCACGTCTTGATAATATTAAATCAAGTTCCGCTGGATGGCTATCCATCATGTGTAGATAAAGCTCATCTAGCAGAGCAGAGGGTACAATAAACAAAGTAGATACATTTTCAAGAAGAGCGCGCACAACGTTAATGACATCTATTCTTTCCTCGGCACGATCTGCTGATAACTCCGATCGCACTTGTCCTGGCTTAACGCAGTGCAGTATATTTGGTGCGAAAACCTTAAATTTTAAATTTTAATAATGAATTAATGATAAATTATGGAATGACCTGAATATCAAAATAAATATTCCTTACTGTAGCAAGATTTGTAATGTCCATTTTGTTTCCTGGAATGCATTCACCATTAACATCTATACGATCCTCACTATGTGCTGCAATATTACTAAGAAAATTTAATAATGCCCAAAGAGTTTCGCGATTCGGTGTGGGCAACAATTGAATAAGATGCTGAAGCGCTTCTTGTTGCAGCCTCCTATTTCTAATTTCTGCAAGAAAGTTAATTTTATGATAGCTATAAAAAACTTGAATGTAGTAAAAATTTATATTTATCGAATTCCATTAAAAGTACACAATAGATTGTATTTTTTAATAAAAAAGGGTTCTTATGAACTATGCTTGCACCTACTTTGTGTATGTACAAAAGCTTGATAAAGATCACGACACAGCAAAGGATCTGGGAGATCACGGAAAAATTCTTTAAGAAGAGCAGCAACATCGTGTGGACATTGATCTTCACCAATTTTCGATTCTCGACCACAATCTAAGTCTTCTCGTAACTTTTTTTGTTGAACAAATGAAAAAGAAAATTTTAATTAGTTATTACTATTATATTAACAATATATATTTAATGTTAAACACAATAATGCCAAATGGGAAAAAATATTTTAATGAAATTTTATTATTTTGATTAATGTAAAATGTAAATATTGTTACATGATTTCAAGCTAGAAATTTATTTTATGTCAAAAACAACTATAAGTCAAGGTTTATATTAAACATAAATTTTACACAGCGGTCTAATTAAATTGATTCTCGTACATTGCAGTTTTCGTTTAATGGCATAAAGCTTTGAATGAAATTTCAAGCGTGGTAAATTTTATGAAAAATGTATCAATGAGTTAGAAATTTATATGTGATATGAATAATTTCATAATAAACATACGTAAAGTGATCCTAAGTAAATATAGAAATCAAAATATATACTCCTTTTTGTAACATTAGATAACTCCCATTTTTGTAAAATATTAAATATTTAATTTTTTCATGTAGAGAGAAGAAATCCAAAAAAACTTATTCCGAAAATAAAAGTTAAAAATCCAATAAAAATTTGATAAAAAAGGTAATGATAATAAAGCAAGTTTTGATTTTTGATACTAAATATATATACGCAAAAGAAGAAATCAATACTAGAGGAAAAAAATTATCTGCAGGGTTTGAGAATTGTATTTTTCCGCAGTAGTATCAATAATTTTATTTCCACCAAGAAATCCCATGCATTTTCATCCAGAAAATTATTTTCAATATAAATAGTTCTCTATAAAATTTTGTTTATACTTATTGAAAATTTTTGAATTTAGTATTTAATTTTTTGTTTTTGACACTTAAAGGATAAAAAAAAATTATTGATTAATAATAATAATTTGTATTACCTGTCGAACCCTTTTTATAGAAGGTGACACTCGGAAAAGACCTAAAGTATTGATTCCAGTATTTTCAAGATGTTTTATGCACTGTCTAACAACCAATGGTACTGCTTCCCATTCATTGAGAGATCCGTCGATTATTTCTGTAACACCTGAATCACTACCAGTGAATGCGCCACCTTTTGATGAAAGAGATTCACACGATCCACCCTAAAAAAACGATTCTTTTAAAATAATGAGAACTAATATTTTTTTTATTATACTTTTTTGAAAATTATTTTTTTTTAAAGAATTTATCAAAAATCAAAAAATTGTAGTACCTAATTTATACTATTAAATTAAGTAATTGCGAATTAACATTCTCTTCATTTTTCGTTAGAAATAAAAAATTTTAATTTCAGTTGTTGTAATTGATTGAAAGCAGTTTTAACAGAAGACTCGTATTACATAGGTGTTGAAAAAAAAATATAAAGCATAAATACTATTTATTCATCTCTCGACAAACAAAATATGATATCATTGGCTTTGACCTGTTATCTCTAAAAAAGCTAATCTAATGAGTAAGAGGGAGATAACAAGTTTAACGAAACATTAACAATGTAGTTTTCTTCATTGCTTAAAAAATCATCGAGTTTCGGAAAAATTTTAATTTAACATCTTAAAATTACAAAATATATTGGCTTGGTATGTTGATATGGTTTTCTAACCCCTCAAAATCAAAATTTAAATTTTTAAAAACAATAAATTTTTTATTTTGAGGTTAGAAAAAACACTTAGTTTAATCCATACAGCTCCACCTAAAATTTTTGGATGCATTTAACATTGCTGGTGCCTTAAACTATAAGACTAATTTTCCTAATATACTTTTTTTCCTGAAGAAATATTTTTAACAATTGCCAAATTTATTTAAAATAGTATGTTTAATAATTTGTTATTATTATATTTATTTTCTGCGACCGAATTAAATTATGAAGAATATTGAACTTTCTATAATCAATTCTTGTTGTCAGTTGTATCCTCATGCAAAATATACCGGGTACATGAGTACTTCCATCTTTCATTTAACTAGAATATTTATAGAGAAATACAAAATAAAGGCTTTCAAACTGACTATGCAGGTCCTAAAAATCGTGAAATTAAAGAATACACACTCATGTTGATAGTGTTAGCATTCGCTCCCATAAATGATTTTCAAGAAGTATTTCTTAAATTAGAAGTACATATTCCAGATATTAAATGAAACTAGTCTCACAATATGGTACCACGCAATACCTCATAGATACACAGTACCTTTATGGAGTCAATACCAAGGCACAATTAATGGTCAAAATAGAACCAATAACTATAGGAAAAAGTAGAATAATAAATTTATGATTATGATTGGAAAAAATCATTCGGATATTTTTTTATTTATTCGTCATATATAACCAGAGTAATCTGACACTGAATAGGCAGAATTAAGCTTTGGTCGAACTATCAAATCGGCACCAAAAAAAGATGGCGTGATTTACAAAACAGAATACAAGTATTCCAGTCAAAATGCGGGTTTGGGGCCGAAATCTGATGAAAGGATGAGATTTGCTCTACTACATGTTTTTTAGGTCACTAAATCCGAATCCGATGTCCGATAGGGACAGAAAATAGGGGAACACCCTTAAATCAGCAAAAATACCCCTTATTCTAAAAATTACAAAATTCAGCTAAAAAAGTAGTGATTTAATTAACTTGTGTGAAAAGTGAACATTTTTTAAACTCGTTGGTCGAATCTAAACTGTTGAACATCATCATTCACATATTAAATGAGCCAAAAGAATCTGACACTTTCATTTATAAGATATGATTTATTATAGCACTTAAAATGTATTATTTAATATTAATTATAAATTTATAAAATTTTTTTTGCTTTTTTAAAGGAATGCAATGCACTCATCAATTAGAAATAAATTATTTATATTGCCAGAACAATGTATACAACAATCTGAGTGTAATCATACAAAGCAATGCCCAAACCTGGTACTTCTCATTAAAGAATTTTGTTTCATAAAAAAATAAAAACTTTTCTGATAATCAATTTTAAATAACGATATAAATAGAAATTTTGGTTTCAAAAACACTGTAAATCAAAATTATTAGTATTTATTTCAATTAGATCATATTATTATTTGAATATGAAAATTAAAATTTTATTGAATTACTATGTCATAAAAAAACATAGAGGGCTTTAACTAAGAATAAATAGACAGAATGTAATTAAAGAAATTACGAAATTGAAATAATTTTTAAATTAAAGGGACAGTAAGTATTTTGTAGGCTTTTTCGATATTAAAATTTTGGCTATTGTACCTTCCGTCTCGTTAAATATATAAAGACTCTTGCAAAAATTACACGATCTTAATTAAATCGCGTATAAAATTAGCGCTTTATTTTCGACCCCGGCTCTATTCCTGTCTGTAAAATTTAACATAAAATCCCCACCTAACGATTTTCAATTTTCTATACAAATAATTGTAATAGGCACTTAATGACGTCATTAAACGTGCTGGGTTCGTCTGATTCTTGAATTTTGCATGTTTTATTTTATATAAATATCACGACTAATATTTATGATAAGTTTTTAATAATTTACAAAAACATACAATAATTTACAATAGATGTTTTAACCTTCTTTTGAATCTTAATTCGTGTCGACTATTCGTTATTCATGGTCATATCGTCTATTCTGGGGGTATCTTACATCTATTTATAATATTAAATTAAGCAAAATTTACTTTGATCGAGAGTGAAATGACTGATTTTACCTGATACATTCATTCGCACAAGTGCAACTAGTTTTATTAATCTTCGTTCAAAAGTACTGTTTATTTTTTAACATATGTTTATTAATTACATTAAATTTTTTTTTTTTTTTTATTTTCCGTTTTGATTTTAATTGTTTGTCAACAAATTTATTTTACAGATTAAATAAAAATTAGTATTATTCATTTAACTCATGTCTAATCTTCGAGTCATTACTCTAAGTTAAAAAATTGAACTTGAAAATTGGTTTGAAAGCCCTGAATAATGATTACTATTCCTTACCTACCCCATATCTCTTTGAAAATGTATTATTTTTTAAAATACCACAAAAATAACCTAAAGGCTCTTTTTTTTTTATTAAATATAATTATATTTTTCAGTTCTGTAACACCATGTATCACCCCTTTTACCATTTTAAATAGATAGCGTTTTGTGCGTGAGGATTGTAACCCATGACTGTTTCTTCTAAGCCCCACGAGGGGTTATAGGACTGTATATAATGATATTTTACGTGATTTCTCAATCCTAGAATCCACGTCAAAACTGTATTAAAAATTTTTTTTAATGAAAAAAACTGAGACTCATTTAGTTGGAACTTGCACTCGTGAACCTCAGGTCAGAAATACAATGCCCTAACCACAGAGCTACTGAGATTCTCAATAACCTCTCTTGTTGGCCAATTTATATGCTACCACGTAAGGGCTACGTTACGTAGCTCACCCCCTTTTAATTAGATTTGCTAACATTGTAAGATAAACCACCAGAAAACAAAATTAATTTTCTAAGTTTTTAGTCAATTAAATCTTTTCAATGCAGATAGTCCATTCTACCGTTTAAAAAATTTTAGCAAGTTTAAAAAATTTTCAATGAAAAATAAAAAAATAATTTGAAACGTTCCAAAACTTGGTATATTTTGAATAAATTATTATCATCATTATAAGAGTAAAAATTTATGACAAACACACACAACGAAACTTTTTAATATTTATTTTGAATTTAGTGCATAAAAAAAATAAATATAATAAATAATCATACTATTTAGCTATTAATATTTGATTTTTCGTAAAAATAAACTACCTTCACACAAATTTTAAGATTTTATTTAAATTATTTTTTTTTGTTGAAAATTGACCCCATTTTTTCTCTCCCCTTAGCCTTTTTTTTTAAAAATACATATAAAACTACATTATTATAAACTTGACATTAATAGATATGCATATTATAACGTCAAAATATTATTACGACAACAATAATAAAAAATAATTTAAAAAAAAATGTCTTATCATTTGCTCCCTAAAAAATACTTAAGGCAGCAATTAAAAAATTAGTTCGCATAATAAATAATCATTAACATAAAAATAATTTTCTTAACAAATAGTTTATTATATCGTAATAAAAATAAAAGTAAATGCCCTAGTGTTTAAATAATTATTTGGCATGTTATAAACGAATTATTATTATTAAAGTTGAAAAAAGATTTAAAGAGATCTGAGTCGAGTAAAAGATAAATATAGAAGATTTATTTGGGTAATTTTGATTAGTTTTAAAAGAAATTACGATTCTCTTGTACGTTGAAAGATATTTTGAAGAGCATTTTTTTTTTATATCGTCATTTAATAGATCATCGTCATTTTACGTTGTACTTTATGACGTATAAAAAATGACGAAAGAAAATAATTATTTTAATTTATATAAATATTTTAGAATTTATTACCTCATCAGTTTTAGCAGCGGTCGAAGTTTCTATCATACTTGTAAAGCTTGTTCTACTTCCATGTCTACTGCTTCTTGTTAAACTCCCGATGTCTGATATTTCACCTCCAGACATACGAGACAGCCTTTCATTCTCCAGACATTGGTACAATGGGATGCCAAATGCAAGACCACCGCTTGATTCTAATTATTAAAAAAGAGAGTTAATTGATTTCTTTTTTTTTTATTTAAGGGATTAGTTCATTTTTAATGAAAATAATTTAATCAATAAAAGTCCGCAAATTATCAGATTTTTCGATTCTTTGGATTAACACATTTAAAAATAACAAACACTTTTTAACATAGTATTTGACGGAAAAAAATGTTTTTGTAAAAACTTTTAAAATCGATCACTAAATTTGTGAAAAGTATTTTTAATTCCAATAAGAATACATAATTTAAAAAAAAATTAAATTATCTTCTAAACATTTTAGTCATTTTTTGGATTTTGCATTTAAATTAAATTTTTTTTTTTACATATTTGGGTGATTCATTCTCAAGCCAGCCATTACACGGAGGGGGTTTGTACAATTACTGGCCCTCAACAATCGTTGATCATGAATTTTGGGGCCATTTATTTAAGAAATGGGCGTTTCACCCTTAAATTAGCAAAAACTACCCCTAAAAAAGGGTAGTTTTTTGGGTTATTAATCACGAAATTTGAGATAATTTATTTAATAAATTGGCGCTTTACCCTTAAATTAGTAAAATCCACCCCTAAAAAGGGGTACTTTTTATATGCTTACACTTTGAGTATTCAGATTTGATGTATTTAGATTTTTTTGGTCGCTGATCACGAATTTTAGGGTCCTAATTATAAAAAATTGGTGCTTTACCCTTAAATTTGGAATAACTACTATTAAAGGTGAATTTAAAAATTATCCCTTTTTAGGGATAGGTTTTGCTAATTTATGCATTTCTTAAATAAATGACCTCGAACTACGTGATCAGTGACCCAAAAATTTACATTCGACCAAATCTGTAAAGAGCCAGTAACTATACAACAAAAACCATGATTTTACTGGAGTACACCTCCTCTGCCCAAAAATGGAATTAAATTAAAAGGATTTTGGTTTTCTCAAATTGATGAGAAAACGGTATATTTTTTTTTCTCATTGACCTTTGGAAATCCTAAGTGCCCATATAGGTCCTGAACAGCGGAAGATTAAAATTTAAAAATCAGAATAATCAAAATAAAAGTAGTTTTTTGACATTTTTTAAAAGTTGTTATTTATTATAAAAGAAAAAAAAAGACCATCCAGCTACAGGTACCTTTATTTATTAAAAAGTTTTGTGTGTGTTATAAAGTTTTATGAAAACGCTAACTTTGACTATTGATATCTCTGAACCCACCCAGGTCCAAAATAAAAAAGTTTTAGTGCAAAATGGTAGTCTTTTGATATAAATAATCAGTGTGCTCCATGGTGCTTCATACAATTTTCGGGTATTACTTCTCATAAGAAAATGCATCGAAATTTCAGAATAAATCCTTAAATTGCTAAATCCGAAACCACTCGACATTCGATTTTGTGCTTTAACTTTTTTATTTTAAACCTGTAGGTTCAGATACATCAACATTCAAAGTTGGCGTTATTTAAAAATTACATAGCACCCAAAAAACTTTTTAAGAAATAAACCCCAATGGTTGGTTACCCCTTGTTTTTTTTTTTTTAGTTTAATGAATAAAAACTTTCAAGGAAAAAAAATTCAAAAAATTTACTGTTAACTACACTGTAAAAAGTAACTTTTTTATATTAACAAAAAAATTAGAACAATTTCGAAAAATTTTGTAAATATTCGAAAGAAAATCGTAAATTTACTAAATTTAGTATATTAACAAAAAATTCGAGTATTCTCGATTTTTTTTGTGAATTCGCAAGAAAAATTGATAATTTACCATTTTTTTTTTTAAATTTACAAAAAATAATTGTAAATTTCCGAAAAATAGTTGTGAATTTACAACTTTTTTCGTAAAATCACAAAACAAAATCGAGAATTCTCGAATTTTTCGATAATATACTAAAATTAGTAAATTTACGATTTTTATCGAATATTTACCAAATTTTTTGAAAATTCGCTAATTTTTCGAAAAAATTCAATTTTTTTTGTAAATCTAAGAAAGTTACTTTTTACAGTGTACTTTTGTTTCGATTTTTCTGATCTTTAAACTTCGACCTGTCGACACTCAGCGCCTAAAATGGCACTTTAGTTTTGCAGAGTTGAAAAGACCAATGAGGAAAAATATTTCGTAATTATAAAAATAAAAGAAATGTATATTTCACGTGCACAAAAAGAAATAAAAAAAAAAATGACAATGCGTTGCACATCTACTATTAGACAAACGTTATAAATATATGTAGAATTCAACGAGAAAAATAATTTTTTTCTATGTCTGTTAATAATATGATAAGAAATGAATAACCAAAATAAATTATAGGATTAGAAAGATAATGTATTTAAATTATTAAAAATGTTAATTTAGTACAATCAAAACATGAAATAAACATAAAGGAAAAATTAGCCGGTTTCTGGAGGGTACTTGGAGCCAAATATGGCGCGCCCCAAATATAAGTCTTAATTGACAGTAAATATTAATTTGTTATGATAAAATACATGTTACGGAGGTGAAATTTGGTTTACAAAACGCTGAAAAAAATATTTGCCAAGAATCAAATCTCTTTAATTAACTTCTCTATTTAATTTATATTATTACAAGGCTAATATTTTAAATTTTTGTATTAATCATAAACACGTATTTTCAAAATTATTCGTTTCAAAATATTTATGCACATCACTAATCATAATTTATTATGATTATCAGCAACAAATCAATTAGCTTAAAAAAAAGTTACTTTTAAACATTTTTTACAATAATTTCTACAAGACCGCCAAATTACAATCTATATGTCGTTATGGATGACTACAATATGAAATACACTCCCGCCCGATACACTCCGTTTATTAACATGGAACATGTTTATAGGGAGGGGGTACTTTAGAACTTGAAAATTAAGGGGAGGGGTCAAATTTGTCCTATTTAAGGGGGAGGTTATATAAGACTTAGAATAATTAGAAGACTTTGAAAAATCTGGGCTTAAGGACTTAGGATAATACAGGTTTATGGACTTAGAATAATCTCTTGGAATAATTCAGGTTCAGGGATTTGGCATAATTCAGGTTTAGGGACTTGGAAAAATTCAGGTTTAGGGAATCAAAATAGTTTGGGTTTAGAATCTTAACAGCTAGTGAAGTGACAATTACAAATTATAAAAATAGAAAATTGTATTGTAATGTTGAGTAACATTTGTATTATACCTAGTCCTCAGCTGGAAGTAAACATGTTCCATGCATTTAGGTTGTGTTTACACAAACAGGTTATAATTTTTTTTTTTTAATGAGCTTCCTGGACTTAAAAGCTCGAGTTTCAGTGTTATTAAATACTGTTACCTCGCAAGTTAACCAAAACATTTTTGGTTGGTCTCATTTTTTTGAGATGAATTTTATGGACGAAGGGTGGTTAAAGAGTTTGTTTTATTTTCAAAAAAGGATTAAAATAATATGCAGTAATCGACGGGGACTTAGTGAGATTAGAATAATTTAAATTTGGGTCATAATCCTTATCGAATGTTGCCTGTACAAATAAAACATTTTTTTTATTATTATCTCTTTTAAAAAAATTTCTACTTGTTATTCTTTGATACAAAAAAAATATTCTTACAGATATTTTAAGTACCTTAAAATAACTGAATAACTGATATAAATAAAAAAAGTTATTTTTATTTAAGCGTCATGGAATTTTAAAAAATAATACAATTTAATGGAATTTTTTTATGTCTGCTTAAAAATGAAAATAAAGACAAATAAAAAACTAAAAAAATTAAATAAAACAAAAGAATAATAAAAAAAAAAAAAGAAAATTAATAAATATATATAATATTAAACGCTTAAATATAGAACGTCAGAAAAATATTATTGAGTAATAGTAAAAAATATTTAATTTCATTTTATACTTGGATGTAATATTTAAATTTATGAAAAAGAGAACTTTAACGAATCGTTAAGCTTTAACTCTTAAATTTCAAATAAATTTGTTCATACAGAAAAAAAGATACCTTTATTTTAAATACTCGATTAACGTTTTTAAAATGTGTAGGTGTATTTTAATTGTTATTAGAATTTATTGTGGCGCAGGCATGGCCAATGCGCAATGTGTTACATTTGTTTGTAATGATATAATTTGAGTACATCGTACAAACACATACAGACATTCCAAGTGCAAAACTAGCAAAGGGGTTGTTCATGCTAATTTAAGGATGAAATATTAATTAATTATAAAAAAATCGCCCAAATTATTGATTAGCGATCCAAAAAACACATATGGACCTAATTTGGTTGCTGAAAGTGCGATAATAGCGAAAATACCTCCTTTTAGGGGTAATTTTTTTAAATTGAAGGGTGAAATATTAATTTTTCGCATAAAAAAGTCCCCCAAATTCTTGATCAACGACTTAAAAAACTGATATGAACAAATTCTTGGCCAAATCTAGACGCTCAGAATGCCAATACATAAAAAATACGTCTTTTGGGGGTAGCTTTTGGATATTTAAGGGTGTTCCGAAAATATTTCAGCTATAAGTTCCCGATTTTCGTAATTAAGGACCCAAAAAACATATAGTAGACTAAATATCATGACGGTCCGTGAACATTCCCCCTCCCCTCGCGATTTGACTGGAGTAATGAGAAGATAAGGAAGTGTTTGAAAGATTGTGTTATGTGCGCCTTATTGCATCATTTGGTTCCCTGAATTGTACAAGTTCAAGCTTAAAATATTTTTCTACGTAATTTAGCTGTTAACCAGTCTAATTCATTTCTCAGTGAAGTTATAAACAAGCTCATAAAATATCTGCCAACACCAAAGATAAACCTTATAGTAAGATTCAAGATCCTCTCCACTTTATCCATGAAAATAGCATCAAAAGCGTCATAAACTAGATAACAGTTGTCAAAGAATTGAACTATTCATGAAATTACTAATAATTTTCAAAGCCCATAAGATAGTAATCTAGATTTTAAACGTAAACGATGCAGAGTGTAATGCACACTCTTTGATAGTTTCACAATGAACAGTGATCACTTCAACGTAGGGGCTAAGATTACGTCTAAAGTAGTAACAGATGTAGAATAAGGTATAGTTACATTAGAAACTATTATGGAAGGAACATCAGAATTGTATGGTTTATCTAAATTATTTGAATGGAAACAGTTCTAATGTTAATGGCTTTAATTTTATTAATAATAAATATTCTGTTCCAACAATTTGGAAATTTAGAGGTTTTAATAGATTTATTGAACAAAAAGGTTATATAATTCAGTAAGGCATTTAAAGAGTCTTTAAAATGTCTGAGATTAAACTCATCTGGGCTATTGCCTTTACATTCAAGTACTATATTGTAGTTAATGCTTTGGACACTTTCTTCATTAATTGTATGTGAAAATTGTGCTAATGTTATACAGGAGGGTGAGGACCTATTTATTTTTGAAAAGAAAATATTTATTTCTGAGGCAGAAAAAAATTGTAATGAAGAAGTGTATGCAGTAGATGTGAATACTATGGAGTCAAAAATTCGACACAGAGTGGAAGTATCTCCATTTTTTAAAAAATCATCCTTTCTTTCTCTGACTTCAGTCTTTAAATTATTATTTTTATTTTAAATATGCAGAGCTGGAATGCAAGTAAATATGCTGATTTGAATAATAATCTTTATTTTTACAAGAGTTCATAAAATTTTTAATTATTTTATTTGCATAATGCTTTTAAAGCTATTTTATTACTCACTTGTCTTTTTATGGAAGGGTAAATTTAAACCGGTTACATATGGTACTTTTTCCCAAAAGTAAGATTCTTGATTTTTAGTAATTTTTTTATAAAAAAGCAGCTTTTATTTTATCATGAAAAATTATTTCCTTTTACGTTCGGATAGAGAAGTTCCCGTAGTATATGATTACAGGGTCTGAGCTACGCTTGCTGCAAAAAGTCTTATATGATTTTTATTATTATTTTTAAATTGACGTTTCTTAAAAGTATATCGATAAAAATTATTTTAGATGGCCTTAATTTTTCAATGTTTGTAATTTTTAACATAAAATATTGCAATGGCTATTTGCGAATATGTAGGCCCTTATTAAAACACTTTTTACAAATTTCAAATTTTCAGCAAAGTCACGGGACCAAATAAAAATCTGACAACAAACTTGGTTTCCGTAGTAAATTTTACACAAGGTTACAACTTTTAACGTTTTTAGAAGATTAATGATAAAAAGATAAAATTTTAGAAGAATTAATAATGAGTAGATTTAAATGAAGTATTTATGAAATGTAGGGTTTTCAAAGTTATCAAAAAGATATAAAAAGATTAAAAATTTTTTTTCATTTTTTGACACATATTGCTAAATCCATAAAAGGATAATTAGAAGAGCTTTGTTTCAATGGCACGTTCACCGGCGACAGTAGAAGAGATACATTGGCCCTTGGGACGTAAAGTAAGTATCAAATAATTTATATTTTATGTATAGACTTTGGAAGTAGAGTCATAGCTTTAGTATTTTGGGTGGTCGTTGCTTTAAATATTTATTATGACTTTTGCATGTTCACGTAAGCATTTTTAAATATAGGCTACTTAGGTCTATTGCTATACTAAACTGTTGTCACCTGCTGTCTAAACCCAGCTTTTAAATCTAAAATAAACTTTATGTGATTTCTCTGTTTTTTGACTATACATACTCAAAACTTATTCTCACTCATGTAAGCTTTTATGACTCAGCCTCTACTATATAATATAAACTATTTTATTGTAATCATTTTAAAAGCTTTATTAGAGCATTTTATGTGTGCTTATTAATAAACATATGTAATTATAATTAAATTTTTTTTTATTTATTTTTTATCTTTTGGTAGGTTTTTTTGAATATAATATTTTTTTAAAATATTTTTTGTATTATTAGACAATTATTTATTATGATTACGATTCCCAAAGAATTAGAAAAAGAAATTGCGGACTTTATTCAATACGCCAGTAAAATGTTGAATACATCTAAAAATTTTAAATAAACTAGAATAGATTCAATTCACTGGATTATACGTATTTATGGTCATTAAAAATGATTTTGAAGGTTTTATTAATTTTCCAATGGCCACTTTTTAGCTGGCTTAGTGATAATATTTTTTATATAAACGATTTAAAGTCAGTTTGAAGCCTTTGTTAGTTTGTTTATTGTTAATATTTTAAATATGTTCTAACCTTTATCTTTGTCATCTTTTGATTTGTTGTCAAAAAAGCCAGTTGTGAGAGATTTCTTTTTTATAAGATAAGCTCTTCTTTTTGGTTTTACTGAAGATGAACTACCTGCTATCGATTCTAAATCAAAAAAGCTTATATTAATAAATAAAAGTATTTTATTCTGCAATAATTAATACCAATAAATAACTTGGCAAATTAATTGAATTAAATTGACCGTAACGAGAACCTAAATTTTAGAGATTCTTAAATTATAATTTATCAATCTTTTTGATTAATTCTATTTTTCAAAAATTATATTTATTTTTATATTTCTTTTATAAAAAAGTTTTATAATTCAGAATATTTTGTTGTATGTACTTGTCGTATCATTAAGATTTTTAATATCGGTAGTAAAGGGAATATAATAATAATAAAATAAAGAATTAAAAGAAAATTTTGCGTGAATTTTCACCATGATAAAAGAGCTTGAAATATTGCCAAATTGAGTTTTAATTTGATTGAAAATGGTTACATTTATTTTTTTTAGACTAAATAAAAGATTAAAATAAAACACATGGTCAGAATATTAGAGTTGACACTTAGCTTTGGAAAGCGTCTTAATATTTAAAATAATTAAACACATGACTCATCTACTAATTACATTTAAACTTTCAATAATATAGGGAAACTAATAGTTTAAATAAATTTTAGCTAAAGCCTTAATCCTAAAACGTATTCTTGTATGCCTTTTTACTAAGTCTTTTTAGCAACATGTACAACGCGTAAGTAAGATTTCTAGAATAGGAAAATCGCAACGGGGATTTACTAGGAGATATAACATGTTTTTATTTCATTTTTTATTACGGGGATTTCCTTCCTTTCCTGAACTATTAGGTGGGATAAACATTACTAAAATAAGGTAAAAGAATAATTAATATTTAATGGAGTATAGAAACTAAGACGAGGAAAAATATTTTTATGATGCAAATATGATGCAAAATTTATTAAATCAAATTTAAAATTAACTTACCACTCGGCGGCCTTATGTGAACTCCTAAATTTAAAGCTTGTAATTTTGCTACAGCTACTCTACATAGTACTTTTCTTTCTACATCGGAAAGTAAACGAAGTGGCGTGTCATTTAAAGTAACACGTCGAGTATTTGTTCCTGCCCAGACGCATTTACCCTAAAAAAATAATTTGCTAATAAATTTTTTTATTTAATCTAGTTGTTTTTCCTTGCGTTATTAAAAAAGCAATCAAAATTAAGATATTCAAATAAAATATATGATTAAAGCTATATTTACTTAAACAACTATTATAATATGAAAGCATACAGTTTAAAGTATTTCACAGTTAAAATTTCTAATGAAAAGAATTTGATAATATTTGGCAAAATGATGTTTATAATTGTATAAATCTACTGATAAATTTTCAGAACCTTGGTTTGTTTATTTACCGTATAAAGAATTGCACAATTTTTGAAAAATAACATGCAAAACTATTTTTTTTTTACAATTCGAGGTTGGTTTAGAGCTACGATACAAGAAATTAAGAAAAATAATAGAAAATAATAATTATTACCGGAAGACATATGTAATACAAGTCGGTTAGTCATCATAATAATCATAATAATATATTTATATATTAATAGGCATTCTAAAAATCGTTTAAAACTAAAGCAATTTCGATTAACAAATAACGCTAAAAACATGGAAAACCCCATAAAAAGTAATTACCATCTAGAAATATTTTAAAAAAGGAATTAATTTCGATTACTCTCAAATAATTTCTATAACATCTGAAAACTGCTAAGTTTGGTTACATTAAATTTTAAAATTTGAATTTGAAAAACAGAAGGAAGGGAGAGGCTGATGAGATTGATATAGGTAGAGAGAAAGAAAGATGTGTTTGAGTTTAAAGGAGGTTAAAGGAGGTTAAAGAAGGTTTGATTCTCGTCTGTCAATCTCTAGTAGGTGCTGATGAAGACTAGATTTGAAAACTTCTATTGAGCTTGACAGACGAATTTCTTCAGGGAGGGAGTTCGAGAAGGAGATCATGAATACTAGAGAGGAATTGTTGTAAATAGGATTAGTGGATGTTTCTACTAACAGGTGAGGGCGATTTTTAGGACGAAGGTTTCTTGTGGGAGAATAAGTTTTTATTTTATCCTTGAGATAGACTGGCTTCCCATTATTTAGAATGTTATTAATGTGGACAGCACTAAGATATTTCGCTCTTAGTTTTACATTTAGCCAGCCAAGCTTTATTCTGTCAGGAGAGGTACGAGACGGGTATCTAATATCACAGACATCTCTGACAGAGGCAGTAGTTTTTGTAATCTTTTGTATTGCTGGTCAGTTAAATTACCCATTGGAAAAACACCAGAGTTAAGGATGGAAAAAACAAGAGCGGTAACAAGCTGCTTTCTGAGATTTGAATTTATTAGATGTTTGAAGTGTCTTAGCCTATATAGAACATTGTTAGATGATTTAACTATATGATTTATCTGGGATCTCCATTTCATGTCCTGATCAATAAAAAGACCAAGGTTTTTGACTATTTTAGAGAGCTGAATTTTAGTATTACCAAAATAAAAAGAGGATTTTTTACCAAAAATCATAAAGTTGGACTTTTTCATCTTAATTTTAAAGTTGTTGGTAGAACGCCAATTTTTTATCTCATGAAGACCATTTTGGAGGAGGTACACTCCTAGATTCAAGTCTTTGTAAGGCACTTGGAGGTAAATTTGAAGATCGTCAGCGAACATGAGAAGCTTAGAGTATGTGATTTTACGTCCGAGGTCATTTATGTAAATGAGGAAAAGTAAGGGACCAAGGACTGATCCTTGGGGAACCCTGCTAACTATGTTAAGTGTTGATGAAGACTTGTCATCCAAAATAACTCATTGGATACACTGGGAATGAATTGGTTGCGCGAGAAGACAAATCGCAGGCGTCTCGCCCCACTAATATTTATGTATCTCGCGAGCAAAATTTTCGGCTTCTCAGACACCAAAAATATTTGCTCTCGAGATGAAGCGCGCGCAGTTGCCTCGCACAACACTTCCTATACATATTTTAAGCATATACTATATGTATTTTTTGTAACACTATCTTCCTTTGTATAGCATATCGACGAGTTTATGTTAAAGAAATAGTGGTCTTTTATTGAAGTAAGAAATATTGATACGCATGTATTTTTATAAGCGATAAAAGAATCAAATAAATTTATTTTAAAAATAAAATTATCAAATAAATTTTTAAATAGAATGATTAATTTTAAAATCGGGTTACAACTAAATTTATTTTAAAAATAAAGGAGACTTAATTTATTAAAAATGAGTGACAACTAAGTTTCTTTTAATCAAATAAATAAAAGTGTCAAATAAATTTCTAGATATTTGTCGTAAATGCGATGCATATGAAGATGTTGTTACAAAAAATAGCGATTGTAACGCGATACTATAGAACGCTGAAAGAGGCATGGTTGAGATGGAAGATAAAAAAACGAAAGACAGAGAGCTTCGCTTATCTTCTATCTCAACTATGCCTATATCAGCGTTCTATATAGTAACTAGTTACAATATATATTATATGTAGTTTGTTATTCATATTATATTTATTATTTTATTATTATATTGCTTTTGAAAAAAATAAAAATATTTTTGTATTAATTATAAACTTGTTCTTTTAAACTTTAAACAAGACCCTTTTTACTAAAAAATGTTTTTGTTAAATATTTAGATAAATAAATTATTTATGTAATAAATAATAATAGTTTAGTAAAATAAGCCGAGTTTAAAATAACAAAGAGCATCCCGGAATAAGAAGCGATTTCGGCCCCGGCATGAAATCAAAAAAACCTTTTTACACTTGAAAGTACTCATAAAAAAAATATTTTTCCCGTTGGAATTTTTACCCCAGCTGCCCTCTGTTGGGCTAGGGGGGCAAAAGTGTTTAAAATTTTTTTTTTATTTTCAAAAATTCATATCTCTGGATCCAGAAAACGAAAAGTGGTCTACAAGGTCTCAAAAAATTGGGATTTCTATGCACTTTAATTTTATATATGTAAAAAAATTTTTTGAGACACGTAAGCCACCTTAAAATTAAAAAAACGAAAAACTTTAGTTCAAATTTTATCTTTGAAGTTAATTTTCTCTGCTACAAAGATTTACTCATCCCTAAAAAATTTATATGTTTTTTGTCACGCATGAAGTTGCAGAATGAAACCGGTTTTAACGAGATTCCAACGTACAATTTTTAAAAAAAGCCGATAAACCGATGGTTTTTTCATTTTTTATCTGATTTTCTGGGTTTTTAAGCTCGAATTTTTATTTAACTCTAAACATATACTTTTATATGCAAATTTTATGATTGTAAATAATATAAAAACTTAAAAATTTTCTATTAGCACCGATTTCAACAGGATCCCAATATATGAGAACTCAAAAATACAGATAAACTATTGATTTTTAGCATTTTTTTGCAGATATCCAGAGTTTCTAAGAAGAAATAACTTTCTTTATATAATGAGGACTTATATGCAAAAATTTTATGCATTAAATTTACATAAAAATCAAAAATCTTTCAATTGAAATCGGTTTTAACAAGTTTTCAGCGTAGAAATCGATAAAAGATATAAAAAACCGCTAAAATTTTGTTACCTTTTTTTGCTAATATTTTTGAGGTTTCTTAATAAGAATAAGGGTTTTTATGCAAGCATTTACTCATATTTTCGTGCAGGATTGTGCCTGTGTTTTTATTTGTGAGAAGATATTCGGCATAATTGGATGTCAGAACTTTTTGATTTGGGCCTTGTATGTGTTTTCTAAATCTTTTGAAAAAAGTGCGCCCTGTTTGTCCTATATATATGCTGTCACAATCGTTGCAGTCTAGTTTGTAAATACCTCTTTTAAATTCCAATTTTTCGGGAGTTCTAAATCTTAATATGTTTTTGATGTTGTTATCCGTTTTGAAGGCTACTTTCATGTTTAGTTTTTTGAAAACTTCTACTAAGATTTGATTGGTGATATTTCCGTGATAAGTAGTTGAGGTTGTCCTTTGGTAAGAGTTGATGCTTTTTCTTTATTTGTTGTTTATAAATAAGTTTATCGATTATTGAACTTTTATATCCATTGGCAACAGCTATTTGTTTTATGATGTTTAACTCTTCTTCGTAATCGGATTATTCCATTGGAATTGTAAGTAGTCTATGCACGAATGAATTATACGCAGCCATTTTTTGTGAAAATCTTTGTAGCCATATAATTTGTGTGTTCACTTATCAAGTTACTCCAATTACATGCAAAGTCAAATTTTAAAGTTAAAACATCTGATTCAAAAGCATTTAGTACAGAATCACATATACCTGATACAAGTGAATCATTTTTTAGTTTAAAAATTGCTGAAATAAGGGAATTCACGCTCCCTGTGCGTAACTCACTCAGAAAAATTTTTTTAATTTTTTTATTAAATTTTAATACAAGATGCAACATTATAATATGTTAAACAAAAATATATACTATTTGATCTTAAAAATTACTGACAGTGAATTAAAAAACAAAAATGATCATTTAACAGCGTTATTTTATTAAACATTTTCACCTTAGGTTTGAATGGAATCGGTTTGCGTAATATTTTAATAGTTCAACAGATAGGTTAAAGTGTGAAGTATGAGTAAATGCTTGCATAAAAAACCTTATTCTTATTAAGAAACCTCAAAAGTATTAGCAAAAAAAGGTAACAAAATTTTAGCGGTTTTTTATATCTTTTATCGATTTCTACGCTGAAAACTTGTTAAAACCGATTTCAATTGAAAGATTTTTGATTTTTATGTAAATTTAATGCATAAAATTTTTGCATATAAGTCCTCATTATATAAAGAAAGTTATTTATTCTTAGAAACTCTGGATATCTGCAAAAAAATGCTAAAAATCAATAGTTTATCTGTATTTTTGAGTTCTCATATATTGGGATCCTGTTGAAATCGGTGCTAATAGAAAATTTTTAAGTTTTTATATTATTTACAATCATAAAATTTGCATATAAAAGTATATGTTTAGAGTTAAATAAAAAGTCGAGCTTAAAAACCCAGAAAATCAGATAAAAAAATGAAAAAACCATCGGTTTATCGGCTTTTTTTAAAAATTGTACGTTGGAATCTCGTTAAAACCGGTTTCATTCTGCAACTTCATGCGTGACAAAAAACATATAAATTTTTTAGGGATGAGTAAATCTTTGTAGCAGAGAAAATTAACTTCAAAGATAAAATTTGAACTAAAGTTTTTCGTTTTTTTAATTTTAAGGTGGCTTACGTGTCTCAAAAAATTTTTTTACATATATAAAATTAAAGTGCATAGAAATCCCAATTTTTTGAGACCTTGTAGACCACTTTTCGTTTTCTGGATCCAGAGATATGAATTTTTGAAAATAAAAAAAAATTTTTAAACACTTTTGCCCCCCTAGCCCAACAGAGGGCAGCTGGGGTAAAAATTCCAACGGGAAAAATGTTTTTTTTATGAGTACTTTCAAGTGTAAAAAGGTTTTTTTGATTTCATGCCGGGGCCGAAATCGCTTCTTATTCCGGGATGCTCTTTATAATAAACACAAAAAAATTTTTATTTTTTTCAAAAGCACGAGGTTTTTACTAATATTATTTAAAAAAAAAAGTGAATTGAAAAAGTAAATTGAAAAATTTTTTTTAAGTTTTAGATTACTACTTTTAAAAACTATTATTAATTATTTATTTATCTAAATACTTAACAATAATAACATTTTTATTAAAAGGGTCTAGTTTAAAGTTTAAAATAACAAGTTTATAATAAACACAAAAATATTTTTATTAACAAACTACATAACATATACAGTATATGCTTAAAATATGTATAGGAAGTGTTGTGCGAGGCATCTGCGCGCGCTTCGTCTCGAGAGCAAATATTTTTGGTGCCTGAGAAGCCGAAAATTGTGCTCGCGAGATACACAAATATTAGTGGGGCGAGACGCCTGCGATTTGTCTTCTCGCGCAACCAATTCATTCCCAGTGTACGGTTTCGTAAGTACCACAGATACTGTGATAAGTACTCTGAGAACCAGCCTACAATTTTAGAAGTGAAGCCAATAGCGGTAAGTTTATCCAGGAGAATGGTATGGGAAACCCTATCAAAAGCTTTGGATACGACTAACAAGAGTAAAATGGTAATGCGATCTAAACGGAAGCCTTTGCAAATATCGTCAGTGAGGTTGGTGAGTAGGAAGTTGGTGCTATGGTTTTTTAGAAAACCAGACTGAAAAGAGTCGAGGATATTATAATTGTGATATATTCAATAATTTGTTTATGTAAGATTTTTTCCAGTATTTTTGATATAATACACAAGAGAGATATAGGTCAGTAGTCTGCTGGAGTAGAGGGATTAGAGCTTTGGGCTACTGGAAGAATATTACTATGCATCCATGCTGAGGGTATTTTGTTTAGAATTTTTAACAGAGAAATAAAGACTTTGAAAAGTGCTGGAAGACAAAGTTTTAAAACTTTAAGGGATATTCCTAGCAGGGCCAACAGATTTTGTAGTAAATTGCTTAAATGCCCAATGAAGGTCATCGCTGTGGATATTTTTGAATTTGAGGAGCGGCCTAGATAGGAGGCCAATTGGAGAATGAATTGGATTTTTGAGGTTGACGCATTTTGCGTTGAGATGAATTAGCTATTTATTGAATCTGGTGAGACAAAATTTTTCCATGTTGGAGGAGAACTTGTGAGGCCCAGGTGGTCGAGGTCATTCCAAATGGTGATAGGGGAGTTTTTGTTGGAGAGTTTATCTGAATAATAGTTCCATTTGGCGACTGTAATTTTCTCTAGAAACTTGTCTTTAAAATCCCTATAGGCATTTAATTTTTGAGGAATTCTATTATGTTTGTAGCTTTTGTAGAGTCTATCGAGTTTTATTGAGTCTGCATTTAATTTAGGAGTAGGTCAGGGAGATGACTTTCTATTTATTGTAAACTCTTTTATAGGAGCGAGAGAATCCAATACTTTAATTATATCTGCAGCAGTGGTATTTCAAATAATGTCCAAATCAGAGCTAGTAAACGCAAATGACCATTTGTACTTGAGTAGCCTAAGGGTGAATTCATTTTCGTTGATGCTTTCTGGGTTGATATTCGTTAAGTGTATGAGAACCTAATTCTTGAATCTTTAAATCGATCCCAAAATATTTGCCCCTCAAATTACTATCGAAAACAAGTTACCTCATCAATTTTTAGCATCCTAGGTCTTCTCCTTGATTTTTTGCAGCCATATTAGTTTTTTTGGTGCTTTTTATTTTTTTAAATTTTAAGAGCGCAAAAATTACTAAAAATTCTCTCAGACTCTTATTTTATAGCAAAAAAACTTTTCCTCTTAGGCCTGGATAGGAAATTGCCCTGGCTATCCGATTCCGTGATTCAAATTTTTTCTCGAGTTGCGCACGCGCGAAAAAACAAGTAAATACGTTCCAACTTCTAGCATTAATATCTCCTCAACAGGCAAACCAATTTCACTTTTGAAATACTTAAAATTTTCGTCTTTATGTATACTTTTTATGGTAAAATTTTTGTTTTGTTTCTATCTAATCAAATTTTAAGATTTTCATTTCTTAAAAATTTCAAATTTCCTGCAAATTCAGGTGACCAATCAAGAAACTGACCAAAAATTTGGTTCCCGCGGGAAATTTTACCTGAGGATATACATTTTTATGTTTTTACAAGCTTATATGTTGAGGAGCGAAATTAGAAAAAATTTCCCGGCTAATGTCCATTAATTTAGCACAATAAAAAAAAAAAAAAAAAGAAAATTTGGTTGACCCCAAATTTGGCAGATGTTTTTATATATATGAAATACGATTCCTCCCAATTTTTTAGCCCTCTAGGTGCAAAAGTGCCCACATTGAGCTCATTTGAATTTTGTCGGAAGTTTTCAAATTCGGAATTTGATGATTTAAATTTTGGAATCGGATAGCCAGGGCAATTTCTTATCCAGGCCTAAGAGAAAAAGTTTTTTTGCAATAAAATAAGAGTCTGAGAGAATTTTTAGTAATTTTTGCGCTCTTAAAATTTAAAAACATTTTAAAAAGCACAAAAAAAACTAAGACGGCTGTAAAAAATCAAGGACAAGACCTAGGAGGCTAAAAATTGAGGAGGTAACTTGTTTTAGATAGTACTTTGAGGGGAAAATTTTGGGACCGACTTGAAGACCCAAGAATCAGGTGCTCATACACTTGAGGAATATCAACCCATCTATGTTTTTATGGTTAGGGGAGTTTTTTGTACAAAAATGTCTAAACAGACCTGTATAAGATAGTGACTGTTTATGAAGAGGGTTTTAGTGAACGAGAGTATATGGTCGTTTTCATAGATGATACAAAGATCTATAGCTGAATCATTTGCGGGGCCTATGTGAGTATCTCCGTGAGGTACTAGGTATAGTTTATTTTTATGTATGCAAAGATTATATTTGATTTCTGGTTAAAGTAATACATGTTGGCATTTAGGTCACCTAAAATTATTTTATTGCTATAGTTTGCAGCGGTGTTTGCTAGGACTTAGTTTTGCGATGAAATAATTTTGTATCTATTTTTTTTTATATATTTTTGATAAATCTTCATTTCATATTTACATTTTTCAAGTCTGAAACGATAGTGTTAATTAAAAATATCTTATGAATTTTTAGTAAATAAATTTATTCGATTTTTAGAGCTAAGTTTTTTATTATATAATAAAAAATGTAAAAGACGATTTTTCCAGAACAAAAAATAATACTTTATCTAAACTATTGATGTTTCGGTCTTGTTAAGAAAAATTGTCTTACATTTTTTATTATATAACTACAAAGTTAATATCATAATTTTGAGATACGCTGGGCATTTTTTATAAATTATTTAAATGTAAACAATACAGGCTAATAATACATAATTTCAATTAAATTTTAATCAATTAATTCTAGTTATCAAAAAATAATTTTGTATTACCTAAACAATTTTGTTTTCTCAGATATAGGAACCATTGGGATAAGTTAAGTTTAAATTTTTCATTTTTTTGCATATAAGCACGTTTTTAGACTACAGGAAGCTAAAAAACTGGTCATTAAAGTAAATATACGTGTGTGTGTTATTTTATATGTATGTAAGTATGTTTTATGTAATCGTTTATATCTCAGAAGCATTACATTATTAATAAAATAAAATAAAATAGTCTTATAATCATATGCTTATCGAATGCGGTACGCTTTGTTAAAAACAGTCAATTTTTATGTAAAATATTGCTTAATATTTGAGTGTAGGGGAGAAAACCCAAGATGTAACTGTGCATGGCGCGGCATATTTTTAAGCTTTGTACACACCAAATCTAAAAGAATTTTTTGTTACACAGAAAACAATTAATGTATATTCAATTTTTTAGAAAGGAATTATTTTGAGGTTAATTTTTTTAAAAACATTGTTTTAATTCTGTTCAAAAATAATTAAATTGAAAATCATTTTTAAAAGAATTAACCTCAAAATAATTCCTCTCTAAAAAATTAAATAAACATTAATTCTTTTCTGAGTAACAAAAAATTCTTTTAGATTTAGTGTGTAGTAAAAATATTATTTAATATTTAAAACTTTTTTTTATTTTTATTTTATTTTTTAAAGTTGTATTAATTAAAATAAAAACTCTTTAAACTATGATTTTAACGCGATATTGTTTCTAAAGCGGCGGAGTGTTTGTAAATGTACATTAATTTCAAAATTTTTATTCTAGTTAAATTAAGCTGCTATATATTTTACTGAATTACAAAATTAACAGTCTAGTTAATTTATTTGTTAATTATGTTAGTAAAAAAATAAATAAAGTATTGCCATTAAGACCCGTACGAAAATTTAATGTTTTAACTTGAATATCCTAAATTATTTTTTGTATGAATAAAAATTATTTAAAACTATCTAAAATAAGATTTGAATAGAGTTTATAAACAATTTATAACACTGCGTATTGCTCGATCACTATAAAGAAGATTGGCTGCGCCGTACTAGGAAGTAGGAAAATAGGTGTCAAATCAGAATATTTAGTTTTTACAGCGAATAATATATTTTTTTAAATAAAAATTTTTTAGTTTTTTGTGAAATATCCAACTTTATAAAATAACAGAAAAAATTTTGTTCAAAACTAATTTTTTTACATTTTAATACCTAAAACAACGCGAAACATAATTGTACCAAAACCCTTGGATATATTTTTTCTTAAATAAAAAAATAAAGAGTAGCTGCTGATGAAACTTTTTTCAGTGAATTAATTACTTATTTATATATGAATCTCAATTAGAATTAATAAAAAAACATGTATCTTTTAATTAATATTACGATTTGGCGCAATGGGAACGGCGCCATACGACGGAGCTCTCCCCTAACTATAAAACAAAGTATTCTAGTATTTACGCAGTATAATATATCCATATATTACGTTTTTAAAAACAAAAAAGATTATTTATAATATTTGACAAACGGTGTGAAAAATAGAATCGTACACATTTTTTTTATTTTTACAAAGGAACGCTTATACCTAATATGTTGTGAAAGGGGGGAGAATTTGAAGTATTATGCACCCCATTAGCTTTTTTTTCAAATTTCAAGGGCATAATTCAACGGGTTCAAAAAATAATTGAAATATTTTTGTGTGTTTGCGTGTACAGCCAAAAATGAAAGAAATGTCGTGAGTAAGGATTTGGATGATAGAATTGCAGGTAGTGTAAAAAAACAGTAATGATCCTGCATTGTAAAAAATAGAAATCTTGAGTATCGACTCAAATGATTACTCGATATTCTGCATAGTATCTTACTAACGGCTTCTTGTTTTATTTTATAATATGATGGATATTGCTGCCCTAGCAGCTTACATAGTTTATTATAAAAATAATGATATGCTGATAAAAAGGGCAGATAAAAGGCGCTTATTTATTTGACAACTAGGCGAAGAAATAACAAGAACAATCTTAGAAAACCGTACTGCAAATATCAGAGTAACTCGAGTATTTTCTACGAAAAGAGCAATTGAATGTATAATTGACGAGTCTTTAATAGATACTTTCTTTACTAACTTTAATTGATACTTTCTTGAGGGATCCATCTGGCAGAAAAGCTCTAGTAGGTTATTGCTACTTATATAATCAGTAAGTTATTGCTACTTATGTAATCAGTAAATAATCCAAAAAAGTAAAGAAAAACAAGAAAAGCCTGATTCTTGTGATTCTTGTAATTTACCAATTTGTTGTGAACATTTAATAAGTTTTGCGAAATGTATGAGATGTTAATAAAATAATATTTTGAATTCAAAATTATCATTATTTATTTATTTCACCACCTTCAATTTATTTGATAACATTTTAAATAAATTCATTATTAGATTTGTAAAACTTTGAAAATTTATAATTTTTTTATTTTTTAAGGTTGAATCAGGTTGATAGAAATAGCATTTTTTGGGTAAAAATTTCTGGAGATCGAAACTTCTGGAATGTTTAATATTTTTATACATTGATTATGTTATGTGTCCCTTTAAATTAAAAAAATAATTTTGAAAATTTATTGACTACAGACGGAGATATTAGCGCTTGAAATTTCATTAATTTTTGAGGTACTTAATTAATCAAGACTTTTTTACAAATAATCTAATTTTAAAAATCTTTGAATATAATATTTAGGACATTATTTAGCATCGATTCACTAACAAAAATTTTGATTTTCTACGTTTTGCCGTGAATAAATTGATTTTTTGAAAAATTTAGGTTAGGCCAAAAATCAAAAAATTTATTGTTAAAAATTATTGTTACATTATTGTTAAAAATTGAGATTTTTTTTAGTGAATCGATACTAAATAATGTCCTAAATATTATATTCAAAGATTTTTAAAATTAGATTATTTATAAAAAAGGCTTGATTAATTAAGTAACTCAAAAATTAATGAAATTTCAAGCGCTAATATCTCCGTCTGTAGTCAATAAATTTTCAAAATTATTTTTTTAATTATAAGGGACACATAACATGAGCAATGGCTGAAAATATTAAACATTCCAGAAGTTTCGATCTCCAGAAATTTTTACTCAAAAAATGCTATTTCTATCCACCTGATTCAACCTTAAATCTGTTATTAGAGTTATAAAAATTTATTAAATTGTTATAAACAATTTTTTATTTATTTATATCAAATTTATTTATTTTAATTTGGAATAAATTTAATATACATAAGGTCACAAAAGGAAATTTTAACTCTAAATATAAAAATTATCAATTTTCGACCGAATTAGTACCCAGGTACTTACTATGAACATAAGGGTGAATAGAGAAAACCTATAATACCAGGGTTTAGGACACCACTATTAAAACTTACTACATATAAAATAATAATAATTAATAATAATGGCATTTAATTAATTTTTAATAAATTTTTAATTAATATTTAAATAAGAATATAACTATATTTTTAAATTATCGATTTTAAATCAATTGTAAAATTTCATTTTACTAACGAGTGGTCGATAATAAAATTATTTATTTATTCTAATTAATTGTAATAACAAAAAAAGGGAGCGCAAGAAATTTCCAAGACTACTGCGGAATGAGGTATAGTTTCTAGCCCCATTTTTCACATTTATTTGACTCAATTTTACTCCAGTCAAATCACGGGGGGGGGGGTAGTATTGTTTGTGGCCGCCACCAGATTTGGTCTACTATAGGTTTTTTGGGTCGCTGAACACGAAAATCGGGGTCTTTTCTATGCGCAAATGGGGCTTGACCCTTAAATCGGGCAAAACTGCCCTAAAAAGGGCATTTTTGCTGTATTAATTGTAAGCCTTTTAAATTTGGTGTACGGGGGTTTTTTCGGTCGCTGATAACGAATATTGCAGTTATAACTATGAAAAATTACCCTTTCACCCTTAAATCGGGCAAAACTGCCACTAAAAAGGGCATTTTTTCTGTATTCATTGTAAGCCTTTTAAATTTGGTGTACGGGGGTTTTTTCGGTCGCTGATAACGAATATTGCAGTTATAACTATGAAAAATTACCCTTTCACCCTTAAATTGGACACAACTATCCCTAAAAAGGGTGTTTTCACTACTTTCACTCTAGCCCTCCAAGATTTGGTCTAATAAAGGTTTTTGAGTCGCTGATCACGAATATTGAAGTTATAACTATGAAAAATAACCCCGTCACCCTTAAATTGGCCAAAAGTACCCCTAAAAGGGGTGTTTTTTCTTCTTTCGCTCTAGCCCTCCAAGATTTGGTCTTAAAGGATTTTTTAGGTCGCTGATCACGCAAATCGCGTTTTTTTCAATTAAAAATTAGGTCTTCAGTCTCAAATTTGCTAAAACTACTCCTAAATGGTTTGAAAGGTATAAATAAATAGATCATACATTTTACAAGTTATATCTTATTTATAAAATAAAGGTAAGCAAATGTTTTATCATTTGAAAAATTTTTCAAAAATTAAAAAAAAATTTTTTTGCATTAAACAAAACTTTTATTATGCCTCAAAATAACCCTTCAAGGGCTGTTTATTGTGATTAGCGAACTAAAAAACCCTATCAGACTAAATCTTAGAAGGCTAAAACGAATATAGCGAAAGCGCCCCTTTTAGGAGTAGTTTCGGCTAATATAAGGTTGAAGAGTTACGTTTTAATTGAAATGACATCGATTTTTGTGATCAGTGCCCCAAAAAACCCTATTACACAAAATCTTGAAGGGCTAGATTGAAAGTAGCGGAATCACCCCTTTTAGGGGCAGTTTTGCCCAATTTAAGGGAGAAGGGGTAATTTTTCATAGTTATAACTGCAATATTCGTTATCAGCGACCGAAAAAACCCCCGTATACCAAATTTAAAAGGCTTACAATTAATACAGCAAAAATGCCCTTTTTAGGGGCAGTTTTGCCCGATTTAAGGGCGAAGGGGTAATTTTTCATAGTTATATCTGCAATATTCGTTATAAGCGACCGAAAAAACCCCCGTGTACCAAATTTCAAAGGCTTACAATGAATACAGAAAAAATGCCCTTTTTAGTGGCAGTTTTGCCCGATTTAAGGGTGAAAGGGTAATTTTTCATAGTTATAACTGCAATATTTGTTATCAGCGACCCAAAAATCCCTCGTATACCAAATTTCAAAGGCTTTCAATGAATACAGCAAAAATGCCCTTTTTAGGGGCAGTTTTGCCCGATTTAAGGGTCAAGCCCCAATTGCGCATAGAAAAAACCCCGATTTTCGTGTTCAGCGACCCAAAAAACCTATAGTAGACCAAATCTGGTAGCGGCCACAAACAATACCACCAAAACCGTGATTTTACTGGAGTATTTGATGATTTACGATAAAAAATAAGTTTTCTTGTTAGTGTCCAGAAAGTGCGTGTTTTCTAGCCGCTGCTCTATTCGAAAAAACGCATTTTCTCGACACTGAGCAAGAAAAATTATGTTTTGTCCTTGGCCACAAAAAAAGGATGCCCCAAATCGCAGTTTACCATCCTCGGCTTCGCCTCGGACGGTAATTTACGTGCGATTTGGGCCATTCTTTACTTTTGTGGCCATGGGTAAAAATATACTATTCCAAGGGTCGGCGCCCCCCCCCCATCCTTTTACGTTCATTGGCGGAAGTTCTAACGTGTTTTTGATTCCAAAATTAATATCTCTGGACTGAACTGCCGATTGGGGCATGGTTAGTGTCAGGTTAGGTTCAAAAGCTTTTAACCTCAAAACGAGTTTAAAAAAAAAAAAAATTATTTTTGTCGTGTATTTTGTCAACAAAAAAAATTTTATTTTGTTCAAAACTCGTTTTGAGGTTAAAAGCTTTTGAACCTCCCCCGGTGAACTTTATCGTAAATCTTCAAATTGAGTCAAAAAAAATGTGAAAAATATGCTGTGGCCGGAAACTATACCTTATTCCGCAGTTTGAGAACTTTAGATAAAAAAATAGCAGCTTCAAAATGTTCATTTTTTAAAAATTCCCCGCCTAGTAACTTAAAAACTGACCAGAAATTTGGATTCTGCCGGAAATTTTACATATGGATTGCCGTCTTCGAAAATGGTTTTCTGAAATAGATTTAAGTTGGTACTAAATGAGGGAGTTATAATTTTTCGTGCTTTCAAACGGTTTTAGGCATTTTGTCAATATAGGGGTCGCGTAAAATATATAATTGTTTTTATTTTGTTACTCCGTTTATGTATTATTAAATAGAACAATTGGATATGACGCGACCCCTAGTTTGATCAAATGCCCAAATCCATTTGAAAGTCCGAAAAATTATACCTTCCCCCTTTAGTATACCAATTTAAATCTGTTTTAGAAAAACGTATTCAATTGCGGCCAATATAACTAAATATTTTGGAAAGATTTCATGTTGAAACAGTGAAATTTTGAATTGAAAAATTAAAATATCTCAATTTTTTAAGTTATTTTTTTATTTTTTAAATTATGCTAATTTTACCTGTAAATTCTTCCGAATTTCGTATTTTTAATATAAAAACTCCTAAAAGCTTAAAAGGTATATCCTTAAGTAAAATTCCCAGCAGGATCCTAATTTTTGGTCAGATTTTTAATTGGTCACGTAATTTGGTGGGGAATCCAAAATTTGTAAAAAATGAACTTTTAAAATCTCCTATTTTTGGATCTCTCAAAACGTAAAAACCCACTGGTTTCTTTTTTTTTTATGAAAAATTTGAAGTGTAAGAAGTAATTTGCGTCCTACTAGAGGATTTTTCAACGAAAATATCCGCCAAAAATCGACGACTGAACCTTATGAGCTAAAAAAGGACATTGAGGCTTGTTTTTAATCGTATTTTTGGGAAAAAATACTTTGAAACCAATTTGAAGACCATATCATTAGGATTAATCCGGATTGATTTAATTTGAGTCATTTAAAATGTAGGGGAATTTTTATTACAAAATTTTCACAATCGATAAATAAACAAACACTTATTTATTTTACTTTTAGTTACTTATTTACTGTAGTTACTTATTTTATTTTTAGACTGATTACCTAATTATTTTCCACTAAATTTCTAATTTTAAGAAATTTATTATTTTCCAATTTCTCTGATTTTAAATTAAAATTAAAAACAAATTTTAAATCCATTATTTTTTTTTTTTTTTTTTGTTGATATAATGACTAATTTTGTGCACTAATTGTTTGCAAGGGAGTTCTAGTTTTTAAACATTTAGTATCACTTTATTTCTCAGGTATGATCGAATAGTAAAAATCAAATAAATTCATTCAGTGTAACATAGTTATTTCCCCGTTTTCCTTTCTGTTTTAAACGATTGCAAGAAAAGAAATCCGGCTGCCACAACAGAAATTCCGGCAACGGTATGAATAATTTAAGGAGTAATATTTATAGGGATTAAAAAGTAATCAGAAAAGTAATTAGAAAAAGCCACAGAATAACAAACATAAGAATAGGGTAGATATACCAGTGAATGGCCAATATCGTGTATTTCTTATGAAAAAAAGTGGTCCTTTACTAGAATTTAACCGGTCATTCTCTGGTAAATTTACCTTAACGATAAGAAAAAAAGATGAAAACAATGATAATTTAAATAAAAAATTTATTAATAAATAGTAAAAAAAAAAAAAAAATTTGATCTTCATCTTTCAAAAATTAACTTTAATAAGGACGCTAAGAATCTAAATGTTGAAGAAATCAATAATATAATTAATTAAGAAGGAAAATTTATTTAGCGATAAGCTGTAGTTTAAGTACAGTAGTTTACAGTAGTCTACAATAGTTTGCAGTAGTAACCACTGTAATTTACTCGGTTTTGTTTACATGGTTATAGGATATTTTCAACAATTTCTTTTAGTTTCCGAAAAATACTTTAAAACTCATCACTTCAAAAAAATTGCAATGCTTTGTTTTTAAATCTTTGTTTGTAAGATAAACTTAATAATAAAAAATCATAATAAAAAAGGTGTTGAACCGGGGTCACCGTAGCTTAACTGGTAAAACAATGAAGTTATTCGTCGTTTTCGGTTCAATCCCGAACGGTGGTCGTACTTTTTTCTGGATTTTATTTATTTAACATCTGTTAAAAATCGTGCATTCAAAATACAATTTAAATTTTAAAAAATTAATTGAATTTTTTTCTTTCATTACTATTGTAAGAAAATTATTGACCAAGTTATATAATAAATCTAATTGTCAAATTAATGTTTTTCAATATAAAGCAATAAATAATGTCGATAAGGTTCGAAACTTTTCTTGACTGTAATAGATCGTTTAATAATTCATAACTATAAACTTAAAAATTTTAAATTAAATTTGAAAAATATTGAAACTATAGAAGTGCAGCTACTTAACCAATTATAAAAAAAATATTTTTGTTATGAAAAGTAACTCTGTGGTAAATTCTAAGGCAGTTTATTTTTTAGCCTTATTATTTAATTAAAAAAATATATAGGTACTTGGTGTATTTTGTCTAAAAATTTAAAGAATGTTTTAGGTATAATTACTTTTAGCTAAATATGCTACTGAAAAAAATATAATTTTAGCACGAAAATTATCATTTACAAAAAAGTTATTCTATAATAAAATGTATTGCTTTTAAATTACTAAACCATAAAAATTAACGTGCTTTGTAGTTAGTGTAAATTCCATTTAGTTCCATTTCTATAATTTTCCGAGGAAAAAAAAAACAAAACTTTTAAGCTTTAGGTTGACTCAAAATATATAAGATACAATTTCTGAAATTGAAAAGAGCTTTAAAAAAAGGCAAGCCATAATTAAAAGAATTTAAAAATCTTGAAAATAATACTACTATAATACAATCATGATTTAAGTTTTTGTTTTTGATATTTTACAATAATAGTTTATAAAATCAGAACATTTTTGAAAAAATCGAATAGAAAATTTAAATAGATTAGTTTTTTTTAGAATTCCTCTTAAAAAAGTACATTTTCTTCAAGCATAGCAGTAATCAATTCGTAAAAATTATTTTTGTATCATTAAATCTAGGAAAAAAATAGCTGTAATAAGCTTCTATTTGGTAAAACTTATCGTATTTTTAAAAGAGTTCAATAAAAAAGACATTATTTTTAATTTTAAGTACAATATTAATGTTATAATATTTAACTTTTTATTTAAATTTTGTATATAAATTTAACTTTATTTTCTTTTTATTTATAGAATTCTTATATATATACTTTTTATTACGAGTATAAATTTAATCTTAAAAAGTGAGGTTAAGGTTCTTACAAAAAATTAAGTTTTATTCTTTTAGATTACGATAGACATTATTATGAATACGTGTAACCGTGAATTTTAAGAGAGTGGGTGGGAAAAAGAATTCTTTCCTAAATATAAGTGACCCAGTGATACATGTGAGTTTTATAAATATATTCTATGGATTCAAACATTCATTTTTATTATAGCAATATTATATGAAAACATTTCGTTAAAAAATAACTTTTTAGATTTTCATTTCTTTTTTGTAATTCAAAATTTTTTTAACATAAACTCTCTGTATATTGTTTTTTTTTTTCATTTCAAATAAATAATTTTCTTACCTGAGGCGTCCATGAAGAAACTTGATTAACAGCTCTTACTGAACTTTTACTTCTAGATTTGAAGATTTTTTTCGCAACTAGTCTACTGCCATGTTGAACAACACTACTTGATGATTTACTTTTTTGCATTGCTCCACCACCTAAATTTGAAGAATTTAATGCCGGTGAACCAGGAGCTGAATGAGGTTTATCTTTATGGGAACTAGAACCGTGTAGGAGTTGGGATAAAAAGGATTGATGATGTTTAGGGGTTGTAGGCTCTTCGCTACCAAGTCCAGCGTCGATACTGCTTCTGGAACTTGCATTTCTACTTGCTAATGACGCTGTTGTATCAAAATCGGATAAAGATTCACCGGGTTCAAGAGTTGACATTTCTTTGTAACCAAAAATCCAACTGTCTTCTGTTTGACAACCTTTGCTATTGCCATCATCGTCCCCAGGTTTTGTAATTTCACCTTTTGCTTTTATATTACGTAAATTTCTATCATAATTTACACGTTTAAATCTATCGGCTTTTTCACCGTCAACAGATTTTTTCCTAGCCATTCTTAAGTACCTTTTTATAGTGTCACCAACTGAAGGTGACACGTCATCATTATCGAGACTACTTCTTCGTCTTCCCTTATGATGATTTTTTCCAGAATGTGGAGGAGAGTACTGTTCCTCTTTCTCTCTTTCTGATATCAAATTTTCTAAAACTTCTTTAGTTACTGGAATCGTTTGTATCCCTGAATCGACGAAAGCCTTGTCAGTGCTTGCACCTTGAACTGCTATTAATGGAGGTGGTGAACCAAAATCTCTTTTTGACGAACCACTAGTAGAATATTGATTTCTAGATGTAGCTGGAGTCCACCATCGTGCAGTTGGAGAAGAATATGCTCCAGTAGCTCGTGGACCTCGGAATCCCCGAGTACATCGAAGCTCGAAGTACAACTTTTCTAATAACTTTCGATCGGTTAAAATGTCTGATACCACATGATCCCTATTTGGAGATTTGGAATAATATCGACCTAATGTATCTAACAGAGATTTATGTAAATAATCACCTTGGTATATTGGGAAAGATTTAGGGTAAGCACTACTTCCACCAAAACCATGCATTCTACTACTGCTACTGTCACTAATTTTTTTTGAGCTTTGAGTTTTTGATATACTACTTCTGGTAGAACTAGTATCGTAATTTTTCTCAGACATTATAAGATTTAAATGTTGTTGTAATTTTTCAATAAGTTTTTGATAGTCAAAATTATTCGTTTGTTTGGCACCACCGCCAGAATCTATAGATATCGATCTAGTAGTGGCGGTGGCTGAACTGGTACTGCCGCTACTACCAAAATATTTACCGGTTCCAGAAATAACATTTGTTGCTGCTGATTCGCTTTGCATATTCAAATACTTTTGTAACATATCAGCTAGTGCCTTAGCTTCAGTATTTTCTTGTTGTATTCTTCGACACTCTTCTTGAGGTGAAGTTGTTGCACTTGTACTCCCACCACTAGAACTACCAAATAACCAATCTCTTTTAACCTTGGTTAAATCAAATTTACCGAAGCCTGTTGGCGTAGCTACAAATCCAAAACTGGAGGTAGGACTTCTGTAATAATCGTCGATTTCATCAGCAGAACTTGGTTTAGTTCTACAACTACCACCAGGTTTTTGACGTTTTCTTCTTCGAAATCCTAAACTACCTGGATAGGAAGCCTTTCGCCATAATAAAAATTTTGGTTCTTTTGCACAAACTTCTTGGAAGTATTGTTCAATTTTCGGTATATCCTCTTGTCGATTGTGTGAACCATCTGGAATTAATCGTCGACCAGCATCTGCCATATAACGCCATGTTTTTCTCGTTAAAAGCCACCTTTCTTTTAGAGGCTTTCCGTGTTTTCTGCTTGTACGTCGATCTTTCGATCCCGGGGGAGTTTTTGGAGAACTTGCAGAACTTGCTACGGAGGCATCCAGGCTATCACGTCTCGACCTTCGTTTGCCGGGACGATCGGCCATGGCCTCCCAATCTCTCCTTGCAACACGAACCACTTTCGACCGATTTCAAAGCTTCGGCAGTGATAGCAAAGTGAAATATCATATAATGAGTGTTTTAATTCGATACTTGAAGCTTTGATCATACCAAGGTAATATTATATGTCATGAGATAATGCCTGAGAACACATTAGGGGAAAAAAGCTAAAACTACTACTATTTAAGAATTTTTCCAACAAATAAATAAACAGCCTTTGTTATTTTTTTCCTATTAGTGATAAAATTAAATACACTTTTTTTATTGTTCGATTTGTGAATTTGATTTTTTTTTCTATTTTGCTTATGTAAACTTTGAAAATAGCACTTATTTAACATCATTAATTGGATAATTCAATTTTTCGTATCAGGTAAGGTAAGGATTATTAAAAAGGGTGAACACTTCACTCGCGTATTCGTTAAGATTTTAAATAGACTCAATTGTTAATTTAAATTTTTTTAGACTCGGCTGATAGTTTAGCTGAGATCACTCGCGAGCCGGCAAGGTGGAAACTGCCCAGAGTAAGCAAATGCTATTCTTCAGGGCGACATGACGTAGTAAAAATATTAAAATCTAAAAGCGTCTTTCCCGCATCTTTTATTCCACAATATTCGTCTCTTTTCCTCATTCTAACAAAATCAAAATGTAAATTATTTTCGTTTCTTTTAATTTTAAAAGCTAATCGAGCTTCTTTGTCAGTTATTCGTCTTGGAAATATTAACAACTAAATATCTCCTTTTAACTTAAGTATCGACTATTATACTTTTCTTCGTTTTTGTTCGAGTTTTAAAGACTACCTATATTGAAATAATAACAAGTTGACGAAAGATAGAAGAGAAGAACTCAACTAAACATGATCAGCCTTGATAAACTAAAGTAAAATTTTTGAAAAATCCCAAAGTAGAATATAAGTATGTTGCTCTCTTAACGATGTCGAAATATGCTAAAAAATTAGATAATTTTTAAAAACTTTTACGTTATTTATTTTTATATTAGATCTATATACTTACTTTGTTTAAAGCTTTTATTTCACTGGCTATTAGTAGAAAACTTTTAATAAAAATAAAATACTTTAATTTCTCTAATGCTTGTGCGATCAGAAAAGTTTGTAAATGAATCGTTATTTTTAATTTGTAAATTTTGAATGCGGTTTGTAGCTTTATGCATTTTTTTCGAATCATTTCTGTGACATGTATGTGGATGTGCCCCATGCTTTTTCCTGCACCCTATGTACATTAATTCGCATTAAATGAAAAAATTAAAAATACTAAAATGTATTTATATTATGTACACTGTAAAAAATCTACTCCCGGATAGTAAATTTACTACACTGATAGTAAATAGCCGGAAAAAAATGTTTACAGTGTATAATATCTGAAAAGAAAACTATTTTTAAAACAAAATTATATAAATAGAAATTAATGTATCACTTGTCATTTGAATAAATGTTAAATTAGTATATGTGCAGTTTCTCGGCTTAATTTTGTAAATATACTTATTTTTTTATAATAAAAACGAGAAGAAAATATTTAATTCAAATTACCTATATTTAACTTTTTCCCTGAATTTTATTTTTAGAGAAAATTATGATTGATTTTAATAATTATTTCATACTTTTAAAACAATTTTTAATAATTTTATATTCAGAAGATACTACATAATTGTATGTCTTGGTTAAACCTATATATTATGTATAAAAAAAACTGGAACAAAATAAACTTTAAAAAAAGCAGATAAGTTCCAGTGACGTCAAAGATGAAAGATTTAATTATTCAAACGCGATTTCTTAATAATTTCCAGAGATATATTTTTAATTTTTACTTACTATTTATAAACTAATATTACTTTTAATACCTGAACATTTAAAAACAATTATTTCAATGAATATTTTATTTGAATATTTTAGACATTCATGTGACTGCCTGACTATTGCTACTCGTACGCATACAATATAATAAAGATAATATTATCATCTTATAAAATAATTTTTGCTCTTATATTTGATATTTTTTACCACGTTCTAACTACCCATGCCCTATCTTTTTGAAAGTTGAAAAAACCATTAGTCCAAACCTCTATGCACATAATTATGTGTTAACCTTCCTTAAAGGTTTTAGTTTGATTTAATATTTCTTCAATTAAAATATAAATTTTTATTAAAGATACGATAATTTTATAATATTTTTTAAAAATTTAAATCTAATTATAGATTCTGTTGTTGTTTTTATGTATAGAAATATATGTACAAAATCAGTATATAGAAATAAGTATAGACATTTAAATATTTAAATTTATTTATTTTAAAATCTGTCAATTTATTCGCTAAAAAGATTTTTTTTCCACCTATGGGGTTTTCTGACCTTGATGTTTGAAGTCACTGACCCAAAAAACTTACCCTGAAAAAATTTTCTTTACATTACAGTAAAACCCCGGTATACGTGTTACTCCGGATACGCGGGTTCGCAAATAGCACGGTTTTCAAATCAATTCTAAGTTTCGGTCCGCGCGATAATTGATTCGCAAATACGCGGTTTCGAAATTATATTTCTTACTTTTTTTTGGTGAAATTAAATTTTTTAAATTTTAATTCGCACTTCTTTTGTTTTTATTTATTTTTACTTTTTAAAATTAGTTAAATTTTTTGGTTATGTGAATTATTTATATAAACAATTCCTCAAACAATTAGCTTAATACTTCAATATGCCACAGATATCACCGATTACAATAGCATACAATCATACATACATTTCTATTAACTTTTAAAAGTTTTTTTTATTGATCAAAAATTTTGTAACAAATTTTCAAAAAATTAATTATCAGATTCGAGATATCATGTTAAAACCATATTTTCAATTATAAGTACTTTCATGGAATTAAATGAAGTATTACACCAAACAAAAAAAAACGCTGCCAAGTAATTGGCACTATGGTTCCTCATTAGCAATAACAAAATGTTCTTTATGGTCTATTTTACCTAACAAAGTATAATGTCATAAGAAAAACTAAGAATGATCTTTGAATGATCTTTTCCTTGATACTAATCGTTTAACATCTCAAAAACGAAGATTTTTCTACACTAGTACACTGTAAAAAGTAACTTTCTCAGATTTACAAAAAGAAATAGAATTTTTTCGAAAAATTAGTAAATTTTTAAAAAATTTTATAAATATTCGATAAAAATCGTAAATTTACTAAATTTAGTATATTATCGAAAAATTCGAGAATTCTCGATTTTTTTTTGTGAATTTAAGATAAAAGTTGTAAGTTTACAACTATTTTTCATAAATTTACAACTATTTTTTGACAAATTTTCGAAAAAAAATGGTAAATTATCAATTTTTCTTGCGAATTCACAAAAAAAAATCGAGAATACTCGAATTTTTCGATAATATACTAAATTTAGTAAATTTACGATTTTTATCGAATATTTATAAAATTTTTTAAAAATGTACTAATTTTCGAAAATTTTCTAATTTTTTTGTTAATATAAGAAAGTTACTTTTTACAGTGTACATAATTTTCTTATATGATAATTATGTCTGCTAGACAGTTTTTGGTGTAGCTAGTGTAGTTATATCTTGAAGACATAATTACACCAGCTACAGGGAATAAAGAAAAAATTTTTGCTATGTTTAAATATGATACCTAGTAAAAACAATAATTCTAGATATTAGTAATTTCATAGAAATAAATTAAGTACTTCGACCAAAAAGAAAAAAATTTATGGTGTTTTTTAAATTTTTTTATGTAAAAAATTTTGAAAAAAAAATTTCGAAAAATTACGTATCAGATGGAGAAATCCTTTACAAACGATAATTCTAGATACTCGTACTTTCATAGGAAAAAATTAAGTATCACGTCCTAAAATAAAAAAAATTTTGACGTTTTTTGTATTTTTTGGCGACAAAAATTTTGAAAAAATTAAGTATCAGGTCCAAAAAATTACTATAAACAATATTTCTAAAACTAGTACTTCCACATAAATAAATTAAGCTGCATCCATAAAGAAAAAAAAAATTGGTATTTTTTGTATTTTTTGGTGAAAAATTGTGAAAATTATAATTGTGAAAAAAAAAGGTTGTCAGATTCGAGATATCGAGTAAAAATCGTATACTTTCAAATATAAATACTTTCATAGAAATATTGGCAAAAAAAACTACCACCGTAAAATGACAAAATCGGCGCTGATGTACAAAAATGGCGACGACAAGCGGTGTAATGGCGCAGTCAAGCGGTGTATTAGATATAGGAAAAAAATAGTTCTTCAATAAACCACCTGTGGCGTTTGGTTATTTTTTTTTGCCAATATGAGGTATTAAAAAAATTAAAAAAAAAAAAGTAGATTTTTAGAAAAAAAAATTGGGTCTTAATTCCATAATGTTTGTGGAATATCACCGGTTACATGCATACACATACACACACACACACAAATACAGACTATTTTTAAAAACCGGTTTTTTAGCTTCCTGAGGTCCCAAAACTTGCATATATGCCAAAAAATCAAAAATCAAAATTTGACCCATCACAATATTTCCTTTATGAGGAACCAAAAAAAAAAAATATTACAGTTTTTTTGTTTTTTGAATTTTGAGAAAAAAATTTTGAAAAAATTCGGTATTAGATTCAAAAAATTACTATAAATGAACTTTCTAAAACTAGTCTTCTCATAGAAATAAATTAGGAACTACGTCCAAAAAAAGAAAATTTGCTGTTTTTAAGAAAGAAGTTAGCTGAAGTCATTAAAGAATATATGAAAACAAATTTCTCCAGAAAATTTAATAATAATTAATTTTAATTTTCCAAGCTTTATAGTAAAGATTTTAAATTTCTAAAGGTACGAACATAAACTTTTTTCTACTATGTATGACATAGTAAATTTGAATGGTTTGAACAGAGATAGCCTCTACTTTGAATTATCATATTTATAGACTATCTCTGTTCAAACCATTCAAATAGTAGAAAAAAGTTTATGTTCGTACCTTAATAATTTCTGAAAGTATATTGGTGCGCCACTTTGGCGCCACTGTACAGAAAAATGTTTAAAATAATAATCAATGACACAGAGAATGATATTACCAGCCGATACTAAAACCAAAAATTAAAGTTATCATCAGACGTGAAATTTGAATTCTCTAAAATTTAAATATTAATAAAAAGAATATTTTCTAAAAATAAATGTTTAATTCAGTCAGTCAAATATATAGTTGAAAATTTATTTTTAGCGAATCATATTTTTATTCTCATTATTTTTAGAAATCATTATTAGAAAATATATGCTTTAAAATTTATATGAAATTGCATACATTTTTTTGCAATTATAATGTATATCTATAAGCAGTTTTATTTTTAAAGTATATTGTCATTTGACAGAAATTTTGAATTTCGTATAAAGTTAATTCATATTCCGAATTAATAAATTGTGTAAAATATTAATAAAAAATGTTTTTTTTTTCAAACAGTATGCACTCTACTGATTGATATTAAGCAAATTTATATCAAAATAAGTGAGGTGATAAAAAAAAAGTACTATAGATTTGTTTATTCGATATTATAGCGAAAGAATAAAGCTAGCAAGGTCAAGTTCATCTGAAAATTTGCCAAAACTCTGACGTTGTATATATTTTCAACTCATAGGAAGAAATTTTACTCTCCAAGGCCTTTGGCCTTTCGTCTAATATACATTTACTACTATACTAATTTTACAATGTATTTTCAGTTAATGAATAGAATTGTCCAAATATCCGTGGAAAATAAATTATTTTTTTTCAATATTTTTCAACATGTTTATTATTATAAAAGTAAATATAATTTTTAAATTTTAGATACCAAACGAAGCTGAGAAGAAAGTTTTATTTTCTCATTTTTATCCAGTTCGTTTTTTGATATCTTTTCATATTTTTTTACTATCGTTATATTACCCAAAGGTTTTAATTTCCTATATTGATACTTCATAAAGCTATAGTTAGCATATAATTTTGTTTTTTAATATATATCAACATCAATTTTCTTCTTCTTCTTCTTGTTTAGAAGAATTTTCATCTTGTTTAGTTTCTGCTGTTTCTGGTTTAGTTGATGGCGATTCTTCTGGTTTAGTAGCTGAATCTTTAGATTTATATTCATCCTCTTCCTCATAATCATTGCTTTCTGATGCTTTCTTTTTACCAGCTGTATGATCACATTATTTATGAAGATAATTTAAAAATCGCTTTATAATTTTTGAAATAATGAAGTCTTTTTTCAAAATAAAGTAATTTAACTTACTTATACATTCTTCTGCTATATCTTTTAGTTTTTCAGTTTCTGTTTTAATTGTTTCAATAAATTTATTGACCACTGCTCTAGCTGCTTTTGGTGAATTTGATTTTGAAAGCAATTTTTCAATTGGTCCTACTGCTGACAGAAACGCTCCATCAATTTTATTAGCCATTTTTACCAAGCATTTTGCTTGTTTCTCGTTTGCATCTATTTCTAATAATTTCTGTATAAACCAAATAACACGTTAACATATTTCAGCCATGAGTATTTCAATTTAAATTCTCAATAAAATAAACTAATATACTTACTCTAGTTTCATTCATTGCTACATCATGCAGTTGTATAACTTGAGCTAAAGCATTGTGACGTATAACCGTTTTTATGGCGCGTAATCGTGCTACATTTTGACTCTATGTCCAAAAAAATTAAATATAAGAAATTACTAAAGATAAAAATTTATTTTTGTATAATATAACTAACCTGACTAAATTGTACGAAATAGAAAAATAATATCGAAAGTAGCAAATATTTCATATTGATATTTTGCATTGTAGAAGTTAGTTGAAATAATAAAACTGAAACTGTTAACTTGTTTCATTAATTTTACGCTTTTATATTATTTTGAATTTTAGCAACAATTATATATGAGTGATTCTTAGTGAATTCAGCAAAAGTTTCCAAGTCGGGTAGCTGAAACCGGCTAAAAAGTTTTTTTTCCAATTACCTATCCAAAATGGATTACACCCCCAAATTTTAGCCCTTAATATTGAAAACTAAGCCCAGGGCGAAGTTTTGAAAAAAAACACGTTTTCATCTTTCCTCAGCCGCTCATTCTTCTTTTATATGCCATTCCTTCTGGAAACGATTAAAAACTATGAAAAATGTGTTACTATAGTAAAATTTCCTCAGTCATCCAGTCCTGCCATTAGTTTTTAAAAATTCCTACACGGGGAGCCAGAAAATCGATAAAATTGTATATCCGAGTTTTTTATTAAGCTTCTCAGAAAAAGCGTGTTTTTATATGTATATATTTTCGGATGCCATATCAACCTAGATGTGATCGAACTTCCTAGACCCTTAATCATCGAAAAATCGTAAATTTTCTTCAATTTCTCTCATTTTTTTTCAGTTTTTTAACTTTTCCGCTCTAAATGACTCCGAATGATTTAAATAAGGGAAAATTCGTATTTCCATGGAAATTTTACATACTTTCTTTATTTAAATATTTTTTAGGCTTTAATGTAAACGAGCTCACAGCAAATGCTTTCAACACAAAAGTCGGATTTTCTTCGTTTTTCAACAGTTTTTCTGAATTTTCCCGCACTATAAATGACCTCGTTAGAGTCAAAGAAGTTTAGATTTGGATTCTCCAGGAAATTTCATATAAATTCTATACTATGAAAATCTTTAGGCTTTAGTATAAACGAGTTCATAGCAATGGATTTAAAAAATTCTGATTTTCCTTGTTTTTTTACATTTTTTTGTATTTGTACGGTTACTCTAACAAACAAAACCAGAAGTACTACTTTCTGGCTCAGAGAGTTATAACTTCCTAAATAAAGGAACTTTCTACATTACCTGGGGGTTTTCAAGGTTGAGAAAATCATTTTTATGAATGAAAATTTTAATTTTTCGCCCTAGCATTCTTCCAATTTTCCAAGATGGCAGATTAAAAAACACAATAAGCTTTTCACATTGCCTGGAGGTTTTCGAGGTCGTTAAAACGTTTTTATTAATGTTTTTCATTATTTGACCCAGAATATTTTCTAATTTTCCAATATGGTGGAACGAAAAAATGAAGAGGAATTTTCTATATTTCCTGGGGATTTTCGAGCTTAAGAAAAACGTTTCATGTTTATTGGTCCACCATATTGGAAAATCGGAAAATTGTTTTGAATGAAAAATTAAAAATTACGCCTCCAGGATATCAGCTTACCGTCGTACGGTTCATTTTCAACTCTGAAGTATTCCAGGAGATGACAGAAATTTCAAGGAGTTAACTCCCTGCCCCAGTAAGTTCACTCTTTAAATCAGGGCGTGTTAACTCTCTAATTTAGGAAGTTAACTCCCTGATTTAGGGATTTATAACTCTCTGAGCCAGAAAGTAGTACTTCTAGTTTTGTTTGTTAGAGTTACCGTACAAATATAAAAAAATGTAAAAAAACAAGGAAAATCAGAATTTTTTAAATCCATTGCTATGAACTCGTTTATACTAAAGTCTAAAGATTTTCATAGTATAGAATTTATATGAAATTTCCTGGAGAATCCAAATCTAAACTTATTTGACTCTAACGAGGTCATTTAGTGCGGGAACATTCAGAAAAACTGTTGAAAATGATGAAAATCCGAATTTTGTATTTGAGTCATTTGCTGTGAGCTCGTTTACACTAAAGCCTAAAAAATATTTAAATAAAGAAAGTATATAAAATTTCCCTGGAAATACGAATTTTCCCTTATTTAAATCATTCGGAGTCATTTAGAGCGGAAAAGTTAAAAAACTGAAAAAAAATGAGAGAAATTGAAGAAAATTTACGATTTTTCGATGATTAAGGGTCTAGGAAGTTCGATCGCATCTAGGTTGATATGGCATCCGAAAATATATATAAAAACACGCCTTTTCTGAGAAGCTTAATAAAAAACTCGGATATACAATTTTTCTGTAACTTCCGTAAAATACCCTGTGAATTTATCGATTTTCTGGCTCCCCGTGTAGGAATTTTTAAAAACTAATGGCAGGACTGGATTCCTGAGGAAATTTTACTATAGTACATCTTTTTTCATAATTTTTAATCGTTTCCAGAAGGAATGGCATATAAAAGAAGAATGAGCGGCTGAGGAAAGATGATAACGTGTTTTTTTTTCATAAATTCGCCCTGGGCTTAGTTTTCAATATTAAGGGCTAAAATTTGGGGGCATAATCCATTTTGGATAGGTAATTGGGAAAAAAAAACTTTTTAGCCGGTTTCAGCGACCCTACCTGGAAACTTTTGCTGAATTCACTAAGAATCACTCATATTTAAAAAATTAAATTAATTATTGCACAAATTTTATATAAAATATGGAAATTTTAAACTTTTCTCAAAATTTAAGTACTTAGAAAAATTATACACTTATAATTGATTTTACAGAATTAATTAATTAAAGAGACAAAAATTCAAAATAAATTATTTCCAGCCAATAATTATTATAAAAATTTTGTCTTATGTATATGTGATTGTATTTTGGCCTTTGTTATTAGCTGTAAAAAATTTTCACTGCTAAAGTTTTTAGATCTGAAAAACTTTACGCAAGTTTTAAATATTTAAAAAATGCATATTATCTAAATTTGCTGTTATATAATTATTAATGACCAATTATTATCCCTATTACAATGGTTGCTTTTATTTAAAAGCAAAAATGTTGATAATAATTTCAATTATGTATTTAAAAAAATATTTTTGAGATAATTTGAATCTTTAAACTGGTGAAAATATTGTTGTTTTTGTCAAGTAATAAATCTTAAACATAAATAATCTAGTAAGAAGGTTGATAGATAATAGAAAATAATATATAAATAGCAACCGATAAATAGGAAAGGTAAGGCTAAAATGAAGTAGAAAAACTTATGACCGGTTTGTGTAACTACACAACCAACGAGCATGGAACATGTTCACTAATAACCAACACTGATAATAAAGTATCTATTCCGTTCATAATATCAATATTTATATCCAAGTATTTCTGCACTAAAGTTCTTTAGAGACTTCTGCACCAATGGTCCCTAAGTACTTCTGCACCAAAGGTCTTTAGAGACTTCTGCACCATAGGTCCCTAGGTACTTCTGAACCAATGCTCCCTAGGTACTTCTGCACCAAAGGTCTTTAGAGACTTCTGCACCCTAGGTACTTCTGCACCAAAGGTCTTTAGGGACTTCTGCACCATAGGTCCCTAGGTACTTCTACACCAATGCTTCCTAAGTACTTCTGCACCAAAGGTTTTTAGGTACTTCTGCACCAAAGGTCTTTAGGTACTTCTGCACTAAAGTTCTTTAGAGACTTCTGCACCAATGGTCCCTAAGTACTTCTGCACCAAAGGTCTTTAGGGACTTCTGCACCATAGGTCCCTAGGTACTTCTACACCAATGCTTCCTAATTACTTCTGCACCAAAGGTCTTTAGGGACTTCTGCACCAATGCTCCCTAAGTACTTCTGCACCAAAGGTCTTTAGGGACTTCTGCACCATAGGTCCCTAGGTACTTCTACACAAATGCTTCCTAAGTACTTCTGCACCAAAGGTTTTTAGGTACTTCTGCACCAAAGGTCTTTAGGGACTCCTGCACCAATGCTCCCTAAGTACTTCTGTACCAAAGGTCTTTAGGGGCTTCTGCACCATAGGTCCCTAGGTACTTCTGCACCAATGCTCCCTACACCGAAAAAAAAAGGAGTAATCTGCAATGCCGACGTCACTTCTGCTTTATCGAATTTCGAGATTGTAGTTATATTGTAAAACGAAACGTGTGAAGTCTTGGCTGGGACTGCGCTTTTCTCTATCTGGGATTTCTGAGGCGCCGGCTTAGCAAAGAGACATACTTCGGGACGGCTGCTTCGCCCGATCGGAGTAGCTACAACCTCGAGTACAGCGCCACATCTAATGTGTCGGGTGGGAAGAATCAGAAGTGACCTTTTTTTTTCGGTGTAAGTACTTCTGCACCAAAGGTCCCTAAATCGAAAATATTCTAAGTCCCATTTGACCCCCCCCTCTTAAAAAGGACAAATTTGACCCCCCCCCTTAATTTTCCAGTTTTGAAGTACCCCCTCCCTATAAACATGTTCCATGTTAAAAGTAGCAGTATTTTAACAGGAAGCAACATCCATCAAAAGTAATATGACTAGCCAACCTATCAGAAAATTATGCAGTGAGTGAAGGGGCCAATTACATGGAGCAGTTATTAGGAGTCAATGGACGGGCAAGAGGCATATAAATATTCTTTTGGGGATCTAATTACTCTCTAGAAAAATAGGAGACAACAGCCCCCTTCTTCGCATCAGGATTTAAACATTGGTTTTTCTTTTGTAGTATGAATATTAAACACCTTTCTCATGTGTTAAATAAACAGAATATTTAGCTAAGCTGCTAGGATTAATAAACATCTTCAATCCAAAATCCTTTTCTTCTTCTTCGCCAGAAACACTAAGCTTAAACGCAGTACCTGCAGCAGAACCAAAGCAAATGCAGTGATAAGAAGCAGTTAGATTCGACAATATCAACTCCCAAACACTACTATTATTATTTATACGGATAAATATTTGTATTTCCATCAAATGCCCAAAAATATTGTGTACTTTTTTTCGAAATTACACTGTAAAAAATAACTTTCTTAGATTTATGAAAAAAGTTGTAAATTTACAACTATTTTTCATAAATTTACAATTATTTTTTGAAAATTTTCGAAAAAAAATTGTAAATTATTAATTTTTCAGGCGAATTCACAAAAAAAAAATTGAGAATTCTCAAATTTTTCGATAATATATTAAATTTATTAAATTAACGATTTTTTTCGAATATTTACAAATTTTTTTGAAAATTTACTAATTTTTCGAAAATGCTCTTATTTTTTTGTTAATATAAGAAAGTTACTTTTTACAGTGTAGATACCATTTTGTTTAACCCTTTTTTTTGGCTAAATTTCTCTGATTAAAAGTGTTATTTGCATAAATACTTTCTTGGTACATAAGAATGATTGATTTAAAAAATAAATAGTTTTAAGAAAAATTAATCATGTATGATAAATTTTTTTAAAAAAATTAAAAAAATTAATTGGAAACAATTTAATAAAATTTATAAAAAGAAATTAATGAATAATTAATGATTTAAAGATAATTAAATTTTAAATGCAAAATTAATTTTTTTTGAATAAAAAATTAATTAAAATTAATAAATATTATTATTAAATATAAGCAGGAAAGAAGAAAAATAATGAAGGAAAATATAGAATAATCAGAGTACTATTGATGATGATAATTACTAAGAAATTTCAGTTTTTTTTTTGCTTTTTATAGCGCTTTGGTACGGTTTAACAAAATATATGGTCTATGTTTCTTAAACCTTTAATCACAAGACTTAGAAATACCGGAGGAAAACTAAAATGTATGGTACATTTTTATAAGTCGAAAGAAAAAAAAATTAAGGTTTTTCAAAAAAATCAATATCAGATTCAATTTCACCCATACAATAGAAAATTCGTATTAAATTTTTAAAAGAACGAGATTTGAAAAATCACTGGCAATAAAAGCTATTTTATTGTAGGTCTTTTCTTTAATCCTTAAAAGTCTTACATGGTTTAGGCCTTTTTTTAGACACAAGAGGTTTTTTTGACCCCTTCGTTTTTTTTTTTTTTTTTTTTTTTTAGAATAATCTTTGAAAAAAAGTCTGGGGTTATTTTGATCCACAGTGAACTACGAGGGTTAATTATCATAACATAATACGTTATAAAGACTCTTTTGGTACCTCTATTTTTATCCCATAAGCCACCTTGGCTAAGAACAGTGAACTCCTCTGTTATGAGATAGGGTTTATTACCCATCTTCCAAATAACGCCACTACCTTGCAACTCTAGCAAGTAAATTAAAAAACTTCTGCGATTAGTCTTGTTTTCTTAAACGCCGTATATTGCATATTTTTATCATCACTAACCATTTCAAATGCTCAATTAATCACAGAACTCATTTTTACCAAAAATTGATAATTAGTTTATTGGCTGTAACAGTGAGAGAATACATGATGAAAAAATTCAATTTCCGGTGCTTAAATCTAGACTCTTTCAAAGGACCAATCAGAAGTTTTTGAGTTGACTTGCACGATAGCAGCATAATATTTATAAGATAGTCTAATAAACTTTATTTTATATAATTTTTTAGCTGTATGTAATTCGCAGAAAAAATTAAAATCTATATATATGTCGTAGCCCCATAGAATAATGGGTTTTATAGGCTATAAGCCGGCCCATAGAGTAAAAATGCTCGAGCAAACTTATTTCGCTATGAAGCGGTGCGCTCCAGTTTTATAGCCTATAGGCCGGATTTTAGAGTATAAAGCTGAAAGAGTTTAGCTTCATAGACAAATATCAATGTTTCAAGACTCTTAATTTTAAGTAATATAAATTTACCAATACCAATATTACTATATCGTGAATTATTTATATTTATCTTATAGTTTTATTTACATTATTAAATTTGTTTGAAATAATAATTTTTATCAATGAATAATAATAAATTTTTATAATTTTCTATTTGACAAAATAAAATAATTTTGTAAATATTTTTAGTTCATCTTTATTTTGTTCAATGTGATAAAACATTCTGTCACGACCTCTGTTTCGAGTTTTTTGGTGATCCTTAAGTAATTCTTCGTAACATTCTTTAATTGACAAAAATATAATAATTTGATCTTTTAGATCATTCCCAAAGATCAAATTCCCTTAAACATTGAATGACAGTACTTTCTTGTACTTAAGTCTACACTAATTTATTACCGCGGTGAGTAGAGTAAAATTCATTAATATTGTTAACTCTTATCACTCGTATGCTTATTAATAAATATGAAAAATAATTGACTTCAACGAGTAAATTTATTTTTGAAAAAATGTATTTATTTATTCAATGTGATGCAACGTTTCAGTATCAATGATACCATCTTCAGGCTAAAAATATTAGTCAAAAAATTTTTTTTTGGTTATTTTGAGAAGAAGTTTCCATGTCAGCAATAATATAAATTTTTATAGAATATGACACATTTTATAATAATATTTTTAGGAAGAACATCTTATTAATAATAATTTTATACTTAAAATAATATTTATCTCAGATAGAAATAATTAAACTAAAAAAATATATATAATAATGAATTAAAAATTTTTAGTATAACAGTGTTTGTATAATGTAAACTAAGCAGAATAAAACTGTTGAGTTTGAAATTGTACAGTAAATTGGTAAAACTGATATAAGTGGTGACATCTATTGTAAAAATTGTGAACTGGTTTATTTTAGATAAAATGGTTTCCTTATTGATCTTTGATCTTTGTTTATGTGCCGTTTCATTTTGTGGATGGTAGACAAGTATGGTCAATATAGGTTCTTGGCGTCTTCCTGCTCATTGATGGTATTGTTATGCATTTTGATATGAAGCATTTCTGATGTATTTCTTTTGTGATAGTTTGTTTCTCGGTCCAATATTTTAAATCTTTCCCAGTTCAAATTATGATTTTGGTTCCTCAAAAAGGAACCATTTTTTTCTTTGTAATGCTTTAGAACTACACTTTCATCCTGGTTGTTATTTTTCTTGATTTTATCACAATTATTCATATCATTTTCAATATAGGTAGGAGGATTTTTTATTCTTACTTGTCTAATAGGTCTTTGATTATATGTTTCTGATTTATCAAGATTTTTTGCTGTTTCTTTTTCTTTTTTATATTTTTCATTGATTAATGAATCAATTGGGGCTCTGTGTTCAGAAATTCTAATACCAACTTGACGTTTTGATTGGCCAATGTAGGTAACTGGGCAACCTTGGCAATCAAACTTGTATGTGACTCCACAGCATTTTTCATTTTCAAGTTTGTCTTTGGCTTTGATAACTATGTGAGTGAGGTTGTTGACAATCATTGGGATAGCAATAATATTGTGCTTTCTTAGGCAATTAGATAAATTTTCATAGAACCCTTCTACGTAAGGAATGCAGACTTTGGGTTTTTTGATGTTAATGTTCTTTCGTATATCATTAGAGTTGTTTTTATTGATATATTGTCGAAACAATTGAACCAAGAACCTTAATATATGGCATGGTTTTATATTTTTACATACTGAATCCATTCCAATCGGATTTTTATAGACTTTTACCTATCGCATAGGTCAGTTTCACTAAGAATTACTTTTATAATTTGGATAACATTTGGTTTTTCTAAATAAGTCTCTTTATATCTAGGAAAAGTCGAGGTATGGAATTCTAGGTAGAATTGTTTCTGTAGTATGGTTGATTTTTGCTAATTTTATCATAAAAAATTTTGTATAAGCAATAAAGAAAGGATTAAGTTTATAGTAAAAGTTCTTGTATTTTTTGTTGCTTTTTTCAACAGAGTCTTCCATATGTAAAAGTAAGCACTTCTAAAGCATTATAGATGGGTTTTGAAGTTAATATATCTTTGATTTAGTTAAATGTTTAAGAAAAATTGAATACTACAAATTTCCAAGCCATAAAAATAAGTTTTGTAATTTTTAACCATAGTTTTTTGTTGTTTTTTTTTTTTAATATTTAAAATCTACCGGAAGCTGAAAAAAGCTGGGACAAGGCTCAAATGCGTGCATCTCCAAACAATTTAGAACAAAAATACATAAATTCTTTAGAAATGCTCATATGCATAGGTGTTAAGAATGATTAAAATTTTTATTTTTATATTTGTGGTTGGTTGTCATCAGACGTTTTGCAATGGTAATTGCTCAGTATACCTGCTATAAAAATCTCTAGATGTTTGTTCTATATACATTAAGCAACAATCACATATTATTTTATATATACCTGTTTTTTGCTATTTTATCTATATTATTACCTTTTGGGTGAAATATTCTCTTTATTTTGTTGTCAGTATTGAAAATAATTGTTACACCGGGCTTCTTTAATGCATGTTTCAATGTATTATACTATACAATGTATTTCATTTCGTTGATTTGCGTTGCGTTTTTTTATCATTTCTGTTATTTCCCAAGTAAAAAAGAGAATATATTTTCAATATATTGTTTTTGAAATATATTGTAAATATATTGTAAATATATTGTCAATATATTCTCAATATATTATAAATATATTGTTTATATTTTATACAACCTAAAAATGATGTTTTTTTAGTTTTTAGGTTAAATAAAACATAAACAATATATTGATAATATATTGAGAATATATTGAGAATATATTTACAATATATTTACAATATATTTCAAAAACAATATATTGAAAATATATTCTCTTTTTTACTTGGGTTTTATTAGCAATCGTATCTATTTTAGTCATTGGTTTTGTTAAGAGCCTGTAAACAAAACTATTTTATGCTACCATTTTTTGTGCATATGAATGATGTGAATTTATATGTATAGTTGAGTCTGTTGCGGTTGGTTTTCTATAAATTTTGAAAGTTGAATTATTTTTTTTTTATTTTCTAATACTTAAATGAAAAAAGTTAACGAAGTCTTCTTTATCTAATTCTAATGATTATATATTTTTATTCTTTTTATTTAAAAAGGTTTTGAAATTTTCTAATCGTCTTTTAGTTCTATTGTAAATTAACCTTCCTTGGGTCCGCCCTGTGTTTGCCTACGCGCTGGGTCCTCTATGACCATATTGTCAGGGTTAACGAATATGTAACACGGACATTTTGTAACACATCGGTCCAGAGACCCAGAGACCGAGATCCTACGGAGCCCCGTCAATCTACTGGCAATCCCTAGTGACCTTTACACCATGATTTTTACCTCATTGGTGTAATGATCCGTTGGGTTGTGCGGAGAGACACCACTTTTGCTAGAGCTGCTCCTACGAGTGGCAGTCTACCCACGGGGCACCTCTCGGTGGCGTAGGCCCACAGACGCGGCTCGTCTGTTTAATTGAAAACTTTTACCTAAAAGAACAATGCTTAATTAGTAAGAAAATAAAGAACAGAAAATATTAGCAAAGTTTCCTGATTGCTCCTGCAGGTCTCCTCGCAAAGATGCACATCCGACAATCCTTACCCCGAGTCACCTTATGAAGCTATTTTCAATTTGGAGCCTAGTCTCAGACACTCCAACTTATGACCCCGAGACTAGTAGCTTTCAAAGAAGCTTTTTTCAAAAAATTTTATATACACATCTTCATCACAATAGACGGATAACACCTCACAGGTTTCCTTAGATTTGGACACTAGAAGACTTGGTATCTGTTCCATCTCGGTCCATGCGGTCTCTCCGACTGTACCTATGAGAGATACTCTGATGGCAATCCATCTTATACATTTAAATATGAGGTGATGCGGGTTATCTGGCCCTTCCTCACACTCACACTTATCAGTTAGGGTAATGATATTTCGCTTTTTAAGATACTCTTTGAAGTTTCTGTGTCCGGAGACAGCCTGCACAAGACTGTGAAGAGGCTGAAACCAAGACAATTTACTTTTTTCTTTAACATCGTTGAAGAAGACGTAAGTATCTCTTCGCTTTAAGGATGCGTCCTATCTCCTTTGTCGTTCCTCATACGCAATGAACTTTAACTCTCAGATCTGGTTCCCATCATCAGAGTCTAAGTTCCTCTCGTAAAAGTTAACTTTACCCGTTTTTCAATACTGGTATCTTGCAGCCGCCATGTTTACTTCCAAGATGTGGTAGAGTAGGCCCTAGTAATAGCTAGTAGTGCGTCCCGTTGTGCACTTATTATTTTTCTCTTATGGCTCTCATTACCCAGGTCCCACCAATCTAAAGCAGCATAGGTAATCGTAGGGACGAAGACACCCTTATAGATTATCTTACATATTCTCAATATGCGTCCTTTAAGATTGGCACAATGGATATGATTCCTGGTCTGTGTCGAAATGAACACCTAGGTATTTAACGGATTTTTTGAAGATAATATTTTTACCGTTTAACTTTATTACTGGTTTTTTAGGTGACTTCGCGAACGTTTGGGATTTTCTCCGCTAGCCCTTAAGAGTGTCTTTCTTAAGGTTTCCGTTTTGGATTCGTAAACCTGAACAGTTGCAAATTTGCACCAACTATTTATTAAGTCAACTATGGGTTGACTTAACTTTTGAATATTGTCAATGCTACTAGCCTTAACTATGACGATCAGATCGTCAGCATATACAACGTAATCAACGTCCAATAATTTTTGGCCAAAATTTTTTTTAATGGTTTTAGATAAACATCACAACTAAATATTAAAAAAGGTTTTTGACTAAAATGTCCGCTAAGTTTTGCGCCAAAAAATCCGGAGCAGCGGAAAACGAGCATTTTTTCAATTTTTGGTTAAAAACTTATAACTGGATTATGTAAACACAATCTAAATGCATGGAACATGTTTACTTCCAGCTGAGGACTAGATATAATACAAATAAAATGTTAATAAACATTACAATACAATTTTCTAATTTTATAATTTATAATTATCAACCTACTAGCTGTTAAGATTCTACACCCAAAATATTTTGATTCCCTAAACCTGAATTTTTCAAAGTCCCTTAATCAATATTATTCCAAGTCCCTAAATCGATATTATTTGGATTCCGCGGGAAATTTTACATAAGGATATATCTTTTCATGTTTTTAAGAGCGTTTATGTAGCAGCGAAATTTTAAATTGAAAGATTATAATACCTCATTTTATTTATTATAAAAAAAAAATTTTTTATTCTTTAAATTATACCAAATTATTCAAAATTAACCCATTAACGCCTGAAATCGACTTTTGCCGTAACTGTACTTTGGCTACGTGTATCTCGGCGAATTTTTTTCTAATTAACATAAAAATTGGTGTACCACTATTTTTGAGTATGATCTTTCAGAATCTGCCAAAAAAATTTCGAAAAATTATGTTTTTCATGCAGATTTCCAAGAAATAAAAAAAAAAATGACGTTTTTTTTAAAGACTTTTTTTAAAAAACATGAGTTTTCGACCAGAAAAAATTTTCGTAGATTATTGCAATAGTAAAAAAGAGTGCAATTTTTGATCAATCTTTCCGTCTACAACCTGCAGAAAAAAAAATTTTACTGTTTTCGGGCAAAAATTTGGTCCCAAAAAAGTGCATTTTTCCAAAAAATGAAAGTTACTCTAGTCAATATACGGGTTTGGTTTTATTGTCACTAGGCCTCTCAAGATTCGGTTTAGTAGGGTTTTTTGGGTCGCTGATCACGAATATTGAGGTATTTTTTATAAAAAATCAGGGTTTCACCCTTAAATTAGCAAAACCTACCCCTAAAAAGGGGTATTTTTGCTACATTTTCTCTGGCTGTCATCAAATTTCATCTAGTATGGTTTTTGGATCGCTGGTCACGAATTTTGGGGTCCTTTATTTAAGAAATCGGGGGTTCACCTTTAAATAAGAAAAAACTACCCCCAAAAAGGGGTATTTTTGCTACTTTTGCTCTGGCTCTTATCAGATTTGGTCTAGAGGGGTTTTTTGGGTCGCTGATCACGAATATTGAGGTATTTTTATGAGAAATCAGAGCTTCACCCTTATAAAAATAAAGAAAACTAGATGATTCTTGATAAACGTCTACCTCCTCGTGGCAAGAATTGGGCAATAATGATTTTGAAGCGCATCATTGGCTAAAGACGTGTAAAAAATCCTACTAGACCAAATCTGATGAGACCCAGAGCAAATGCCGCGATAATACCCCTTCAGGGGTAGTTTTTGCTGATTTAAGGGTGACGCTACAAGTTTTTATGAACATTATCTCAATATTCGTGATCAGCGACCCAAAAAACCCCTCTAGACCAAATCTGATAAGAGCCAGAGCAAAAGTATAAAAACTACCCCTTTGTAGGGGTAGTTTTTGCTTATTGTAGGGTATGGACCGATTTTTTATAAAAATTATCTCAATATTAGTGATCAGCGACCCAAAAAACCTCTCTAGACCAAATCTGATAAGAGCCAGAGCAAATGTAGCAAAAATACCCCTTTTGGGGGTAGTTTTTTCTTATTTAAGGGTGAACCCCCGATTTCTTAAATAAAGGACCTCAAAATTCGTGATCAGCGATCCAAAAACCATACTAGATGAAATTTGATGACAGCCAGAGAAAATGTAGCAAAAACTACCCCTAAAAGGGGTATTTTTTGCTAATTTAAGGGCGAAACCCTGATTTTTTATAAAAAATACCTCAATATTCGTGATCAGCGACCCAAAAAACCCTACTAAACCGAATCTTGAGAGGCCTAGTGACAATAAAACCAAACCCGTATATTGACTAGAGTAACTTTCATTTTTTGGAAAAATGCACTTTTTTGGGATCAAATTTTTGCCCGAAAACAGTAAAATTTTTTTTTCTGCAGGTTGTAGACGGAAAGATTGATCGAAAATTGCACTCTTTTTTAATATTGCAATAATCTACAAAAATTTTTTCAGGTCGAAAACTCATGTTTTTTAAAAAAAGTCTTTAAAAAAAACGTCATTTTTTTTTTTTATTTCTTGGAAATCTGCATGAAAAACATAATTTTTCGAAATTTTTTTGGCAGATTCTGAAAGAGCATACTCAAAAATAGTGGTACACCAATTTTTATGTTAATTAGAAAAAAATACGCCGAGAAACGCGTAGCCAAAGTATAGTTACGGCAAATGTCGATTTCAGGCGTTAATGGGTTAATCAGAAAATTCTTTATTATTTCACTGTTTTAACATGAAAGCTCTTAAGAACATAAAAAGATATATCCTTATGTAAAATTTCCCGCGAAATCCAAACTTTTGATCAGATTTTTGATTGATCACTTGACACACAAGAAGAAAAAATTTTTCATGCTAATGTAAGTTTTTTACAGCAATAATAAAAAAAATTATGACTCATTTTTCTTACATTTTTTACGACAGTCAAAAACACAAAAATGGCTGCCAAAAATCGAGATTTCGCTCTGGGGGGCTAAAAATTGGGCTGATTACTTATTTTTGGTAGTACTTTCAGAAAAAAACACTTTCGGGCAGTTTTGAAGACCCGACCATACAAATTGCATTCACTTCATTTAAATTTACCCATATATAAGCATTAGACTGTGTCTTATTTTTTTTTTCGATATTTTTTGGCTCCCCCATTTTTTTCGAATATTTTGGTCATAAAAAACACCCAAGGATTTTGATTTTTGATTTTTTTAACCCGTGCCGCCGGGCAGTTGAAGTTTCCCATTTAAATAACATGGGAATTTCGAGGTTTTAGCTTTATAAATTTTTACAGAGGCCGCAATATGTTTTAAGAAGCTAGTTATTGCTGGAAAACATACTTTTATATGTTGTAAAGACATGAAAACCACCCTCCATGCATTCCAATGGGACTTCAGGGCCTAAATCGCAAATTAACATGTTGGCTGAATCTTGTAAAACAGGGTTTTTCCGTAATTTTTGATAAAACGCTGCAATCTCAAAAATTGACCAAAACACTTCTGGTAGGGCTACTTTTTTTTCTCTAAGTATCGCCTTTCAAACGTCGTAAACCGCGTATTTTTATCACTGATTTTCTCAGTACTATAGTCAATTAACCTACTGGTAATTTTTGACCCTAAATGCCCAATTTTTAAATTTGTTTAAACTGCTGCCAAAATTGTAATTTTTGACAAAATTAAGTTTCACAGTCCTAAAAAATTTTCTACAAGCTTCAAGTTTCCAAAAATTCTTTATTCGTCTGTTTTCTTCAAATAGTTTTTATGATATCGCTTTTCAAAGATAATTATAAAAATTGACTTTTTCTTTAAACCCTAAATTTGGGACTCTGACTTTAAATTATCTTCTCTGGTTAATAACTTATTGAAAAGCGGTGAGTAAAGAATTTTTAGAAATTTGAAACTTGCAGACAATTTTTAAGACCTATAAAACTCAATTTTGTCAAAAATTACAATTTTGACAGCAATTTAAAAAAATTAAAAAATTGGTCATTTTTAGTCGAAAATTACCGTCAGGTTAGTTGGCTATAGTGATGAGAGAATCAATTTTAAAAGAACGTGGTTTGCGGCGTTTAAAAGGTGACACTTACACCAAAAAATGAGACCAACCAGAAGTGTTTTAGTCAATTTTTGAGGTTGCAGCGTTTTATCGAAAATTACCGAAAAACCCTGTTTTATAAGATTTAGCCAACATGTAAATTTGCGATTTAGGCCCAGAATTCCCTTTGGAATGAATGCAGGGCTGTTTGCATATCTTTCCAACATATGAAAGTATGTTTTCCAGCAATAACTAGCTTCTTAAAACATATTTAAAAATTTATAAAAATTTACAAAGCTAATACCTCGAAATTCCCATGTTATTTAAATGTGAAACTTCAAGTGCTCGGCGGCGCGGGTTAAAAAAATCGAAATTGCAAAAAAATTCGGATCCATACTATCTGCCTATTCAATTCATGAGAAAAGATGGCATGAGAATTATTTAGTTATGATATTTAAGTCATTATATCTATATTGTGAAAATATACTGCTTGAGTTTTTGAGCATTTGCTGGTACTCAAGCAAAACCCAAAAAATTTCAGTTTAAGATTTTTTAATGATTATTAGTTTTGCTTTAAAATTTAAGCAACATATTTTTATGCATTAGTTTTGTTCATTAATTTGTTTTACATTAAAAAAAATTTTTTCATTAAATTTTTAAAACTTTTTGGATAGTAAATGATAGAATGATCTTTTCAGAATGTATATATCTAAGCATAAATAATACTTGAAAGTATATATTTAAAATTATATTGCTAATTTTTATTTGAAAGAAAATATAAAATTTGTTTTTACTTATTCTTTTACTTGATCAGAAAATCATAATAATAACATAATCTTGGCAAAAATCCATTAAAATTGATGTTTTTGATTTGACAAATGATTCTACTATTGCTATATAAAAAATATGAAATCATATAGTAAGGGAAATAACCTCGATATCATGGTCCTGTATTTTCGAATTAAAAAATGATATAACATAATCTGTCTAATTAATTATTCAAAAATTCATCTTAAACAAAATTTGTTTGAAAAGAATCTTCTAAAAATATATTATTTTATATAAACAACTTTTGTATATTTATTGTTAAAAAAAAATAGAAAGAAATAAATCTGGAAAGTAACGAAATTCAAAGTGATATGAAAAATAATCTTAACTATTGACGTCGTAAACTTATTGAGATAGCACATTGATCCAAAAATAATCTTTCCATACAGATCGTCAGATGTCGATCTCTCGTGCCAATTTTTTATCCGATATACTAAAGTTATAATTTTTTATGAATTGTTTCAACCGTTATTTAAAATAATTGTTATTATTTGTTCGATAATTTTTCAAACAGTAAATAATTTTTAAGGAGCCATACTTGAAAGATTTTTATATAATTTATGTTTATTATTTGAATTATGACGTAAATTACAAAGAAAGACTCAAAAGTGATACTTGAAATCGGAAATAATTAACAAACTGCAAAAAACTTTAAAAAAATAAATCATTTAAAAAACATTTTTTACTCAAATATTTTGGTGAGAATATTTAAATTCTAGTAGTAATAATTAAATAAATGGAGATTTTCTTCTTCTTTTCTGCTATATTCATAAATTGTTTCTTATAAAAATATTCAATAAACGTCACATATTTTAAAATTGCTATTGCATAAAATTATTAATATTACGTGCGTGGAATATATAAATGTAAATAAATCTTAGAATATTTGAATAAGCAAAAATTTTTATATTTTTTAATACCATTATTGAGAGATAAAATATTCATTGGAATCAGGTTTCAAAAAGGAATGACATTTCGAAAAACAAAAAAAATCTTCAAGACTATTTTCATGTCGTATCATTTTATAAAAGAACATTATTTTTGTAATTTAATTTTACTTTTAAATCTCAGTGCTAAAACTCATGAGCAATTGTTTTATCAGTGCATTCAATATGCCTTTTGAATACATATATATTCAATGAAGTTTTATTGATTTAATTATATTTCCAAAAAAAATATTTTCATTAACTGATAATTTCTGACAAATTAATTAAAATTACGACTGTTGAAAATTAAGAAGAACAAAAAATAAGTTATACTACACAAAAATAAATGAATAAAAATTCATTTTTCTCTGGAATAAAAACATTATTTATCTAAGTTAATTTGTAAATAAAAATTTCTTGGAACATTATAAATTTATATTTATTTATGATAAATAGGCAATGATTCCTGTCACGTAAAAAATTTCATAAAATTTTAAATAAAGTAATTTATAATTAAAAAAATTTTTTTACTCAATGAATTTTTTCATGTATTTTCAATATCTGGAATCCGTTTTTTTGGCCATTTTATTTTGGAGGAGTTAGATCTAAAAATCGTGATATTTAAAAAATAATTTTACAGAATTTTCAAATTTGCCACCATGTCACAAATTAAAATCTGACAAAAATTTGAATTCCTCGGGAAATTTTACATTGGGATACTAATTTAAGTACTTTTCAAATATTTGTGTGAAAATAGCAAAACATTAAAGTTGAAAGTCATAATTTAATATTTTTTTAATAAAAATTAATTTAAAAAATAATTATTTTAAAAATTTAAAATTATAATTGGTTAAAAAAACTTAAAAGGTAAATTTCTTGCAGAATGACCGAGTCCGATTGTTTCAAAATTTTACTCGCGTTTTTGTATATATGACATATGATTCATCCCAACTTTTTAGTCCTCTAGATGGAAATGTGACGGAATTAGAGAAATTAAAATTGTCAAAAAATATATTTTTACATTGTACGATTCAAATATAGTCAGAAATTATTAAAAAAATTATTGTACAAGGATTACACTATATGAATTTTTGCAATAAAAATTACTTTATAATATTCCAGTGAACTCACTTCGCGTTAAAAAAATTTCTTTAACATATAAAATAATTTTTTCTCTAAATGAAGTTATTGAATAAAACTGCTTATATATAGATATTTTTAAAAATAAAAAAGATTATGAAATATTTTTTAAACAAATTTGAAGAAAACACTTAAATTTAAATAAATTTTAAGCTAATTAAATTTATATATGTTATGTACAATCCCCGAAATTGTACAATCCTAGGATTGTAAAACGACCCTTATATACGGCAATGTTAACATACCACTTTTATTTTATTCTTTAAACATTAATTAAATCGGGGACAAAGGTAAAAAAAAGTTAATTTTAACTTAAAAATGTTATAAAAATAATATTACTTTTGATAGGGTCAAGGGGATGGATTTCGACGCAGTTAAGAAATTAATGATTTTAAACCGTTGTAGAATTAAATTTTAAGCGTTTTTAGACATAAGAAAGTTTACAATACCTAAATTAATTAATAATAAATATTTACTGATGTAAAAAACCTATCTACGAATTTTAAATACTATTTTAAATATTAATTAAAACCCGGGTTTTAGACACCAAGTGTTTAGTTCATAAATTGACAGAAAATTAATTACTGACAAAAAAATCTTTCCATTTTTTTAAAATTTTGAACCCCTGTGATGAATTTTTTTCGAGATATTTTCAGCTTCTATTTACAAAAAACAATAAGTAACCAAAATCGCATCGAAGTCAATCACCCTATTCTTTACCCTACTCGCTTTTAGGTTTCTGAAATAGTATTATTTATTTTTATAAAAATAAATAATAAAGTTTTTAAGTAATTTTCTATCACCGATTCTATAATGATCAATTTTTAAATTGCTGCTAAAATTGTGATTTTTGATGAAAATGAGTTTTTTTTAACCTTAAATTGAGACTTAATTTTTAAATTATCCTATTTGCTAAACGAATAATCTAAACGGAACGAGTAAAGAATTTTTGAAAACTGAGATCATAAAAAATTTTTTGGACCTATAAGACCTATTTTTACTGAAAATTGCAATTTCGGCAGCAATTTAAAAATTGATCATCTTAGGCCAAAATTTAATTTTCTGACTATAACGGTAAGAGAATTAATGATAAAAAAAATGCGGTTTACGGGAATTAAAAGGTGGCACTTATACAAAAAAAATAAGATCAATCAGAAGTATGTATTTTAGTTGAATTTCAAGATGGAAGCATTATTTGGAAAATTGATTTTATTTCTATTTTATAACATTGTCGTAACATTGAGCACTACGTTTGTGGCACCAGAAGGCGCATTGGAATAAACTCAAGGTATTGGTGTTTTTAGTTTGTAATTTGAATAAGAAAATTGAAAACTTGTAATATTTTAAGTAAATCTGATAAATAAATACAACTAGTTTTAGATAATTTATAGACTCTATTTTCATAAATTTAATAAAATTTATGGCATTATTGTAATAAAATTTATCTTATTTCAGAATTGTACAATTTCGGGGATCGCACATAACATATATATATAAAGACTTTAATAATAATAAGCTATTACATAAACAAAAATTATTAATATTATAAATATTGTATTTAATTTCTTGCCAATTAATTATAATAAATTTTAAAAGAATTACTCTTAATTATTAATTATCTGATAAAATAAAAAAGTTTAATTTAATAGATACTTAAGAGAAAAAAAATATAAAACTTTTTAATAAATATTATTTTTTATTAAAATATTATATTATCTTAATATTTTACTTTTCTTTGATGTATTATTTTTATATTTATAGCGATTAAATATAGACTAACTTTATGCCAAAACTTTGAATCTTAAAATAATGTACTATTATTTTATTGAGATACTTAAAAAATCATAACAAAAGATTATAAATAAAAGATTATACATTTTTTCTCCTTCTATACTTTTAAAATTAATTTTTTAATTTACTGGACTCACATTACTATCCAAGCATATGTTTGTAATAAAAAATCCGCGCTGTTAATGTTAATCTTTATTCTCTGATCTCTGCATTAATAATGCAAGAACATCAAACGGATCAAAAGATCATCACATCATATTTTTTTATCTATTTTTATCAGTCACCTCTAATTCATGGATAATTTTTTTATTAGACAAGATTTTTCTAAAATTAATAAATTGAATGGGTCTGATAAAATTCTATTCTCATTTGCCTCATAAGGCAATAGTTCAGCTAACCAAAATTTTAATAAGCAAGCAATTTTTTTTTTAATTAATGCTATTTTATTAAACCTCAATATTTTGTTACAAAATTAATTTAAAATAACCTTTGATGATTTTTTTGAGAATTAGTTTATGTACTAATTTTTGTTTTTAGTTTTCAATCCTACAAATAAAGCATGATTCAAAGCAACTGAATTCAAAAAACTAAATTTTTATCACCCATAAAGATGGGTGATAAAAATTTAGCCTCCGATATAAAGTGTTATTAATTTACAAATATAAAGAGGTTCTCAATAGATCATAGTTTACAATCACCCGCGCCTTATTTTTTCTTTATTTAGTATGATATCTAAACATTTTTTTGCCCTTCCGGGCGCTAGCTTGTCGGAAATTTCTGCACTCGTTAGGCAACAAATATCGCAAGCACCATGAGCGACAATTATTAGACACTAGTGTAAAGCCTAGAGCTCACACTGGCATACTATGCTCTGACATCACTATGATCTGGACAAAAAGAAAACGGAAATAAATTCCCTTTAATCTAGTTTCCATCTAATTTTAATGTGGGTTGGCTTGCTTTACTTCTAAAGACCTTTATTTCACGAAAAGTATGACAGGAAAATTTTTTTCCACATGTTTTTCACCCTTTTTCGGAAAAACTTACCTCTAAAAAAAATTTTATAGAAAAATTATAATTTAGAGAAAAAAATTTTCTAGGTTTTGAAAAATTATATATAAACTTAAATTTGATCGGAAAACAATAAAATTAAGTTTAAAAAAAATTACCCCTATTCTACACTTAATTCCTCAAAAACTATCCTTAAAGTTCATTTGAATTATGCAAAATATAAAAAAAAAAAACAAATTTTCTAAGCCCATAATGCTGAGTGTATTACTTTTACTGTGTAACTGTCGAAAATGCAGTTTTGAGATAAGAGGGTTTTACAGATCTGGCAGTCTCAAAAATAAGTGACTGTTCAGTGGCTTATCTGATATTTCACAAATGGTTCCAGAGAAAAATGTGAGTAAAGAATTTTCAGAAACACTTATAAAATTATTGAAAATAGTTAGAGAAGAATGAAAATAATCTTGATACTACTGGTAATAATTTATTAAATATCCCAAAAAAAACTTTAGCTACTGGCCAAAAGTGTTATTCTTTTATAGTTTTTAAAATCTTTAATGCTTTGCCCAAAAAACTTAAGAATTTAGGTTACTTTAGTCACATTCCCCAAAGTTGGATTAATTCTTTTAAAAAATGGTTGTCAAAATTTTTTTTGTAGACTAATTTTAAAAATTAATATCCATTACATCTAGTATTATATAAGAACATTAATGCATTATGACTTACCAAATCTTTATAATTATATTATATTTAAATTTATTGACATATTATATTAATATATTTATATAATATAAGCTATTGTAAAACTTAAAAATTATATTTCTAAACTGACTTGGGTCTATGTACAAACTTTGTGTTTCTATGGGTTATGGCAAATTGTCATAACATTGTATTTAATACCCTAAACGATAATAAATAATAAAAAACAATAAAATAAAATAATAATAATAAAATAAGAAATAAAAAATATATTTAAATTAATAATGTTGTAAAAAAATTCTTCACATTGTTAAAGTTGAAGATTATGAAAAATATAATAATTAAATATTAAGTGCCACTGCATTTTTTAAATTTCTATTAATTTATACACATATTATGTCTAAGTAGCTCAAATAGGACAAATGGTCTTAGAAAAATAAATTTTTTTAAATCAAAACTTCTTATTAACATTAATTTACGCCATTAGTCACGTAGAGAATGATCTTATTGATTTACAAGAAAGAAATATAGTTCTTACTGAATAAATTAATGTAGAATAAAACTTGCAAATGACAATTATTCATTGAAAATCTTAGGTTTTAAATTTTGAGCGATCCGAAAATATTTTAAAAATCTAAAACCAACATTTTTCAATTAATTTTTAAATTTTCGCTAAAATTATCCGAAAACCTAAACTGAAAAAAAAATTTGTTTGCCATAAATGAAAACATTCCGTTTGTGATTAGCTAAATGTTTTCTTATTTAAATGGTTGCAAATTTTTTGAGCACAAAGAAAATTGAAAAAAAAATGCACTCGTTTGAGAATAAGAAAAAAATAATTGATTCTCTTGAACTTTCTTAATCAAATAAATAAATCAGTGAAAAATTGATAGATTATTTTATTTTAATTATATTACAGATATAGAATACAATAATAATTAACTTACATATTATTTATTTATAAAACATAATAAATAGGTTGAACAAAAAATTTTAATAATAAATTTAATATAATTTCTTGATACTGCATACTAAAAATTAAATTAAAGGAAAATAGGAAAGTGAAACACGGTTCTAGTTTTTTTTTCTATGAGTTATGAAAAAAAATTTTTATTTTATTGTTTCTTTTAAGATTTTTTTCATATTGAAAATTTTAAAATTTATAAATTAATAACAAATTTATGTTTGCATTATTATGTGAGTTATTTTTATGAGAAAATTAATCTTGCAGTATAAATAAAAAAGATTTTAAAAAATATTTATTTTAATTGATTAATAAAAAAATATAAAAAAAGAATTCTTAAAAAATTTTATATCAATCACAAAGAATTAAAAATGACGGGTGACGTAGAGCAAAGTTTGGAGCAAAGAAGAAAAAAAATGAAAAAAAATTATAAATTTGCTAGTTATCACTAAATATTTTTATAAATAATTCTTTTGTAATTTGAAGAAATTTTAAAATACATTCAAATTTTAAATTTGATTATGATTTTCATTTACAAAACATAAAATGGTTTATTTGTGTTATTTAAAAATAATTTTTTCATTTGTTTATTTCTGCTTTAAATTCAAAGTTTGATCTTAAAAGAAACAATTTTTATTTTAAATTCTGCAGATTTAATGTAAATAATTTTTATTACCTATAATATGGTGGTAATTATCAACAAACTGCGCGGTACTCTGTACTCCCATTAGTGCAAGTTCTAAATCGACCGCGCAGTTCGATTTTATATTTGCACAAACCAATCCTGACATTCAAAATTGCACACTATATTTCATTTCTCAAATTTTTTTATTTGAAAAATCACTTTTAAAAGAAATTAAAAACACACTAAAAATGAATTTTTTTCAAGTTTGACACTTTCTTTCACATAGCTTTTACCACTTTACGTAAAAAATTGATAAAAAAAATAAATTATTTTTCTTAATGAACATCGGAAAATCACAGATATACAAAATGTTGAGTTAAAATGAATTTCACTATAAATAGATTAATTGCTTATTTTCACGATACATCGTGTTTATTTAAGAGAAGATTGCTAACACGACAAAATCACTAGTAAGACTGATGGCATGATCATAAATATAATTTAAATATATTCAAATGTTTTTTAAAGCCGGCTACGATGATGCGCGATCGGCTACTGGCTTGAGTCAGTGTTAAAGTTTCTGATGTCATTTAACTGTGCGCACGCTAATGGCCTTTGGACCACTGGCTGTAGATCTTTTACTTTGTTTGATTATATTTAAATGTATTTTTGCATTTATAGAAACACAAAATACAAGCATCTTTCTTATTTTTGGGAAATTATTTTAAAACACTGTCCTTCTGAACGATACACTGAATGCGTAAGAAGTATTCGAGATATTTTAATTTAAACTTAATAAATACGTCATTTTTACTTCCGCAAAAAAATTGGCACGCAGCTAATTGAGTTTATTGTCTATATGAATATTTGCTTTTAGATAGAAATAAACAATTGATGCTAAACTAATGATAATTAAAAATATTAAAATATTATGATAACAATAAAGATAATAATCTTTTTAATTGAGTAATTTGCAATCAATTATTGCTTTTATTAATTTTGCTTAAATTTTGAGTACGGAAGCTTTATTTTAAAATTTACATTATTCATAGCGTACGAGCCGTTTTTCCAAAAATGGTCTAGTTGCACATGATAACAATTTGGAAATTATATTTTGCGGGCCAGTATTATTTGTTATGTATGTTTTTTGGGTCTCATATACAAAAAAAATTGTGTAGAAAATATCTAGAAAAACTCAAAAACTAATCTATAATTTCTTGTTTTATTAAACTGATTTTAGAAGTATTATTTACTTAATAAAAAAAAAAAAAAAACATAAACACAACAGGTTGAAAATTCTAAAAAAACCGCAAAACATAAGCCCAAAATTCTATGTAGCTGAAGTTTTATTTTAGGATCATGAAATTTTTCAGTAAGTAATCACGTTTTTGAAATATTCTGAATACGAAATCTTTTTTGTCAAAATTGTCCAGATGCACAAAGTAAGAATTTTATGTAGCTGAAGTTTCGACCGTTCGATGAACGAAATTTTTTTTTAGCTCAAATCAGCTAAAAAGTATAAATAATAAATAAAAATAGTAAAAAACCTCAAAAAATTAAATCAACAGCCGTAAAAATAGATAAAACAAATAAATCAATCAAAATATACAATAAAAAATCATGATCGCATTTCAAAGGATTTTGAGATCAATAGATGGGATCTTTCCCAACTATTGTTTTCTTGGGTTGACTAAAATATATTTTTCAATACTCAGAAAAATTTTGTACTGATACCTGGGTGGTAAAGTACCTTAAAAACGGCTGCGAATCAAATTACATAAAAATCGTACTTTAGTTTCCAAAAAATTTTTTAGGGGTCTTGACACATAATTAGATTAATATCGTAAAAACAAATTCTGGGTAATACCCTGCCAAGGTTCTGAAAATGCTTCGAAACTAAAATACCATGTCTATGTAATTTACCACCTAGGAATATGTCCAAAATTATTTTGAGTATTGAGAAACATATTTCAATCACCATAAGAAAATAATAGTTGGGGTCAGATCCCATGAAATCCTAAAAAAACTGTTTTTCCCAAAATGACCAATCTTTAATCGATTTAATTTGACCAACTTAACCCCCTTAAAATGGGCTCAAAAATTTTTTGGAAGTCTTGGCACATGATAAGATTAATATTGTAAAAAGAAATTCGGGGTAATACCCTGCCAAGGTTCTAAATATGCTTGGAAACTGAAGTACGATTTTTATGTAATTTGATTCGCAGCCGCTTTTGAGGTACTTTACCACCCAGGTATCAGTCCAAAATTTTTCTGAGTATTGAAAAATATATTTTAGTCAACCCAAGAAAACAATAGTTGGGAAAGATCCCATCTATTGATCTCAAAATCCTTTGAAATGCGATCATAATTTTTTATTGTATATTTTGATTGATTTATTTGTTTTATCTATTTTTACGGCTGTTGATTTAATTTTTTGAGGTTTTTTACTATTTTTATTTATTATTTATACTTTTTAGCTGATTTGAGCTAAAAAAAAATTTCGTTCATCGAACGGTCGAAACTTCAGCTACATAAAATTCTTACTTTGTGCATCTGGACAATTTTGACAAAAAAGATTTCGCATTCAGAATATTTCAAAAACGTGATTACTTACTGAAAAATTTCATGATCCTAAAATAAAAAAAAAGTTATTGCGAAAGGTACACGTCTACCTATATTAATAAGAGATAAAAACAATTCACAACTTGACAAAATTTTATTTGGGAGTCAGTGATTATATAATGGATCGTAATTTAATGTAGTTTTGTATAGTTTGCCAGGTTTCGAGTAACACGGATATCAAATAAAATTTTTGGGACTCTTTGGGCTAAAGGTCAATTTTTAAAATGCTCCAAAATACCAAGATTATAAAATAAAATTTGCAAATTTGTTATTTATGTTTTTTCTTGAGTAAACATAAAAATTATATCTGTTTTTACCAAATTTGGCCTATTGGTCAACAGTAAGCAACTTCAGATTACTTTTTTTGACCATCTGTAATTTTTGTTATCTATGAACAAAATAGAAGTCGTAGTTCTCTTTCAATTTACATATTCTTTGTCTTTTTTGACGTTCACATAAAGCATTATAGGCAAATTTTGGTCACAAAGTTGTACAATTTAAAATTTTAAATTTTTCAAGTTTTTTTAAAGATTTGATTACAAATTTAATTAAAACCTATATACCTATATGAAGCCATTGAAATAAAAAAAAGGTTTAAAAAAAAAAATTTTTTTCAAGATCGAAAGAGTGAAAACCGGGGTGTTGTGCCTCCTCTAAATTATTTCTTACTTTAGATTTGAGTTCAGTGATCTTATAAACCTATGTGAACCCCTTAAAAACCGCTTTTTAATAAAAATGTTCACGCATATAAAAAATTAGTAAATATAACCAAAATAACGATTTTGTTTACTAAGTTCAGTGTGGTTAAAAGTCACTATAAATTTTTAGTAAAATTCACTAATAAAATTTGTTTATAAAACTAAAACTTCAATTTTTTTAGTAGAATTTACTAATTTTTTGGTTATATTTACCAATATTTATTAATTTTTGTTTACTAAATTCGTTGAGGTTAATTTTACTATTGTTTTTTTTGCGTGTTTATTTCAAGGATTGAGGAGGCAATCAAGGGTGTTACACGCTAAAATTAATTTTGACATTATATTTGAATTCAGTGGCCCAAAATACCTGCTAGAACCGCTCAATATAACAATAAAAAAGTTTTAATTGGTGGGAAATTGGTAAAAAAGGAAGTTCTCTTATGAATTACATATTTTGAGGGTAAATGTGGTTAAAAATAAAGAATTCAGCTCCAGAAATGGCTTTAATTACATTTCTGATATTATTCTTGAATTGACCCGAAAACTCTATATAGTTATTTTAAACTTGGAAAAAAGTGCTTTTAAGGAAATTCATATTATAGGGGTAAAAAAAGTAAAAAAAGAGCAAATTTACCCTGAGAAATGCCTTAAATTGCAATTCTGGAATCATTTTAGAATTCTGTGACTCAAAAACGTATATATGGGCCATATAAATTTGGGAAAAACAGAGCTTTTATAGCATTACATATTTTGGGGGGGTAAAAGGGGTTAAAAATGATTAATTCAGCCCCCCCCCGTAATGGCTTAAATTGCAATTCTGACATTTTTTTTTAATTCTGTGACCCAAAAAACCCATACAAGCATTTTAAATTTGGAAAAAAAGTCTGAAGGAATTACATATTTTGGGGGTAAAAGGGGTGAAAAAAGAGCAAATCCATCACCAGAAATGCCTTAAACTGCAATTCTGACATTATTTTTTAATTCTGTGACCCAAAAAACTTGAATGCACTCATTAAAATTGAAAAAAAAATAATTTTTCAAATATTTTTATACTTTTGGGGAAAAAGGATGGAAAAATGGGGTAAAAAATCCCCCCCCCCTACATACTATCCTATTTTCCTTTCAGCGTTAGTTTCATTTCAAAATCGCTATATCACAACAGATTTTTGACATATTTAACTATATATTCCAGCAAGAATTTTTCCATTATCTTCAAAATTGGTTCAAATAAATAATTATATCCATTTTTTTTCGTTTTGTGACGGTTGTGGGGCGGAGCCCCTTAGTTTTTCATAAAAGCTTTATAAAATTAAGGAGCTGAGCATTAATTTGATTATTAGTCAAATAGGCCATCTTAAATTGATTAATAATATTATGAATTCCAAAAAAAGATTATTTAATTCGTATATAATTCATTAATAATTTTTTTTTGTATATTTGAATAAAAAATTTAGATATTCAATTTCATTTTAAGTTAATGAAAAAAACTTAAGTAAATAATAATTGAAGGTTAAGAATTTTGCTTAGAATCAAGAGATAATGTTACTATCATAAAACATACGTTAATTTAAAATTTTATATTTATTTATACAATTATCTTTTATAATAATGCTTCATTTGTAAATTAGCTTTAGTCTACCATAGTAAAAATTAATAGTATAAATTTGAATACCAAGTACGTATAATATTTTATTTTTTAATCTCAAAAAATTTTTAAATTATAAATGGGATGCACTTAAAAAATATTAAGGGTAACACGTAAAGTAAATCATACTTGTATTTATTTTTGTTTTTCAATGAAAAAAATAAAAATTCAAAAAGGCATAATTTTTGAATTTTCAAGTCGTTGCTTTAATGTAAGTATTAAGTATTGGCTTGAGTATTCAAGGATTTCCAGACATTTCAAGAATTCTAAGACAATTAAGGCAAAATCCTAGCAGGGCATACAGTTAACGATATCAATAAAAAATATTTATTTAAAATAATTTTTAATTTTTTTTTACTTTTTTCTTTTTAAAAATATGTTTCAAACGTTTTCCTACACACGTATAAGATAAAAATTGCGTAAGAAAAAAATTTTCGTTAATTAATTTAATATTTAAACAATAAAATAAATCAGGTGTAGAAAAAATAATAATTAAATATTTTATATATTTTTACAATTTTTACAATTCTCGTCAGCGAAGAAAAAAATAATATACGAACCTGATTTAGTCCGATCTTTATTTTTCACGCCATGTGACGTAATGTACCATTCTTTGTTAGTAAAAATATATAAAATATTTAATTATTAATTATTAATTTTTCTACACTTGTGTAGGATATTTATTATGTCTGATTTAATTTATTTTTTTAATATTAAATTCATTTTAAATAATTGCTTTCTTATTTAAATTTTTACTTACACGTGTGTAGGATTTATTTAGATAATTAATTTAAACAAGGAATATTTTATTTCTTGCAAAAATTTTTCAAAGAAAATAGAGGTTTAAGATCCAAATGCCAAGGCTTCAAGTAGATTCTGTAATATAAATCATTATATAAACTAAAAAATTTTATTGATATTTAAAATTTTTATTCATGAACGCGTTCTTTATCAGGACATATATCTAATTAATATAATTTTAAATTATTTATTTATGCTAATAATTTCTTGACAAAGTAACAGATTTAAAAAATATTTTTAATTTTCTACAAATATGTTATTAAAAAATTTACAATAATATTATTATTCCTTGTAAATGTAAATCTAAATAAATTACAATATTTAATATAAATTTCATGAATATTATTATAAACTGATAAAAATAATTAAAATTAAAATTTTAATCAAAAAATTAACACTGTCAGTTTGTTCTTCATGACTAGTATTTCCAAGCATTTCCATGAATATTAAAGAAATTTTCCTGTAAATTTAAGCCAACTTCTTTAAAATTATAAGCAAACAGTTTTAAAATCAATTTAAACCAAAAAAATTAAGTATAAAGATAAATATTTATTTCTCATGATTTAGTAAAATAAAAATCAGTAAATTGTGACTATGTGATTTCTTTATTAATTAAAATACTTTTTAATTTTTAGGTTTGGCCTCAAATAGCTGCATAACAGAATATTTTGCAAAAATGTCAAGAATATTTTTTTTCATTTTGGTGATATGCAGTTGTATTTGGCAAATTTCTTCAAAAAATATTCGTAAGTTCATTAATTAACATTGATTTTATAAATTCATTTGGAAATGAGCTTTTCCTTCTGGTACTCTATAAAAAAAGAAGGATTGGCTCTTATTTATCCCTCTTAATCATATCATATTCACATTTGATTGTGCCAAAAAATTGAAACTCAAATTATCCTTATTCTTAGTTAAAACTATTTTGAAAATATATGGCTAGGCTGCTTTGCTTGAAATTTCAAGCAGTTATTTAAATCAACTAAAAAAACTTCAGGAAAGCTTAAATTTTATTCCCCGACCTTTTTTTTTAACTTTTATTTGCGAAAAAAATTATAGGATTGTGAAAATTAAAGATAAGAAATTAAAAAATTAAATTCTATTTAAATGAAATTCCGAAAAAAATATTCCGTAGACTTTGAGAAATAATCCCAAGATGACCTGATGTTGCACCTATTCACCTATTTCTTTCCTGTTCACTTATATAAATTTATGGTTTGCTGCTGCTGTTACTTTATCTACAGGGAATAGATTGTAAACTAAGATGAAACAGATTCAAATATAAAAAAATTCAATATTAATTTTCAGATAATTACTAAATTCTCCAAATATAAAATCTAAAAATTGTTAAAAAACTATGTTAAAAAAAAATTACTTTTAGTTAACATTTCAAAAAATTTATTTTTATATTTTTCTTCATTTTTAAACTTTATGACAATTAATTTTTTGAGCTTAGTATCCCCTAGATTCCCTCTTGATAACCTAACAGCAGCAACAAACCATAAATTTTTAAGTAAAAAGAAAAGAAATTGGCAATTTGGAATAAAAAGCAGGTTATCTTTTGATTATTACTCAAAGTCTGCAAAATATTTTTTCGGAATTTCATTTAAATAGAATTCACTATTTTTTAATTTTCACAATCCTATAAGTTTTCTTCTCAAATAAAAGTTTAAATATAAGTAGGGCACAAAATTTAAGCTTTCCTTAAGTTTGATTTAGTTGATTTAAATAGCTGCTTGAAATTTCAAAAATTTGCTTGAATTTTAAAGCGTTTGCTTGAAATTTCAAGCAAAGCAGCCATGTACTGCTGTACGGCTGATAAATGAATTATTTCGATTTTGTTTGTAATTCTTCTATAGGATTTAGGAATATAATTTTAAGACGTAAATTTATTTGTTTTTCATGTAGCAATTTTCTCTACTAATGATAAGAGTTATTCATAAGGCGCATTATCATCAATTATCATGCAGTGATTTTAAAACAAATCGACATTGTTTAAGAGCTGTTGATGATGGTTTATAAAGCCCTTTCTTCATTCGCTTAATAGACGTGTATAGTTCACGGCTTGTATAATACAAATAACCGCGTTTAAGCAACGTAGTCGGGGATTTGGAATAATTAATTATGAATATCTCCCAAGTACACTGCTTAAAAACGACAACGTCTATTAAGTGAGTGAAGAAAGGACTTAAGTAATAAAAATATTATTTTCAGAATGTAAGCCAACAAAACATTCAATTCTGCAAAACAACGGTGAACTTGGAAAATTATACATAGATTCAATGGTAATTCATATAGAAAAAAATAAAGAAGACCTAATTAGTACAATTGATACTGATTCAAACCCCACATTCATTGTATTAGATGCAATCGAATTATCAGGTATTTATTATTTCACCGTAAAATCAATTTGTATAAAATAGGTATAAAATATGCGTGAATCAAACAAAAAATAATAAATATTGGTAATATATCAATCTTATATAGATATTAAGTAGTCTAAAAATTGAAAAAAATAAGTTAACACTAGATTGATACTTAATTTGAGAATTTATAATTTTGTTATTTCACAGTAATTGCGAAAGTAAAAACAATTTTTTATCGTCAGGATTTAATTATTATTTAACCAAAATAATTTTTTTTTTAGGGCATTATAAAACTCTCCAATCCAAAATAGAGGAGATAAATAAAAATGTTACAGCATTAAAATATTTCAGGGTCACGAAAATCATTGTAAGTAAAAAAAAAACTATGGAATACATTAACTTATGAGACTCTTATCTTATATATTCCAAATTATTTCAAGTCCATACAGCTTTAATTTCCTAAATCAAACTTACCTTAAGTCCCTAAAATGATTTTATTTTTTGCGGAGGAAAAAAATTAATAAAACTAAATTTAAAATATTCACTGAGGCATGGATTTAATACGCTCAGGTCCCACGTATTTTTAATTAATTTATTTATTACTATAACAATTCAAATAATCTGATCCAGGGAGTCTCAAAAAATAATTCATTTAGTACTACTAATTTTTTTCCTAAAATGCTTCGTTAAAGAACTTCATGTGAAAAACTAATTTTATTTCTAAAAAAAAAACTTATAACCGACGTAAGCTAAATGCATAGAACATTTTTACTATAGCTAAGTGCTAGGTATATTGCATAGATATTTTAGAATATTACAATACAATTTGATATTTTTATAATTTGTAATTACTACCTTTACTAGATTTTTGGGTTCTTAACCTAAATTATTGTGGTTCCCTAAGCCCGTATTATTCTAAGTCCCTAAATCAAAAATATTCTTAGTCCCTTATAAGGGTCAATTTCAAAGAGCGTATCCTTACTAGATTCTAGGGGCACTAAACTAGAAATAATTAATTATGACTCAAAATCTATTAAAATTCTACTTGAGCAGGATCTATAAAATCGACTCTGTGCAAAATTTTAATTAATTTTTGTGGTAATTACTAGAGTTCAATATTTTCAACTCTAGAGTCTCCAGAGTCTAGTAAGAATATACTCCATAAAATCGCCCTTTAACCCAAATTATTGCAAGTCCCTAAACCTGCAAAGTCCCTAAATCGAGATTATACTAAGACCCAATTGACCCTCTTTAATCGGACGCATTTGACTCCTCCCCCCTTGATTTTTTGGATTTCCAGGATACGTATCCCCATCCTATAAAAATGTTCCATGTTAATATTGAAAGAATTGTAATATTGACTAAAATATTGAGTTAAAATTTTTTATGTTAATGCTGGTAATTTATATTTTTTTGGCAGAAAGAAGGTAAACTTGGTAATAAAATTCAATGTAATATAGGATTTATTGAAGAGCAATCGTCTTCGGATCTGGAGCCTGCAGTAGAATCTGCAATTATCAAATCTGCAAAAACTTGTATTCAATCTGAAGTATGTGGTGCGTCTTTTGGTACTAGAACTGATGGCTTTAATCAAATAGAAAAACTACCTAATCACTTGGCATCTCAAGTTAATACTTAATTGATTTCAAATATTTTAAGAATATTTTTTATAGATTAAGTAATTAATGCATTATTTTTTTAGGGTACTATTAATTCTATGATGGACTTTACTCTAAATATTGCTGTAAAACATTTCCTTAAAAAAGGAACTGTATTTGAAATAAATCAAAACAAGTTTGGTTTTGGAGTTTCTAATATTAGTATAATGTAAGTATATCTAATAAATATTTATAATTAATAATTCATTTGCCTGATTATGGATTAATTTTTCGAATAATTATTTTTAGAGAAAGTCCAAGCCTTTATCGTGTTGGTGATATATTATTTGAAAACAGCGTTGGATCTGCATTTAAGATAGGATTAAATTATGCCCTAAATACTAAAATATCCTTAAATGACGTAAAAGTAAGTAAGGTATCTCAAAAATATTGTAAATTTTTTAGCCCTTCAGGGATAAACGTTGCATTACTGCAGCATGAAACATCCCGAATAGAATCTGAAGTATGGGCCTATCCGGCCCAGATCCGGGCCAGATCTGGGCCAGATCTGGGCCAGATCACGCCGTATCTGGGCCGGATCGGCCTTCCGATTCCAACTTCCGATTCTATTCGGGATTCAACGACAATTACACTTTAATGAAAGCGGTTCTCAAATAACTCATATTCACGTTGTAATACGCACCTTTGTCATACTAGAACTAGAAATTATTTCTAGAAATGATAAACTTTTATTTATGCACATTATTTTAATAAATTAAAATTGGTATGTTAAAATTTCCTATATCCACAGAATTACAAATATAAATATATTAGAAAATTAGATTAGTAGGATTTTAGAAAAAACTGGTAGAAATGACTTTTTTTTGGATACGAAACTCATTTTACAGCAATTGATTTGTTTATTTTATATATCAGAAACTTATTCCATAATAGTAATGCTATTATTTTTAGGTTCCTGTATTCGATCCTAGAAGTATGCCAATTCACATAAATGGAATAAAACTGAAAATAGAGGTAGTGATTGATTATAACAGGAAACCATGTACAACTAAGCTAGCAGATTTTAATGTCAAAGACTTACAAAACGCTCTGAACATAGACTACTCAAATTTTCCTGCTCCTATACGTGTCTTCGTTTGGAGAAATACCGTTAAATTCTTTATTGATGTTATATTACCTATGGTATTAAAACCAAAATTGGAAGATTTAGTAAATAACTTTGAATGTGAAAAATATTTAATGGTTTGAAATTTCTAATAATTTAAAGTAACAATATTAACCCTGTAGCAAAGTATCTAGTGCAATGTAATAAGTATTGAATAATAAATATTCAAAAAAAAAAAATTATTATTTTTTTAACTTAAAAATTATTATTATTATTATTTTTTTTTTTAGTATTTGCAATATATTATTAGTGCAATATATTTAATTTTTAATTTTTTGAGGATTTAAAAAAAAATCTACAGACCTAATTTCTCTTAATCGTTTCGGAGATATTTAGATTTTGAAAAAATTTAGACTCAAGCCTAGAAAATTCATTATTTCATCATTTTGATGTTTTTTATATCTGCTTTTGCTGTAGGATTAATTAATATATATGAATAACTTATCTTAATATTTATTTCTATAATATCAATAATTTTTAAGAGTTTTTCTGTAAATTGATGTAAATTTAAATAAAAATATTTTGAATGAACAAAACTCCCTTGTCTGAAATTTTTGTCATAATATGGACACAATTTATGGTGATGGTTATTGGTTAGGTTTATGGCCATAAATTATGGCCATCTGAATGACGTTTGACATAATTTTTTTTTAATATTGTTTTTGTTTTTATTGTATAAAATCAGCATTTATACTCCTACAAAGCCTAAATTAAGCTTAAAAAATAATTATGGATGAATAGTTATTATTTTAAAAATAGTTATTATTTTTACCAAATTTTCAGACACAAAACGAAAAATGCTGGGGGAGTGGGTTGGAAATCGGGAACCGAATAAGAAATTTGCTTACTAGAGCTGGTTTTTTGGGTCCAAAGTGACTAAAAATTAGTTAAGTTAAAATTAATTATGCCCCGTATACAAGATTTTTTTATACCTAATTCTCTTACCATTATAGTCAATTAACCAGATGTGCACATTTACCCCGAAATGACGAATTTTTAAATTGATGCCAAAATTGAAATTTTTAATGAAAAGTGATTTTATAGGTCTCAAAAATTTTGTATAAGCTCCAAGCTTTTAAAAATTAATTACTCGTCTATTTTTAATTAATATTGTTTACAAGATATTATAATTTAAAGCCAGAGTTCCAATTTTAGATATTTAAAAAAATATATATTTTTATCATTATCTTTGTAGAGCAATATCAAAAAAAAACTCAAGGAAATCAAACGAATAAAGAATTTTCGGAATGCTGGAGCTTTAGGAAAATTTTTCAGACCAATCAAACCTATAATTTTTCTTTAAAATTACAATTTTGGAAGTAATTTAAGAATTAATTATTTTGGGCTGAAAATAAAGGTATTTGGTTTATTGACTGTAAGGGTAAGGAAATTAGTAATATAAAATTCTGGTTTATGGGACTTAAAAGCTAATACTTATACTAAAAGAATAAACCGAGGGTATTGGGAATGTTTTTTCAAAATATGACAGTCATCCATAACTATAGATTGTAATTTGGTTTCACAAAGGTAGCAGTCTCCCCTTAAGAGAAAGCAAATTGAATTTGTGTTCTATTATAAAAAATATTTGCGTTTTATTTATACATTGATATTGAATTCAATCCAATTCATATACTTACCTCGGTATTTTTATTTATTATGGACTTAATATAAGAAAAAAGGTGTGGGTTTTTTAAGCCTGCTATAGGCTTTGGAGGGGTATACAACTATGCATGCTGATTTTATACAATAAAAACAAAAAACAAAAATGAAAAAAAATATGGACAACCGTCAGTCAAATTGCCATAGTATGGTAAAAAAATTTCTCGGGTTCTTTATTATTATTTTTTACAAATTTTTAAAATTTTCAAATTTTTTTGCTTTAGTTTTAAAATAAATACGAAATGAGCAAGGCTAGTTTTATTTAAATATTTAAAATTTTGTATATAGCATTCAATTTTTATATTTAATTATATAGTAGATAGTTTTATTAACAGTGTATAAATAATTTAAAAAGAAAGAAAGAAATTTCTAATAAATGAAAATTAATTACCCCAAATTATTCATATTATTAAACTTTTAAATCACGCGTTATTACTTTATCTAAATTTTTACATGCATAAATAATTTTGTGTGCACATAATAAATATTCACGAGATATAATATTAGTAACACTTTATATATTTTATTATGTTTAAAATATAAAGATTGCGTCACAGAGAATTAAATAAATATGTATAAAAATTATATTATGTAAAATTAGAAAAAGTATTAATCAAAGTTGAAATAATTTTTTGCATAATTACGCAAGATAATAAATAAATATTAAAATAGCATTTTTGCATTACGTAATTGTCAAAAAAACTTTTTACATTTTACAAGATTCAAAATCTAATAATAAATAGACCATGCACTTCAATTGTCGCGGCGGCCATTCATTGTTCATAAGCGCTGATGGCAATCCGTGCTAATTTTTCAAAATCAGAAAATCCGAAACCCAAGGTTCAATGTTAAGAGTTAAAAATTTAAAATATCATTGAAAAATTACTAAATCAAAATTCAGAAAGTGATAAGCAGAATGCTTAAAATATCCGAATGAAAATTATATTTAATTAACCAAAGATTATAATTTTAAGAAATGGCAAAGTCCAGAATTCAGTTTTTCCGAATTTGAAGTTGTTCGTTTTAATGCAAAACTATGAAATATTATGCTTTATGCGAATTCGGAAAAATGACTTAAAAAGAAATAAAATTTTTCATTTAGGACTTAATTCTTTCTGTGAAATGCTCTTCTTAAAATTACTTATTCCAATTTGTACAGATTTCTTAAAAATATTTTTCTAAAATAAAAAAATTCTGGAACCTATAATAATTGGTTTGAAAAAAACGTTTCTGTTCTTTAAAATTCTGAATTTGGACCCGGATTGCCATCAGCGCTTCTGAACAATAAATGGCCGCCATTGTCGCCAATCCATATGCTTATTTATACCCAGAAGCTTAACTAAGCTATTACCAAATAATATTTCTATCTAGGAAAGCTTCTAAACGTTTAAAAAAAATTTCGTACTTTATACGTATTAGTAATACTCTGTTTATGACATTTATTAAAAATCATTTTGCTAATTATTTATTTTTTAAGAATCTACTTTTTATGAATTTTTTTTAAATAAAACAATTTTTTTTAGATATTTCTATATAGTACCTTTACTTTCTAAACTTTTATTATAAAAAGTATCATAAAATAAAAAAATTTTATTTAAAATCAGGATAATCGAATAAAATTGTTCAATAGTTCAAGTAATTCAGAAAATTTAGATTTAAAAAAAGTTTTGACTGGATTATCATCAACGAAAGTGGAGCTAGATTACAATTAAACCGAAATAGTATTTATTGCTCTATGAATTATTAGAAGAAGCGGTTTCTAAAACATTACAATAAACTATCACTTTGAAATGAATCAGGGCCGGCAAGTTTCATATGCTACATATAAAAAAACTCATAAATAGACAGAAAATACGCTTGCTTTGACAAAGTATTAGGGGTTCGGAACTACAAATTCGTATATCAACAGTGCATTTTCTGTTAAAGTAAAGTAAAGCGCTCAGCCGTTTGGACAAAATTAATAGACTCCGGAATTATTTTCATAAACCTTATCAACAAAAAAAGTTTATATTTAAATGAGGACCTTCACCTATGCTAATCATAATTATTTAAAGTTATTTAAAGTAAATTAAAAAATATATATCTCAGAATTTTCGAAAAATTTTAGTTAAATTGAATCAAATTATTTTTAGTTAGTTTTTTATTATAATTATATTGATATTATATGATAAATATTTTGAAATAAAATAAAATCTGTTTTTAAGAAAACTGGGACAAATTATAAAAAAAATTTTATTTTTTTCTCTAATAAACCAACTCGACAAATTTTTAAATAACCTAGGAAAAATTAGACTCTCTTCATTCTAAAAAATTAAGTTTTAAGAGCATCCAATTTTTTCTTTTGAATTAAACAATTGAATAGGTTTGTTATACAAGAATCCAATTCTTAGAATTAGCTAGAATGACCAAGCTAATTGTTAGCTCTTTAAAAAATATCTAAATTTCGAAAATTTAAAATTTAGAGATGTGAAGGCAGAGCGCAATTAAAGTTAAGTAAAAAATAATATTTGATTTAAATAATAAAAATTTAGGTAAAAACAAAATCAGAAAATTATTTTTAATTTTTAATAAATAATTTATAATACTACCAAATTTTTTGATGAGTCAGAAATATTCAGTACATTATATATTATAATTAATTAATTATAATAAAATTTATTTAACAAATTTTTTTTCAAAACCCTGGTAGACAAGGTTGAGGTAATATCAAAGAACATATATTCGTACATTTAAATGAAATGAGTGTGAAATGTATATGGTTGGGTCTTTGTAACTGCTCCAAATTCTTTTTCCCTGAAAGTACTATCAAAAATAGGCCAACAGCCTAATTTTTAGCCTCCTAGAGCAAAATCTCGATTTTTAGAATATTTTTTTGTGTTTTGCCCTCTTATTTATTTATTTATTTATTTATTTAACATTTTCATACATGTGTAAAGGGGGGGGGGGGGTGAATATTCGGCGAAATCTGCTCTGGAGAGGAGCGACTTGAGATTCTCAAGAAATGGTGCTTTTTTGGTGACAAAAAACCTCCCGAAGTCGGTTTTTAATTTTGATAACCGGTTTTGACGATATTGGCCAAAATAGGCTCCATTTAAATAACATTGGAAACGTGGTTTTTTGAAAATAGCGCGAAAATTTGGGGGGTTTACACTTTTCTAACATATACTAATCGACTCGAATCGAAAGCTGTTTTCTGAGCGGAATTTTTAGTTTTTAATTTTTAAAAATTCATCACGCCAAATAGAAACAACCGACTTGGACGTGCAAGGTCTCAAAAATTTTGTCAAAAAGTCTACTTTTTTGTGGTTTATTTATTTTTGACTCACCTCTGCATAACATAACCTAAAATTGCAAAAAACGACGAAAAACCCTAAAAAATGGCAGTTTTGAGATTAAAATTTTTTTATGGATAGTAGATATAAATTTTTTGAAAAAACAGGAAAAAACTACATGCAAAATCACAATTTTTTAGAAAAAGATTTTTTTATTTTTTGCTAAAAATCACTGCTTTATCGACAGCGCAAAGTAAAAAATCTTCCTTTTTCTAACTTTGGGCTTACGCAGCTAAAAATTTTTAAATGGGACCCCCCATTTTTTTTTCTAGAAGTTACACATTTTTCACGTACTTTCACTGGCGAACACGAGATTTGCTCTATTATAGGTTTTTTGGGTCGCTGAAAACCAAAATCGGGGTCATTTCGTAAACAAAGTGGGGGCTTCACCCTTAAATTTGCAATCCGGGATAAACCCATATAGGTTTTTTGGGTCGCTAATCAAGAATTATGACTTCTTTTTCATAAATAATTAACATTTTACCCCTAAACTGGCTAAAACTGCCCTAAAAAATGGGACATTTATGCTTTTTTTGTACTTTGAGCGTCCCGGATATGCCCATATAGGTTTTTTGGGTCGCTAATAAAGAATTTCGACTCCTTATTTATGATTAAATATTGATAATTTATGAAAAAAAGTCGAAATTCTTGATTTGTGACCCAAATAACCCATATGGGCATATCCTGGATGCTAAAAGTACGAAAATAGGAAAAACACCCCTTTTAAAGGTAGTTTTAGCTATTTTAGGGGTAGTTTTAGCCACTTCAAGGGTAAAATATTGATTTTTTATGGAAAAGAAGTCGAAATTCTTAATCAGTGACTCACAAAACCCGTATGGTGCAAATCTGAGCGCACAAAATGCAAATATGTTTAAAAAAACCCGTTTTTGGGGGTAGTTCTGCAAATTTATGGGTGAGGCCCCCACTTTGTTTACGAAATGACCCCGATTTTGGTCTTCAGCGATCCAAAAAACCTATAGTAGAGCAAATCTCGTGTTCGCCAGTGAAAATACAACCAAACCCGTATTTTGGCTGGAGTAAAACTCGAAAAAAAACATTTATTTTTAACGAAAATTAAAGTTTTGGAGGTTAGGATGTCCCAAATCAAAAAAAAAACTTTCTTCACGTGAAAGTACGTGAAAAATGTGTAACTTCTAGAAAAAAAGAATTGGGGGGTCCCATTTAAAAATTTTTAGCTGCGTAAGCCCAAAGTTAGAAAAAGGAAGATTTTTTACTTTGCGCTGTCGATAAAGCAGTGATTTTTAGCAAAAAATAGAAAAATCTTTTTCTAAAAAATTGTGATTTTGCATGTAGTTTTTTCCTGTTTTTTCAAAAAATTTATATCTACTGTCCATAAAAAAATTTTAATGGCAAAACTGACATTTTTTAGGGTTTTTCGTCGTTTTTTGCAATTTTAGGTTATGTTATGCAGAGGTGAGTTAAAAATAAATAAACCACAAAAAAGTAGACCCTTTGACGAAATTTTTGAGACCTTGCACGTCCAAATCGGTTGTTTCTATTTGGCGTGATTGCCCCTCAATTTATCATATGGAAATTGAAGATAATTGATATTCGAGTCGATTAGTATATGTTAGAAAAGTGTACCCCCCCAAATTTTCGCGCTATTTTCGAAAAACCACGTTTCCAATGTTATTTAAATGGAGCACATTTTAGCCCATATCGTCAAAACCGGTTATCAAAATTAAAAACCGACTTCAGGAGGTTTTTTGTCACCAAAAAAGCACCATTTCCTGAGAATCTCAAGTCGCTCCTCTCCAGAGCAGATTTCGCCGAATATTCACCCCCCCCCCTTTAACGGGTATGTACTACCCTTTACAGTTGTAGATATACATTTTGATTGGTCTAGCTGTACTTTATTTGAACTAAAACTAAATTAAAATTTAAGTTTAAAACCTATAAAATAAACATATAATAAATTAATTAAATTTTAAAATAAACAATTAAGGGGGTAGACCTAATTGGAGATAGAAAAAAGGTGTGGTTTTCTGGATAAGTTTTCGGGTAGAAATAATTGAGATAATTTTTTCAAAGTTGGCACTTTATTAGATTATAAGTTGCTAAACATTTTTTTTTTTTTTTTTTTAATTTTTTTAAAATGGTGCCGAGTACAGGTCCTCAAAGTTGGGCCTCACTTTTCACTGTGTGCAGGATTCCGGTCTCCAAATTGTTTAGAAACACACGAAACCAAATTAATTATGTTTGGGAAACATTTTTCTTCTGGATTGATGGATTCAAATTTCGGAAAATGGAAAATTGTGAAAATTATTTAATTTTTTTCAAAAATTGCAATTTTTTTCACATGTTTTTTTGAAAGAAAAAAAAATTGGGAAATTTTTTGGAAAAACCCTTCCATCAATCCAGAAGATAATTGTATTTTAAAAATGTAGCCAAAAAATTAGGAAGATATCTTAATTATTTTTTGAGTTATCGTGCACACAAATCGAAAAACGTTGTTTCGAGAAAAATGCGTTTAAAGTTTAGAATTCTGTATCTTACGCCTTTCGCGGTGTCTCGCTTCATCGTCTATAACTTTCTTATTATTCAAGATATCATTATAAAAATTTTTTTCCATATTTTTAAGATGTTTTCGAACCCAAAAAAAATAAAAACAGAAAATCGATTACGAAAAAGTTCCAATTAGGTCTACCCCCTTAATGTACAAGTTAGTTTAATTCAATAAATATAAGAAAATCTAGATCAAAATGCATTATTCAATACTTTTTACTGTACATGGTTTGTAATCTAAACTTTAGAGCATTTCTGTCGTTCATCAGATTCTGGTCATCTTTGGAAAAACCGTTCCAAAGACGTCTGAATCTGTAGGATGGAGAGTTAAAAATATTATCATTTGTAGTTCCAATTTCTTTAAAATGTCTTTGAGATTTTAAGCTGTAATCCAATTTTCTAAGTTCAAATTTATTCTTTAAATTATTGTCAACAGCCCTTCCCGATATTATGTCAGAAAAAATTAACAAGTCATTTATTAGATGATAGGATTTTATTGTATATAAATTAGCCAAATTAGAAATCTAGAATAATCATGATCTGTATAGTTCATGTTTATTCCACATTTAAATGATAAATATCTTAAAAAACGTTTATTTACGTAATCAAGCTCTTTAAAGTCAATCTCAAAGTTAGGAGACCATATTACCGATCTAAACATAAAATTTGGAAGAACTAGGGTCTTGTATAAATATAGAGTGGTGTTAAATGAAAAATTTTTAGTAATACGCTTTATAAATCCCAAGGTTTGCAAGGATTTTGACTTTACAGACCTTATATGTTCAATGAAACACCAACTAGAATTCACCAAGACTCCCAGATCCCTAATAGAGGAAACTCTTTCAATAATAGAACTTTTAATCTTGTAAATATATGCTATGATACTGCTGCACCTAGAAACAGACAATAATTTACACTTATCTACGTTAATAGATAATGAATTTTCATCACTCCATTTTATATAATTATCTATTTCCAGTTGCAACAGCTCACAGTCTCTAACTGATGCTATTTTCTTGCTTAACTTTGAGTCATCCGCAAATAACTCGAGTCTCGCATTTTGCACAGCATCAGGGAGATCGTTGATAAATATATTAAAGAATATGGGGCCCAGATGGCTTCCCTGGGGTACACCTGACGAGACCCAAATAGGATTAGAAATACTATTATTTACCCAAACCATCAGCTGTCTATTTTCCAAATAGGATTTAATCCAATTTAGCAAAAGCCCCCAAATACCCCAAGCATGTAGTTTTTTTACTAACAAGCTATGGTCTACTGTATCGAAGGCTTTCGAATAATCGAAATAAATAATATCCATCTGATTATTAACTTTTAATGATTCGTTTACATCATGTGATAAATTCAATAAGTTAGTAATTATAGACCTAACCTTTACAAAACCGTGTTGTTTATTTACAATTACTCTATTTAATTGAGTACTTATTTTATCTAAAACTGGCTTTTCAAAGAGTTTGGGTATCGTACTAAGAATGGTTACTGGTCTATAGTTAGTAACAAGTTTTTTGTTGCCACTTTTGAAAATAGGGCTTATAAATCCCGATTTCCAGACATTAGGAAAAACTCCTGATTCTAACCATATTTTAAAAAGAAGTAATAAAGGATAGACAATTGATGGGGCACATTTCTTAATTAAGATCTCAGGGAGACCATCAGGACCCGAAAGATTTGAATTTTTCAAGTTCTTAAGACCATTTCTTACATCATCTAAAGTTATTCTATATTCTCAATAATCTCAAAGAATTCAAAATTAAAATTTCTATTTAAAATTGGCGAATTTGGTTATAAAAAAAATTAGATTAGAATTAGCTCTTATAAAAAAAATAAGAAAAATGAGAGATAATTTTTTTGATTTGACTAACTAAGTTTGTGCGAGCTTTCGTCATTTTAACGAAAACGCAAAGTCCCTTTAAATAACAAAAATTTGACAATCTTTTTCAGGCATGGTTTTCTGATAGGAATAAGCAAAATCCTTAGAAGTGGTGTTTTTTATGTTAAAAATATCTCATTTTCGTCCAGCTAAATTCCAAAAAAACAAAATAAGATTTACTGTAATGTTTTTTTACTACACTGTCAATAAATGAAGAGTAGAAATCATCCTTAATGTTAGTAAAAATATTTGAAGTGACATCTATGAGAATTTTCACTAATTTATACTATTCTTTAGATCGATTTTTACTCTGAATACTAGTAATTTTTAAACTAAAACTAGTAAGTATTAAAGTTAGAGTTAAGAATGGTCACTTCCATTTATTTACAGTGTATGTATATTTGTGAGTTTATCTGCACAAGATCTTCTGGAACCTATTAGCATAACCAATTGACATGAAACCGGTGTTAAATTAAAATAAATATTGGATGGGTGACATTATGGTCGCTATCTGATTCAGTAATTAGTTTTTCGAATTCTTTTAGTTTGCATGGGAGCTGTCAATCTATTATTTTTTAAGAAATTCAATTATCTATTCATGTACAAATTTTTCAAGTAACTTTGATAAGAGGCGTAAAAGAGTAATAGATGTAAAATCAGAAAGGAGCGTGAGATTGTGACTTTCTGAATCAAAATTAATAGCGATCCTGCTGCTAAGATGTATAGAAAAAAATAACCGAGTACGGGCCTATTTGGGACTTGGCTACCACCTTTTAAAGTGAATTAAAGACCTTTATTTGATGTTAGGTAATAATGTTAACTACACTCTGTTAACTACATCCTGTTTGGGAAAAAGAAATTTTTTATCTTTAATCAATTTTTAAACTTTGTAAGATGCACTTAAGGTATGCATAAGGCATTTAAGGTCGTTCTATCCAGCTAATTGTTTATAAAATTTCGATCATTTTAAACTTTTTTTTTATAAACAATTAGCTGTAACTCATTACTGAAGAGGTTTAGCGAAAAATTTCCCACAATACCTCCCCCTAGAATCGAATGATCTTCAATATGAGCCAAGCAGAATTTTGATCCAAGTTGCCCAGATCTGGAATCTCAGGCTTTTATGAGCCAAAAATTTCAAAAATTTAACAGATCCTATTTGTTTAAACAAATAAACTTTTTCAATTTTTTTTTTTAAATTCTTGTACTAAATTTTGTAAAGTATTGATTCTTTCATTAAAAAATTATTATAAATAAATATATGTCTAAAATATTTCAGTTACAAATATGCGGCGCAAAAAACATCCCGAGGTGGAAAGAACGCCCTTAAAAATACCATTTTTGGATTTTTAGAATCTATGAAGAAAATATAAAATAAAAGTTGAATAATTCTGCCTCGCAACTCATCGCATAATACAGAATCCTTATTTTATTTAATATACATGTAAAATAATTTTTAAAAATTTATATATTTTTAATTTACTAATTTAATTTAAAAAAATTTGCTGAAAAAACTGCGCTTATTTTTTTATCTCTCCGGCTAAATGAGAATAATTATTTTAATAATTCAATTTATTATTACGTATTATTTAATTAACTCGAGATAAATAATTTTTATAAAAACTTTCTTTTAAGATTTATTGAAAAGCTAAAAATAAAAAAAATTCAATATTTTTAATTGTATAAAAACAAAAAATTTACAACCGGTTTGTGAACTCATAACTAACAAACATGGAACATGTTTAAATTTGTATTTTGAATCTTGAAGCCTTTATAATGTTAAGCTCCTAATATCCTTATAATTCTATACCCATTTATCCAAATTATTCATTTGACCTTCCCCCCCCCCTGAAATGATATGCCTGAAGTACCCCTCTGCCTACAAAAATGTTTTATGTTAAAATTGATCTAATTTGCATTGATTAGATTGTATTAGCATTTTAATTAAAAATCTTACAGCTGGCGAAAAAAACTACATTGAACGTATATTGACTCTTTATCGATAAAAGCTTTGCTGATAATTGAAATAAAAGAAATTATTTTAGTTACGTTTTGACCTGATTTATAGAAAAATCAAATAAATTTTTGTAACTGCGAAATAAAATATGATTTTAAATAAAAAGCCATAATTGTTAAATTTTGTGTAAAATAAATAGATATTTTTGACTTTATTCTTTTTAATTAATACATTGAAGCATTCAAGTGTCAAAATTTTAACGCATATATTTTAAGTCAATATTTAAAAAAATCAGTCTTATTGAATCGGGTACGTAGATGTACTTTTTGAAAAAAGTTAATAAAAATATTTTATAAGAAACAGTTTTCTTACTTTAATTTTTAAAAAACATTAAAAATTAATCATGGAAATTTATAAACTGTTAGCAATTTTATTTAGTTTAATACCAGGAATTTTTTCTAACATAGGTTCGCAAACAAATTTTTATTTTTTTTATTATATTGATTCGTTAATAAACTAATAAATTAACAGTTTTGCAATTAAATTATTTTAGTATGCAAGTCATCTAATATGGTAACACTAAAAACAGAAGATAATAAAGTTATTAAAATATATGAATCTCAAGTTAGTATTCTTGTAAATGAATCAAAGAAAGTAAAAAATGATGAAGGATATCCAGCAGCTGGTTCTATTCCTTTAGATTCTATCACATTTTCAGGTAATTTTTAATTATATTTTCTCCAAATAGCTAGCACCGGGAAAATGAAAAATAGTTTAATTGAGAAAAAAATAATTATAATATCGTTTGTGAGTTTCGTATTTTCCGATAAAATCAGAATTTCCCAATACTTCATTACCCGGACAAGAAACAATAATAATATCTCCCTTAAAGATTAACTAAAAAAAATCTGTTAATAGGGTTTTGTACATTTTCGTTTGTTCTTTAATCAACCGGAAAAAAAATAATTAATAAAAAATTAAAAATTAATCAAACATCATTTGCAAAAAAAACCTGCTGATGTGCAATAGAACGAAAATAAATGGAGTAGAATTTGCTGATAATTATAAAGAATATAAAAGGTTACATTTTGGCCTAATTTATTGTTAAAGTCAACTTTATTTATAAATTATTTTTATTTTGTTAATTTTAATTTTTCTAATTGAAATTAATAAATATTGGCGCATGGGTCCTTTAGCCCCCTTTATTTCTTGTATTTCTTCTAATATAAATAAGAAGGCCAAAGGCCCCGTGCACTAGACAAAATTTATATGCAGTTATAAATAATTTGAATAAGCTTTTTTATTTTTAATAATAATCATGTAAAAATAAAAATAGACAGCAATAAATAATGAGAATGTTTCATGATAAGTAAGTTTTTCCGCTCTTCACTGTTTTATCAACAAATTTTTACTCCAAATTATTTGCGCCAACGCGATTTTTTTTTTTTAATTTTTACTTTAATTAATTTTTAATTTTTTATCGATTATATTTAATTATTTTTTTTAATTATATTTTTATGAAAGAACAAATTAAAATGTACAAAACCCTATAAATAGGCAGATTTTCTTTAAATTAACTTTCACGGGAGAAATTAATGGTTCTTGTCCAGGATGATGAAGCTTTGGAAAAATCTCATTTTCTCGGAAAATACGAAACGCATAAAATGTCTGACTGGTCTCGTTTTCATGTTATTAAAAACCCACCAACGATGGTAGAATTATTTTTTTTAAGTTCAGAAATTTTTATTTTCTGGGTGCTAGTAGTTACATACCGCTTCAATTTACACGTAAACTATGCAAACATTTTGCATGCCCTATAAAAGGGTGGCACTGAATTTTTCTTTGCCATTTTCTGTTTATTTTTACTATTTTTAATACTTACTTTCAAAATAGGTCTTGTGGTACCAGAAAATGAATCAGCAGCGAAAATAATCAACGTAACTTTTAACTCAATTATAAGTTACGAATACAATAATGTGAGTTACTGAATTTTTATTTTAGTTGACAATGTTACATTTTTTAACACTTTTTTACGACTAAATTATTTCTACTCTACTTAATATAATTGATAATATCATGCAATTCAATCAACTGTTCTAGTTTTTAATTTCATCATCACTACTTATTTGTTTTACAAGAAGGAGTTCTATTTATTTTATTACGCATTTAATTTTTTTTAAATTGAACTTTAGATTACAACACAAAAATTAAACAAAATTATAAAGAAACTAATTTATTTATTTCAATATTTTCATAGATTAGAAAATTTAAGGGGTAAATACTACTCTTTACATTTTTTAATGTTTAAATACTTGAAATTATTTTACTCAGGTTATTAATAAATTATTTTTTGCCTGTATTTTAAAAACACCCTATTTAATTAAAATATGATAATTTAAGGAAATTTAAGTTTTATTTTACCATTTAAATTAATTAGTCTATAAAAATTAAAAATATTATTTTTTTACTTCACAGGCTATTATACAAAATGCTAAGCGAACAAATAATGAAAAAAATGAAATTAAATCTTGCAGCATTACTTTCAAGGAATCTCCTTTGGAAAGGTAAATTTTAAAAAAGCTATTAATACAGGTTTGAAAATTAAATCAAACAAAAATTATTAAATAAAAATTATTCTAGCTTTTCTGTAGATAAAAGTATTAAAACTTCAATCCTTCTATTGTCTGAAGCTTGTATTGAATCGTATGTATGCGGCAATAAAGAAAATTATGTCGAAACTTTAGCTAACTCCAATCATTCTCAAGTAAGTAAATTTTGAATAAAAAATTTTTTTCTTAAATCCAGTAATAATTTCAATTTTTTGATGCTGGATACTAAAAAAAATTTTGAATAAACTTTTAGTAATATTTGAGTAATATTTCAGGTTGCTCTAAATTCAGTGACAGATTTCATAATCCCCACAATCATCAAAGATCTCGCATCTCAAGATTTTCCAGAAATAGTAGGAAAATATTCATCGTTTCTCCTTTCTGTTACCTACAAATTTACTCCCAAAATTTTGTGAGTATAAGCAAAAAATTAAAAGTATTTTTAATTTTAATTTTTTTATTTTAACTATTTTACCTTTCTTTTTATTTAGAAACACACCCCAATTAAACAGGATTGGAGATGTTATGATGACACATAATAATAATAGCTTTGCCTTAGAAACAGCTTTTAGATTACTAGATTTAAACTTGCAATTTGATGCTCAGGTAGGTTTTTAATTAAACTTTAATGTTGTTTACAAGGAATAATTAACTCCCTCGAGTATGTAAAAATCTAAATCCTCCCACAACGTACGTTAAAATTTTTACTTATATTAGTAAATTTTTGACATTCTAAGCATTAGAAATTTCGTAATATAACTTTTAAGGGTTTTAAAATTTCTATGGAATTTTTATCTTAAATAATTATCTTTTTCATGAATAAGAGTTTAATTTTTTATATTTAAGTTTTATACCACAGTAAAATATATATTATTTTAGCATAAAAAATTGATTCAAACCCAGAAATAAATAAAAGATATGATATCGATCTTTCTATAATAAACTTTTAATTTTTTCAGATAACCCATTGGCTTACATACAAAACAAAAGTTAAAATTTCTACCCCTGATATGATACTTGGTGGAAAAATTTCCTTAGATTATAATAGTGTTCCATGCAAAGCTTCTTTAATATCATTTAATTTGGCAGAAGTCAAAAAAATGAATATCGAAATTAGCAAGGTACCTAAAATAATACATAACTTCATTTTATCATACTTGCCAGTAACTAAGATAGAAAAAATGCTTGGAGCAGAACTAAATAATTTGTTAGCAAACTTCGCTTGCCAAGATTTTCTACCATCGTAATCTTCAATATTTTAAGAATAAAAAAAGATCAATAAAACGAATAACCTATTTTATATTATTATTAATGTAATATCTTTTTCAAACATTATTACTTGGAATCATACAACTTTTATCAATTATCTAACGAGAATAAGATTAATGTAAATACAGTTAAAAAAAAAATTATTATTTAGTAGTGAGTTTTATTTTTTTGCGTTCATTATTATAGTGAAATTACTATATAATAGTAAAACTGAGGACAATTTTTGTAATGTGTAGTAACCCTTTAAGGAGACTTCAAGGCTTTTCTTTAACACGGCCCGTTCAATTTTTTTCCTGAAATATCTTAATTACCTTAACATTATCTTAATTATCTTGACTTTCTCAGTTATGGAATCGATTCTTATTTGTTTATGAATATATTTTTTAATACTAAGAAACAGTTTCAAGGTCAGAAAAAATTTAAATCAGAATCTGGTGTACATTTGATGTGAAAAAATAACTAAAAGTAAAAGAATTTCTGAAATCTGGGCACAAATGTCCCAGAAATTCTGTCTAGATTCTGGTTAACTTTCTACCAAAACCCCTAAAGCATGATATAAGATAAAATAAAGAAAAGGCTTTCAATTTAAAAAGCTCATGATAAGTACAGGTATAATTCCTGCCTATTTAACATTTCAATGAAGTGGTAAATAATTGACGTTTTTAGGGAGGTCAACCTAGAATAATTTTGATTTAGGTATTTAATTAATATAGTTTCAAAGTAGTGATTGAGGACTTATATAATAATTCAGTAGTATGGACTTATAATTTTGTTTTGCGCCTGCATGCTGCAATCTTAAATTCATTGAATAAGTTTATCTGCAGGAAATTGCATCCTCCTCAGTGAAACATATGTATTTTTGGTCACTGAAACCGATTGTGAGGGTTTCTGAAGTTAGAAATACGCCATTTTGAGTCGGTTATTTTGATTTTTTATAATCTGTCTTTAATATTATATTTATAATCTGTCTATTAATATTTGATATTTGAAGTTTTAATTATTGCAAATGTACAAAAAGAGAAATACATATAAATTTAATGCCATAATAAGTACTACAATAATGATAGAAGATCAAAAGAAAAACAATATAAAATGACTAACACTAGAAAATTTTATGATAGACTAGATTTTAAAGAGCTTGGCCGTATAAGATAGGTGAATTTGCACTCACCCTTTATAGTTAATTTCAATTAAGCATGTGTTTGTGTATCGAAAAAGAAAATTTTTCGCGTTGGTTTTAGACCTCTAGCATTTTTCTGTTGCGCGCTACCTCAAAAAACGTCTAAAAATCAATTTTTTTTTCACATATTTTTACATATTTTCATAATAACACAACTCTTCGCCATGTTAACCTTTTTGGACCTAACTGGGCTTGCTCGACGGGGAATGTAACGTACTTTTTGGGAATATTTTTTGCGCGCCCTCCACGTAGAGTTCCACGATACCAAGACAATACGATATTTTGACTAATATCGATATTGGTATTGAAAATATCGGTCTGGGCCATGTTGGTCTTGGTATTGCAGAGCTTAATATCGTATCGGTATTGGTAAATATCGAAATATCGAATTTTGAAATTTAAAATTTTTAAATGATGATATTCTTTTTTTTTAATTACTTTTTTATCAATAAATCCATATCCTCTATGTATTTATTTTTCTTTTATCTAAATTTATTGTAACCTCAATGTGTTTTTTGTAACTTCAAATAGTTTATTTTTTCGTTTACCAAAATTTTTTGTGTTCAATGGCTGAAACTGGTGAAAAAATCGGAATTTGTAATTTATGCCGTGATAAAAAAGTAGAAAAAAATGTAAAAATATCATAGATATCTTGGAATGGTGGCGAAAACATGACAATATATATCCAACGGTGGGTTGCATAGCAAGAGGCATTTTAAGCACATTAGCCTCATCAGTTCCGATTGAAAGATTTTTTTCGATTGGCTCCTTAACGATGTCGGCTAAGAGATCAAGATTAAAATACGAATCTCTAAAAGAACTCATGTGCATAAATTCTTGGTCCAGATCTAAATTGTGTGAAATTTTATGTGAAATATAATTATATTTTCTAAATAAAGACATTTAAAAAATTATTTTTTTTAAAACCAATACCAATACCAATACCACCAATATATCGACCTCTTTGGTATCGATATCGTATCGAAAATAGGACATCAGTATTGTCTTGGTATTGTCTTGAAAATCGAGACGATATCGATACGATATCGATATTATATCGAAATATCGTGGAACTCTACCTCCACGGCCCTCCTCCCTCTATCAGACGCTTAAAACTAGATTTTTAAAAAGTCAAAAAATTGAAAAAAACCATTTTTTTTAGCATGTTAAGAGGTTCAGAAAAATTTTATTTTTTTTATGAAATCAGTATTAAAAAATGTATATAATTACAGAAGAAAATAAACCACCATGAATAAAATTAAATAAAAATGTTTATAAATACAAGTATATTTATTTATCAGTATATATTATCGTATTCCTGATCATCTTCAAAAAAAAGTGACAAATCTGAGTGTAAACATTTTCTGGTCTTGTTCCACCGCCTATAATAAAAAATTATGACCAGTACGGTAATAATCATCAAAAAATATGCATATAGAAACAAATTTTTTGCCGTGTCTTTTAAAGCGTGCGCTTAGTCTATAATATTCAATACTGCTAATTTATTTATCTATCATTTTATGCATGTTCGACTACCTATAGTAAAAAATTATGACCAGTTCGGTAATCTTCTACAAAAAATATACATAAGAAAAAAAAATTATTATTTACCGTGACTTTTAAAGCGCTAGGAAAATATCGGATTTTTTAATTTTCTGACTTTTCTTAAGTAAAGTTTCAAGCGTCTAGTGGGCAGTAAGGGGGGGAAGGTACGAGGAGGGCGTGAAAAAAATGTTTCCGAAAAATGTGTTAGATTCCCCATCAAACAAGGCCAGGTAGGTCGAAAAAGGTTAAAATGTTGAAGAGTTATGTAATATTAAAAATATGAAAGAAGAATATAAGAAAAAATAGTTTTTTCGAATTTTTGACTTTTAGAAAATCTAGTTTTAAGCGTCTGGTGGAGGAAGGAGAGCCGTGGAGGGCGCGGAAAAAATATTTCCAAAAAGTACGTAGATTCCTCGTCGAACAAGTCCAAGTTAGGTCCAAAAAGGTTAACATGGCGAAGAGTTATGTTGTTATTAAGATGAAAGAAAATATAATAAGAAAAAAAATGGTTTTTTCGATTTTTCGGCAAGTTCCACCACCTATAATGAAAATTTATGACCACTAGGGTAATGTTCAACAAAAAAAAAAACATAAGAAAAAAAAAGTTTCTGCAAACCTCTGAACGTGCTCGAAAAAAATAGTTTTTTTCAATTTTTTGACTTTTTGAAAATCTAGTTTTAAACGTCTGGTGGCGGTAGGAGGGCCGTGGATGGAATGCAAAAAATATTCCTAAAAAGTACGATAGATTCCCCGTCGAACAAGCCCAGTTAGGTCGAAAAAGGTTAACATGGCGAAGAGTTATGTTGTTATGAAGATGAAAGAAAAAAATAAGAAAAAAATGGTTTTTTCGATTTTTCGGCATGTTCCACCACCTATAATGAAAAATTATGACCACTAGGATAATGTTAAACAAAAAATATACATAAGAAAAAAAAAAGTTTTTGCAAACCTCTGAACGTGCTCGAAAAAAATAGTTTTTTTCAATTTTTTGACTTTTTAAAAATCTAGTTTTAAGCGTCTGGTGGAGGAAGGAGGGCCGTGGAGGGCGTGCAAAAAATTTTCCCTAAAGGTACGTTAGATTCCCCGTTGAACAAGCCCAGTTAGGTCCAAAAAGGTTAAAATGGCGAAGAGTTGTGTTATTATGAAAATATGTGGAAAAAAAATTGATTTTTAGACGTTTTTTGAGGTAGCGCGCAACAGAAAGATGCTAGCGGTCTAAAACTAACGCGAAAAATTTTCTTTTTCGATACACGAACTCATGCTTAATGGAAATCAACTATAAAGGGTGAGTGCAAATTCACCTATCTTATACGGCCAAGCTCTTAAGATTATAATTATAAAAAATAGTGAATTTAGATTAAATATATAAAAATAATAATAATGAAAATCTTAATAGTAAATATATATAAGGAGTATGAGCTTGGAATTGTGGAGTAGATAATGTAATGTAGAAGTAGAAGTTAGGTGTGGAGATTTTATTCAGGATGGGGATAAAAATTCCTTACTTAAAATTGAGAGACTAGATTTAGAGACTGGTGTTCAGTACTATTGATGTGTTTTGAAAGATTATTCTTGAAGGTATTGAGTGAGGAAGAAAATCTGATTGCAGGTGGGAGAGTATTTCAGTAAATTCCAGTGGCTATTAGGAGGTAGTATGATGGGGAGGTATCTCTAGTTCTTTGAACTTTGGTCTTAATTCTCTAAGCGGTATTCTATATTTTAGCTTAGAAAATAAGAAATCAAATAATAGTATTTTGAATAAAAACAGATTGAATTGAATTTCACTAATTTCTTACCAATCAAGACTTTTCCTGAAGTCAGAAACGTGATCATAGTATCCCAAATTGAAAATGTATCTTATTACTGAGTTTTGTAGGATATTTAGCAACTTCAGGTGTTCGTTTTTAAGATTCCCCAAGGTGAATGTAAAATAGGTTAAATTAGGGATGTTACAAGTTGCATCCTAGTTTCCATGTTACCTTAGATTTTGAAATATTTTAATCTATATATAGTACTACGGATTTTGTTGGAAATCTTAATGATATGATTGTCCCACTTTAATTTATGATCGAATATGATTCCTAAGTTTTTAACTGACGTTTCGAAAGGAGTGCTAATTTTGTTATCAGGTAATTGAATGGAAAGTTTGGGATTAAAAAAGAAGAGGTCGAAGTCGAAGAGGATTAAGAAAGTTAATTTTTCTTCGTCTATGTTACTCGTTATATCATCTAAAACTTTTGCAAGCAAAAACTGTGTGTTTCTTCGTTTTCTGGAGCCACATTAAAGTTTGTCTAACAAGTTGTTAGATTCAAGAAATGTGTAAATTTGGTTATGAAGTGTCTTTTCAAAAATTTTTGAAATTAGGCATAATAGAGCGATTGGGCGGAAGTCGGTAGTGGTTTGGGACCTATGTACTTTATTTATTGTCAGTATTAAGACTTCTTTTCACCTATTTGGAAAAATATTATATTCGATGGAAAGATTAAAAATATGATTGAGTAAAGGCATTAGAATGGGTGGACTGTAAGTAAAAATTTTTTCTGGGAGTTCGTCAACGCCTACTGAAGTTGTAGTGAATGAAGAAACAGCTGATTCAATTTCTTTTGCAGAAAACTTAAACTTTTGATTTATATTTGTTTGAAAAGATGGTGAGTTCAGAGGTAGATTAGCTAGGGGTAGGTAAAGAATTCGGAAAAGAAATTAAATTTTCATTAGTAGTATCAGCTGAGAGATTACAAAAACTGTTACTAGATTTGGCTTCGATCAAGCCCAAGTGTCTGAGTTCTTTCTATATTTTGTGTGGCTTATCAAGATTTGTAATTCTGTTTTTATAGAATTTAGATCTTAGGTCATTTACTTTATTTGTGGTTTCGAGCAAATTGTATTCTTCATAATGGTTCTCCTTGCTTTTGCATCTAAATTTTCTGTAAAGATTATTAAGTAATAGAAATCCATTTTTTACTTTATCGTTGATCCAGGGTTCAAATTTGGAAGATGCTAGCACTTTTTTAAGAGGAGCAACCTTGTTAATAATAGAATTGATTTTTTCCTCCAAAAAGACACCCAGAAATCTATAGTAGAGAAATGTAGCAAAGGAGACCAGTCCATTTTTGATTGTTTTAGATGGTAGAGATTGTCATCAAGGTTTTTGAAATCTCTGTAACTTAGGTTACTAGTTTATGATACTGGAGAAAAAATTTCTATTAAGACATCTATTAGTGATTATTGATATGAGCATAGCTATTATGATTAAGAATGGTATCGTATTGATCTACTATAATTATATCCATGGAAATCTCAGAAGATGAAGTGAAATGAGTTGGTCCATGAGGGACTATTTTTAGGCCAGAAGATTTAGCAAAGTATCTAATGATGAAATTCATGTTTTTGGGGTTTATGTCACAATTTAAGTCGCCCTTTAATTATTAGCTACATACTGTAGTCAGCGCGAATGATATAAAGATAGGACAGAAAGGTCGAGTCTTTGAAATAGGGGGCTTTGGGTGGTCGGTAAACCACTGCAACGAATAAATCAGAGTTTTTAGGGACACTGCACAGAAGATATATTCAAAGGAGGACGAATTTAAGCAACTAGAAGAACACGAAATAACTTTGAATTTTAAGCTTTTTCTAAACCCATTACCGCCTAGATAGCCAAAACATGCCACATGATTAATACTGGCTTAGATTTTCATTAAAAATTACTCTTAAGGAATTCAATTTTTGAATCATTTTTTATTAAGGGGTAAAAAATTAATTTTTCATAGAAAAGTTCTCGAAATTCTTGATTAGAGACCCAAAAAATCCTTATGGACCTGAGTAAATCTGAGTTGCCCAAAATTTGAATACATCAAAAATACCCCTCTTTAGGGGTAGTTTTTGCAAATTCAAGGATGTTCACCCAATTTCTCATAAAAAAGACCCCGAAACTCTCGATTGGCGTCCCAAGAAATCTATAGTAGTCCCAATCTGGTGGTGGTCGGAGAAAATAGTACCACCCCCTCCCCCCCGTAAAATAAAAATAAAAATTAGGTAAACTTAAAGTGTATCTGAAGAGTGTAAGCAATAAAAATTTGAACCAGTAATTGCATCTTCGTTTTTAGTTGCTAATATAGTACAAGCTTCAAAATCAACTGTTGAAAATTATTATCAACAAATTAGTTGAATATTATAAAACTAAAGCATTAATACCGTACAATTATATGCAATTAAACGCTCTTTAATTTTGGTTTTATTATAATGAGTTCTAAAAATAATATTTGATAATAATTGAATAAGTTTAGTAAGAAAAATATTTTTAATATCTTCATAGTATTAAGTTATGAATATTTATACTAATTTGATAATAATTTTTGTCAGCATCGGTAAGCATCGCAATACATATATAAGGATACAAACTTTTTTTAGCTTTATTATATTCAAGGTAGTGTAAAATATTTTAGAATTTTTTTATACGAAAAATTAATACATTTCAAAAATGAATATTCACAAGATGGTACAAGTTTTATTCTACATCATTCCTGTGATTTTTTGTGACATAAGTAACTTAAATCAATTATATGAATATTAAGAACCATTTTAATAAAAAAAATTAATTCTGTCAAAATTTGCAGTATGTAACTCACCAAATATGATAACATTAAAAGCAGTGGATAATAAAATTTTTAGGATATATCAATCTCAAGTTAAGATTGCTTTTAGTGCATCGAATGATGTTTTATTTGGTCAAAATAATTTAACAGCAGGTTCTGTTAATTTAGATCTTATTACATTCTCAGGTAATTAAAGTTACTTATTATTCATTTCTATATTAACCTTTTAATAATATTAGCATAATTTAATAATATGATCATAATAGGCTTTATTGTATCTCAAAATAAGTCAGCAGCAAAAAAAGTTAACGTCACTTTTAATACAATAATGAGTTACGAATACAATAAGGTAAGTAATATTTTCAAAATTTTATCTTTGCTTAAAGTTATTATGATTTAATTTTAAGTATATAATAGAAATGCGAAAATATTTAAAAAATGATTTGCGAATAATTTTCAATCAAAATCTATAAAATTATTTTTATGCTATAAATTTATTTAAATAAATAAGATGTTTTGGATTTCCATAACTTTTAGATGTAAGTATTATTTTGAAAAGGGTATAAGTGGAATCAAATCAATGTATAATAATGTAGTTTTTTAAAACTCATATTTTTCAACTCAGATAGTTTGAAATTTAACAAATTTTGCATAAATATTGTTAGATTAGAGAGAGGTATAATTTCAAAATTATGATTTTATTTTTTTTACGTAATCGTATAAGCAATTAAGCAACTAATTTAATTAATTTAAACATGAAGTTCATAAAAAAACTTCATTCGTAAGTATACACATCGTATATTAAATTGTTTTTATCGTTTAATGGACGTTTTTTTAATCATATAATCTTGTATTATAGTTCCATCATCAGGGTGTTATTAAAACACTAATTAAACACTTAACACTAATTACATAAAAAGTACAAAATGTTCAATAAATATAATAAATAAAATATTTATTTGCACAAAACAACACAAAGTTGACATTTTGAGCGCGCTATACAGGCCGACGAAACACTGATTTTAACATGCTTGATACAATAATAATTTAAAAATTTAAAACCCGTTTATTAGATATTATTATTATTATTGTTGTTTATGTTTATCGCTATATTATATAAGGAATTTGATTTAAAATGTAACTGGTCATTTAAATTTTGTAATGATTGAAATTTAAATGCCTTATATATTTCAAATTCCTCGAAAGCATTTATAATATTTTCTTTAATGCATATATGCAGTGGCTTTAAGTTGTTCTGTAAACTAGAGCAGTTATGATTTTCTTTTATCATATGTTTAGCAAAGTTTGACTTTAGGTTTCCTGCGACTATGGGAACTCTTGGATTTTTTGGTGGTATGTGTTCCGTGTATCTTGCTGAGAATTTTCTGCCAGTTTGGCCGATGTAAAAGGATTCATAGTTGTCACAATAAAGCTTATATATGCTCGATTTTGAAGGTATATTATGAGTATTCCTGAGTAACTTGGATATTTTATTATTAGTTTGAAAAGTGATTTGGTAGTTGAATTTTTTGAAATTACTCATGAGAATAAAAGGAGTATGGTTACCGTACATTGCGGATACAATTGGCTATTGCTATGTGTTTTATGGTACTGACTTCAATATTGTAGTAATCTGTGTACGAACGCGTTGAAGCTGGCCATTTTCTGTGAGTAAGGGTAATGTGAATCTGCATGTATGACGATGTCTGAAGTTGTTGGTTTTCTATATGTATTAAATTCAAATTTGTCTCCTGATTTTAAATATTTATATCCAAAAAGTTTATTTTATTTTCATTTTCTACTACTAGCGTAAACTGTATATTATTGTTGATACTGTTTAAATATGATTTTAAGCTATCTAGTTGTCTATTGGTACCATTGTATATGATGAAAGTATCATCCACATATTGTGAGTATGAAATAGTTTTTTGTGTAAATATTATTTGTTTGAAAAAAGATATTTTTGTTCATTCAGGTATATGTCAGCTAGAAAACCGGATAATATTATATATTATATTATTATTCTTTATTTGCTCTTTTACAAAATATCATACATATAAAACATAACTATAGTTTTTATAAATAAATAAATAGTTAAAAAAGTAAGAAAAGAAATAAAAAACAAAAAATAGAAAAGAAAAAAAGAATAGCATGGTAGCAACGAGTTATAGCAGGCATAGCATTAATTATTTAATTAATTTCTGCCAATTAATTTTGGTACGATAATTTTATCACAGTCAATGTTTAAGTAAATTAATAAATAATACAGCCGTAAGCAACAATTTATAACAATGTGTAACATTTATACATCTAAATCTTGGTAAAACAGCTCTATATTGTCACAATAAATTTAAAAAACTGAATCATAATATGTGTGGTTTGTGGTTCTTAATTATTTGAATAAACCTACTTTGAATGAGTCAATTGAATGAAGGAATCTTATTGCTGAGGGGAAGGAGTTCCAACTTTTTGTTCCTTGGACCTGAAACGAGAAGTCTCCATGCCATTCATCTAGTTCAGGTACTTTGAGCTCGCGTGTTATTAGCTCACCTCTAGCTGTTTCTTTGGGGATATGCTTAACAAAAGTTGAGGTCAGGTATTTGGGCTGATGTAAACTAAGAATTTTGTACATAATTATTGATGTAAAATAAAGCCTATGCATGTTACAAGTTAGCCACTCTAGGATAATGGTGAGCCCATTGCCAAGCCTTTATTTTGTGTATAAAATTTTTTATTAAAGGTGAAATAATTCTGTGATGATTCTGTTGTTAATAATTTAATTATTTCATTTATTTGTTGATTGTTGAGCTTATTATTATTCATTAAGTTCTCTTTAACTGAAGCTATTGTTTCTGTAACTGAAAATCCACCAAATATCCTAGAGTTCCCATTGTCGCAGAAAACCTAAAGTCAAACTTTGCTAAACATATGATAAAAGAAAATCATAACTGCTCTAGTTTACAGAACAACTTAAAACCACTGCATATTTGCATTAAAGAAAATATTATAAATGCTTTCGAGGAATTTGAAATATATAAGGCATTCAAATTTCAATCATTACAAAATTTAAATGACCAGTTACATTTTAAATCAAATTCCTTATATAATATAGCGATAAACATAAACAACAATAATAATAATAATATCTAATAAACGGGTTTTAAATTTTTAAATTATTATTGTATCAAGCATGTTAAAATCAGTGTTTCGTCGGCCTTTATAGCGCGCGCTCAAAATGTCAACTTTGTGTTGTTTTGTGCAAATAAATATTTTATTTATTATATTTATTGAACATTTTGTACTTTTTATGTAATTAGTGTTAAGTGTTTAATTAGTGTTTTAATACTAGCGCATGCTTACCGCCATGATTTCATGGTAGTTTGAACCCTACAGATGCAAAAAAATCGGCGATGGGTTCTAAAAAGATATTTTCAAATCTGAGCTAAACCTAATTTTCAAAATAACTTTTTGGTAAATAAAATTTTAAAAATAGCTGAAAATTATGGATTTCCAAGGAAAACCCGTGGAGAAGACTTACTTGGATTTCGGTGAAACTCTGTCGGTTTTGAATCGGGATACGAGTAGAAAAAGAGTAGCTGTGTATATTAAATTTTTTACACGTTATACGTATAAGATTTGTTCGCCGAGCGCTACCCGAGTATATTTATTGTGTTTTTTAAAATGACTACAAAATTAAATAGATTTAATTTCATATGCTTTTTTATATAAAAAATGATAGAACTCACCCTGAATATTTAATATTTGACATTATATAAAGTAAATATTTAATTCATTAGAACAAAATATTACATGATTTATGTGAATATAGTCTGCTGCTGTGAAGGAATATAGCGCCACCATGCATTCTTATTTTTGTTTTTTTTCTGTCGGTTTCTAAGGTAAATCCTATTAATATACAGGGTGTCTCTTAACTACGCAATAAAATTTTGTCCACATATAGATATTAGGTGAGCAAAAAATGTCAAATAACCATAAGGTCTATTATCAATATTTTCGCCACAATTAATTGATAAAGTTGGTCAACTTCAACCAATGAAATTCTTTAAAAGAGATGGGCACCTTTAAAAAATTTTTTGTTGTTTTTATTCTATTGTTCTAACTTAAAGATGGACACGCCCATAGTGTTTAGGATATAATTTGTTCAAAAAAAAATACTAATACATTTAAATAAAACAAGTTTTACAAATACGAGATAAAATTTCTTCAAGTTAGAACAATAGAATAAAAACAAAAAAAAAAAAATATTTATTTCTAAAAGTGTCCATCACTTTTAAAGAATTTCATTGGTCCATAACTTTATCAATTAATTGTGGCGAAAATATTGATAATAGACCATATGTTATTGGACATTTTTTACTTGTTTTATTGATATCTACATGTGGAAAAAATTTTATTGCGAAGTTAAGAGACACCCTGTATGTTAATAATGCTCATTATATGGGATAAAATATTGGTTTTGACTTTGTATACAATTGTATACACGAGCGAGTGCAGACAGAAAGCAAAATTCGAACTTCGCATTTTGTCCCGTATTTAAAACATAGTTTGAAATTTAAAATTTTTTTTTCATTTTTGTCCCATATTTAAAACATAGGTTTACATATAACGGGAAAAAAGCCGTCTCCCTAGGGTAGAAAATAGGCAGAAAGTTTTTTACATATCTAGGGCAAAAAAGCCTATTTTCTACCCTAGGGAGACGGCTTTTTTCCGTTATATGTAAAACTATACTTTAAATCATTGGAAAAAATATGGGGTTTGACTTTTGCATGCTGTCTGCACTCGCTCGCTATGCTCGCTTGTGCATACAACTGCGTGCACAGTTAAAACCAATATATTGTCCCTTGTTTAAAAAATAGTTATTTTTTTTACGTTGAAATTTAGCCAAGTTATCTTCAATTTAATATTTTGCTCAAATTCGTCATAAAAAAGATTGAAATTTGATTGAAAAAAGCCTGTTTCTGAACTTAAAAAATGCATTATTTTCATCGCATAAGAATAACTTTTTTTTTTAAATCGATTAATTTTTTCTAAGCGATTCATTTCTTAAGAAAAAAAATCATATTTATACACTAAAATTTACTTTTCAAGTCAGAAACTTTTTATAACTACAAATAGAAATTTTTTTTTTATTTTTAGTGCTAATAAATAGTATATTACGACCCATGGCCAGAAAAATAAAGAATGGCCCAAATCGCACGTAAATTACCTTCCGAGGCGAAGCACAGTGATGCAGAAAAAAAAAAAGTGGAAAAAAATAATATTTGATCGATGTCTCGACCGATTTTCATGCGGTTTGCGGCATATTACAGCTTAAGGCTTGTATTTTTCGAAAAAAACGACAAGAGAATTTTTTCATTTTGTTTTTTACCCCTTAGACCATAAAAACCACCCCTACTCCACTCAAAATACGGGTGTTGTTGTATTATCACTGGCAAACACCAGATTTGCTCTACTATTAGTTTTTTTGGTCGCTGAACACGAAAATCGAGGTCATTTGGCAGAGAAATTGGGGTTTCACCCTAAAATTGGCTAAAACTACCCCCGAAAAGGGGGTGTTTTTGCTATTTTTGTATTTTCGTACTTTTAGCATCCAGGATATGCCCATATAGGTTTTTTGGGTCGCTGATTAAGAATTTCGACTTCCTTTTTATAAATAATTAAAATTTCACCCCTAAATTGGCTAAAACTACCCCCGAAAAGGGGGTGTTTGTGTATTTTCTAACATTTAGCATCCGGGATATGCCCATATAGGTTTTTTGGGTCGCTAATCAAGAATTTTGACTCCTTTTTCATGAGTATTCAATATTTCACCCTTAAAATAGCTAAATCTACCCCTAAAAGGTGTGTTTGTGTATTTTCTTACATTTAGCATCCAGGATATGCCCATATAGGTTTTTTGGGTCGCTAATCAAGAATTTCGACTTCTTTTTCATGAGTATTCAATACTTCACCCTTAAAATAGCTAAAACAACCCCTAAAAGGGGTGTGTATATATATATATATATATATATATAATTAGATCTATATATATACAGACAAAACTAATTAAATTTATGTATGTAAAAAATTCACTTACCTGATATATTAATACATTCATTAAATAAGAAAATTTATTTGTTTTGTTATAACTGTCTTCTTATTTAATAGAAATTTCATGTGATCATAATTGTATAATATATGGATAAAAAAAATCTATTGTGTCAAGAATATTTATTACTCAAATAAAAGAAATAATATATTATAAAAATATGTCCAAGCAATTTTTAATACATCTGAAAAATTAATTTCATGTTTTGTCAATACAATATTCAACTAGTCTTAAATTTAGCTTTAAGGATGGATCTAGAGATAAAAAGGATGGTATATGATACTTTTAAATTGATATATTAATTATTTGTATTTTTTATAGAAAAAGACAAGTTTCTAGATAATTTTGCTGATTAGAAACTAATTTGTAGTTTATTTTTCGAAACTCAAATAATAAGGTTTGTTTTAACCTAAAAAGGGTTAATTAATTAAAAAAATAGAAAAAAATATATTTAAATAAGTGTTAGTTTATCTAAAAATATAATTTAATGTATGTTTAGTACAATATTAAATAAATAGCGACCCAGAAACTTGAATGGAGCTAATATGGATGCTCAAAGTGCGAAAACAGCAAAAACACCCCTTTTAGGGGTTGTTTTAGCTATTTTAAATGGGTGAAATATTGAATACTCATGAAAAAGGAGTCAAAATTCTTGATTATCGACCCAAAAAACCTATATGGGCATATCCCGGATGCTAAATGTTAGAAAATACACAAACACCCCCTTTTCGGGGGTAGTTTTAGCCAATTTAGGGGTGAAATTTTAATTATTTATAAAAAGGAAGTCGAAATTCTTAATCAGCGACCCAAAAAACCTATATGGGCATATCCTGGATGCTAAAAGTACGAAAATACAAAAATAGCAAAAACACCCCCTTTTCGGGGGTAGTTTTAGCCAATTTTAGGGTGAAACCCCAATTTCTCTGCCAAATGACCTCGATTTTCGTGTTCAGCGACCAAAAAAACTAATAGTAGAGCAAATCTGGTGTTTGCCAGTGATAATACAACAACACCCGTATTTTGAGTGGAGTAGGGGTGGTTTTTATAGTCTAAGGGGTAAAAAACAAAATGAAAAAATTCCCTTGTCGTTTTTTTCGAAAAATACAAGCCTTAAACTGTAATATGCCGCAAACCGCATGAAAATCGGTCGAGACATCGATCAAATATTATTTTCTTTATACTGTAGCCGAAAGTATGTATATCCTGGACTGGTTTGGCGCCAGAAAGGTATACTTTTGTGGCCGGCTTAAAATATAATAAATATAATAAACGATTCTGATTCGCTGAATGTGTGTATATGTGTAAAAAATACGCGCCTAAAAATATTACGAGACAATCTCCGTTGAGTAAATTTAATATTTTTTAACATTATTAATATATTTTGTTTTATAACATTTTAATCTCATTATTTTCCACATTTTTCCAAATTGAGGTAAGTAAAAATAAATATTGATTTATTTACATATAACGTTGAATGTAGAAATAATATTTTACCTAAAATTTTTTGAGGTTATACTTAAGTAAATTAGTAAATTTTTATTTATTTGAAAAAGATTGTAATAATTAATTATTTCTATAAATGATTCATAAATCTTATATATAAAATTATAATTATTATGATAAGTTAAAATAATTTTTTTTATGTTTAGGCTTGTGTAAATTTACACAAAATATAATACAAAAATGAACGGATTTGAATCAGAAGATGAAGAAGAAGTGTTGCAAAATTTTGAGGAGGAAGCTAGACTTATTATTCAAACTGAAACTCTTCCGAAAAAATCGAGTGAAAGATATTTACTGGTTTACAGGACGTACAAAGAATGGAAAAATAAAAATATCAATTTACTATCTCCATCGGAGGAAAGTAATCTAATCGTTTACTTTAAGCAGCTCCAAAAAAAACTAAAACCAAGCACACTCTGGAGCATTTGGAGCATGTTAAAATCCACTTTAAATTCAAAAGACAATATAAACATTAAAGAGTTTTTAAACTTAAAAACATTAATTAAAAATAACTCTAAGGGATACGTACCCAGGAAATCATTGGCTTTTAGATGGGACCAGCTAATTAAATTTATGAATGATGCTCCAGATTACATTTACTTGGCAGCAAAGGTAATGATTAATAATATATTTAATCTTTAAATTATAATAGATTATTTTATACTCAGCACATTAAATTCTAAATTCACTCTAGGTTATTCTTATTTTTGGCATCTGTGGTGCCTTACGATGCGATGAAATTACTAACATGAAAGTTTCTGATGTCGAAGAGATAGCAAATGACAAATTTCTTGTAACTGTTCATGATAATAAGAATAACTACCCTGGCCAATTTATAATAGGCAAACTTTTTCACCAGAAAGTTAAAGATTATATCTCTCGAAGACCTGCTGATCAGACATTCAGTGACAGATTTTTTATCCAGTATTCAAAAAACAAATGTACCCGTCAGCCTATGGGTAGACACAAGATAGGTGAAGTACCGAAAACTATTGCAACATACTTAAATTTAGAAGATGCGAATAGATTTACTGGCCACTGCTTTAGAAGAAGCTCAGCAACTCTCTTATCAGAATCTGGAGCTACAATGCAGCAAATTAAGCAGCTTGGTCGATGGAGATCAGACATTATAGCTCAAGGATACATTGAACATTCAATCCGAAATAAGGAATTAATTTATAATGGTATTGTTCATGAATCTTACGGATTAAATGTTCAGCATATACCATTTACTGAATTAAATGTTCAACCTATACTATCTAACGCTTTAAATGTTCAGCATATACCATTTACTGAATTAAATGTTCAACCTACAGTATCTAACGCTTTAAATCTTCAGCCTATACCATCAACAAGCGCATTTGTTTATAATAATCATGATAACACCTATGATGCCAATATTATTTCTGATTTAAATTTGGCTGATATAGATTTCAGCGATGATTTTACAACAAATAATACAAGTTAGTATAAAAATATAGTAATTTTTCTTGTTAAAAATAAAAAATGACTCGTTTAGGAGTCAATTGCAGTATTATCTAATCATTCTTTTCTATTAAATGTAAACTAATTTTAGATGAAAGTCCACCAGTTGAATTTGTCACTGCTAATGTTAATCAGAACAAGTCCGTAATGCCACAACATGCAAGTAATATTTTAAGACAACCACAACCAGTTCCGTCAACTTCTAAAACATCAGTCAGTAACATCGATTCAAAAGTTCAGGCCAGGAATACATTATTTTCAAAACCAGCTGTTAAACTGACTTTCAACAATGCACCATCAACCGTTCAACCACCTTTGCCTAAGAAAAGAAAAGTTACTGATGATACTGAATCAGCAAATCATAGAGATGAGAATTTTAATAATATCAGTTCAAATTTAAGTAAATATGATGTTAAGTTTGAAAATTGTACGTACAATAGCTGTGTTTTCAATATTACTAATTGTGATTGTAAAAGCAAAGATAAATAATGTTTATAATGTTTATACGTATAATTTTAAATAATTATTCTATTGTTTAAGCAAATACATAATGAATAATAAATATGTAATTATATGATTAAAATCTGATATATTACAAATAATATTGTAAAAAAATAACCTAAATAAATAAAATTAAACAAAATAAAATTTCTATTATTTTATTTTTTCCAAAAATTTTTGTATAATTATTTAAAATAATGAAAGTAAAAGTATTAATTCTTAAAATATAATCACTGGTTCAATTTTAAAATTTGTTTTTTAACTAAATAAACAACTCTTTATCTTATTTTAACAAAATAAATCACTGAGGTCACTGAATAACTTGCAATTTTCCATCAGCTGTAATCATGAAAAAATAGTCCATATATTGTTTTAAGTTTTTTTATTACTTTTGTTAAATTATAATTTTAATCTTTCAATAAAATTTTTAGATATATTTTAAATTTAATTAGCAAATAATTTATTATAAGTTTTTTTCAATATTTATTTTGTTTTTATAATTGACTTCTGCTCATGATGGCCGCCCCGACCAGCAATGCCTCGGCGCTTTGCGCCTCGGCATCGCAAATGTCGGCGGCCATCAGAGTGCGCTTTCGTAGGCCAGAAAATTTTTATTGTATTCAATATACATATGCAACGTGATTCAAAATGAGACGTTATAAATTATTATTTTTAATTGAATAAAATAATTATTTTAACATACTTTCGGCTGAGCATAAAGAAAAATTGTATACGACACTTTGCCAGAATGTTAAAATTCCTGCCTTGCGTGAAATAACGGCCTCGGCTGCGCCTCGGCCGTCATTTCACACAGGCCAGGAAATTTAACATTCTGGCCACGTGTCGTAATATACTATTTTTTCCACTTTTTTTTTTTCTGCATCACTGTGCTTCGCGAAGCCGAGGATGGTAAACTGCGATTTGGGGCATTTTTTTTTTTATGGCCCAGGGTCGTATACGATTTTTCTGCATCAGAGGCGAGAAAACACGTCTTTGCCGAACGCGCAGCGGCCGGGAAATACGTGCTTTCTGGCCGCTGACCAGAAAAGGTATTTTCTTGTAGAAATATTCATATATTTTGATATTTATTTAACAGCGTGTATATAAATGTATATTTTACCAAACGCGATCACAGTCCCTCGGTACTACGTACCTCAGGCCCTGTAAAACTTTGCATTTGGAATATAATAACTTTATATAACTTGTATAACTTGTTTCATAAATAACTATTGTACTATGATATACAGCATCCTGAAACTAGGCTTCCCAAAATGCGTCGGTGTACTGTTGGTTAATATAATACAGTACAGCATTATTTAATTTACATAACATATTAAAATATATAACAATCATTAGACAGTAAACTGTATACATAATATCAAAAAATATATACATACTACTCTATATTATATTCTTTGATAATATTAGGAGAAAGTATTTAAATTTAAAATTTCGAGTATGTTATAATATAATATAACGATTTTAACAGCAAAAGATTTTTAAATTTTAATTTTCCAGACTATATTATCAAAGGCAGACCATAAAAAATATATGTGCAAAGCAAGGGAATTTATAACTTGTAGCATTACCTTCAAGGAAAATTCAACAAGCAGGTATAATTTTATATATTTTTGCTTTTTTTAAAGCAATTTTCAAAATTCATATATTATACACTACAAAAATTCCTGTCAAAGTATTTACTATCATGGTAGTCAATGTAAATACCTTGATGGAAATTTTCACAATGCAACTTTTCAAATATGCACATACTTATATCATATTTAATTAATCAAATAATTTAAATTCTTTTAGCTTTGATGCAGATAAAAATATTAAATATTTAATACTAAATTTGGCTGAATCTTGCATTGAATCATACGTATGCGGTGATGAAGAAAATTTTATTAAAACTTCGAAAGACTTGATAGCTAATTCCAAAAATTCTCAAGTAATTTCATTTATATGATTCTAAATGACTAGATTCTAACAGAAGAAAAACTTCTTTTCTTGTCAACGGCCAGAAAGCACGTATTTTCCGGCCGCTGTGCGATCGGAAAAGTCTTGTTTTCTCCACTGACGAAGAAAATTTGTATACGACCCCTGTACATAAATAAAGAAGGGTCCAAATCGCAAGTAAATTACCATCCGAGAAGAAGCCGAGTTTTAGCTCTTTAAACTTTACTTTGCTGGACACGGGCTCGTTAATATACTATTTCTTTTTTTATATTTGATCATATGCGTCTTCTGTATCCTGCAGAATATACGAATTTTAATTATTATTTTCGCTTTTTCTATGATATGTTAGGTTAATTAGATTGATTGATTCTGTTAACATTCATTAAACTATTTAAAAGTGAATATGCCCTATCAGATACACTGAAAAAAAAATCCGCTTGCCGCAAGCGGAATTCCGCTTGTGGCCAGCGGAATTTTTTTTTCATTGCAAATAATTGCAAATGACTTGAAACGTAAAGAAGATTAAAAAAAAACATTTTTTCTTTTCTTTTTCCAAAATTTTCTCAAATCTCGTCATACCGATATACGCATATCCCAAGTAAGCGGGAAAAAATTTTTTTTTTAATTTTCTTTACGTTTCAAGTCATTTGCAATCGTTTGACGAGAAAAAAAATTCCGCTTGCTAAATAAATGCCATTTTTTGAAGATTAATTAACAAAATATCGGGTTTATTTGATTATGAACCAAAATTCGAATAATTATAAAAAACCTTTCTTTTTATGCCTTTTTGAGAGACAGAAGGTAACCCGTCTTAACTTAAAATCACCCAGCGTGCCTTTGCAAGCAGATCTCTCTCCACCATTCCGCAAACAGCACCAAACCTACCGGTATCCATATCCACTACCCTCAAGTAGTCCTACTCCAACATTTCACACCCAGGATCGCGTTGGAAACACACACGAACTCTTTCAGCTCCGGGTCCACGCCATGAACTATTGGTAGCTATATGGACGTATATACAACATATTCTGATATGGGGTTAAAAACTAGTAACACTTGGTGTCGCAGGTGATATGAGTGGAAAGACTCGTGGCAGTTGTTATGGAAAATATCGCCTGTGAATCCCTCCACCAGTATTATGTCAGTGTCAAATCTTTGTGACTTGCGTGAGTGTAGAGTGCGTGTAATGTATATTAATCTATAGTCATAGGATTGCGCCTCTCCCTCAACTGGATTTATTCTTTTAACGTCTAACCAATTACAAGCGATATAAACACAGAATTTAATTTTCTCAGAAAAAAAAATCAGAGGTGTCTGACTGGAATCTAACCTCAGTCCTCCGCTTGGTCTTTACCACTAAGCCATCGCTTGCTCTATAAAAACTTCTTATTTTTCTTATTATTATTTATGTTAAAAATTAAAAAATCAGGTGGATAATATTTATATTTGGTCAATGTGCAACAATTTGTTGTTTCTTAAAAAACTCACTTTATTACATTCGCCTAGTAAGCTTACTAATTAAAAAATAGTCTCAAAGTAGGAAAAAACTTGCAACCGATTTATGTAAACACAAAGAAAATGGATGGAACATGTTTACTTACGCAGCTGAGGGCTAGGTATAATAAACAAATGTTACGTAATATTGCAATACAATTTAGCTATTTTTATAATTTGTAATTATCACGTTTACTTTTACCGAACTATTCTGATTCCCTAAACGCGTATTATTCTAGGTTCCTAAATCGAAAAGTCCCTAAGCCCAGATTTTTAAAGTCCCTAAACTGAAATAATTTTAAGTCTCATTTGAACCCTCCCCCCCCCCCCCCTCTTAAACCGGACATATTTGGCTTCAAAAAAACTTAATTTTTAATTTTAATTTATATTAATTTTCTGTGTCAAGACTTTGACATGTGTCTGTGCTCGCGAAGGCCTGGCACGAGCGAATGAATATTTTTGGCGTCTTTTTTCTTACATCAGTGGTCCGGCTGTTCCACCAGTTGCTCCAGCTATCGCGTGTCTTCTTTAATCATTAGGCCGCGGTAATTTAAAATTCTTAATTAATGCAAGGTAAAACATTCATTAGATCCCACCCCCTAGTGGCCGTTTAGCAGGTGGCTATACGGCTAATAGTGTAATGGTCTTTCTGGTGGTGGTTTAGTCAAGTCCGGGGTGTTTAGGACTTCGCAGATCATCTTTCGTATTTTCGCTGCCTTCTGCACATATTTGTTGTATATTTCTTTATTTCTACTTCTCATTCTTTAATTTCTTTGTAGATGTTCTTTGATCTGTAATACAATTTCTCTAACTTTGGATCCTTCTTTTGCTGCTAATTTGTTTAAGCAGTTGCCTTTAGTATTGTTCTGTTTACTTTCCTCTTGTTTTTTGTTATATGGTCTTATGATGATAATTGAATTATCATTAACATCTTGATTGGATCCAGTGTAATTACTTTTTGTTAACTTGCTTGATAAGTTGTCTTTTTGACCTGCTGTTAGCATACTTTCTATAGCTCTAGGTCGTCTGAGCTCTGTTAAGGTTGGTTGTCTGCTTAGCAAGGTTTGTATTTGTGGCATTAGGTCTTTATCTTTGACAATATTTAAAAATCTTAAGTCCATAAACCTGAATTATTCTGAGTCCCTAAATCAAAAATATAAGTCCGAGTTATTTGACACGAGTTTTTCGAAGGCTCTGAACGTGGATTATTCTAAGCCCTTAAATCCACATTATTCAAAGACCCTAAATCCAAAGTCCCAAAATTGAAATAATTTTAAGTATCGTTTGACCTCCCACCTCTCTCTTGATTCTCGGATTTCCAAGGTGCCCTCTCCCTATAAACATTTTCCATGTTAAAAATTTTCAAGACCCAAGCATCTTAAAGTTACTTTTTAAGGTAGAAGATAAATATATGTAATTTTCATAGAATATATGGTTAAATTTTTTCGGTTTAACCCCAGAAATTTACGGTAAAAATCACGTGACACATATAAAAAAATTTTTTTCTGAAAATTAAAATTTTTTAAAAACATTAATATTTGCTCAGCCAGAATTTCAAAATAATAACTTAAGAAGCCTGCATAACCTCAAATTAACGTTTTTGGTATAAAAAATCGCGCAATTCGGGTAATATTTCAACTTTTTATTCGTATAAGTCGAATTTTGGAAAAATAAGTCTCCAAACCAAAACAATTTTACGTCCCTAAACCTAAATTATTCAAAATCCCTAAACCTTAATTATTGCAAGTCCCTAAAACAATATAAAAATAAAAAGGAGAGATTTCTTAAACACGTTACATATAGTTCTATAAGCCTGAAATAGTTTAAATCTATGTTAAAGGTATCTGACATCATTTTCCTACATATAAAGTAGCTAATATCCTTTCCAGAAATATCCAAAGCCGTTTTCCGAAGTCTGAAGTTGCTAGAAATGCTTTTGGAAGCATCTTACCTCAATTTACAATTGAAAATGTAGCTAATACCTTTTCCCAAAATGTCGAACACCGTTTTCCGATTTGATACGTAAATAGGAGAGATTTTCGTAACACCTTACATCGTTCTACTAATAAAGCCTGAAGTATCTTAAATCTATATTTAATATATCTTAAACCGTTTTCCTACATATAAAGTTACTAATATCCTGTTAAGAAATAAATAACGCCATTTTCCGAAGTCTGAAGTTGCTAGAAGTGCTTTTAGAAGCATCTTACCTCAACTTACGATTTTAAATGTAGCTAACACCGTTTTCCGGTTTTATAACTAAATAGGAAAGATTTCCATAACACCATACATCGTTCTACTACGCTACAATATATGTAGGAAAGCGATGTTAGATACCTTGAACATAGATTTTATCTATTTCAGTTTAAGTAGAATGATGTAAGTTGTTTCGGAAATCTCCCTCATTTACTTATGAAATCAAAAAACGGTGTTAGATATTTTAGAGAACAGTGTTATCAAAATTTTCAATCTTTAATTGAGATAAGATGCTTCAAAAAGCGTTTCCAGCAACTTACACCTTTGGAAAACGGCGTTATATATTTCTGAAAAGGATATTAGCAACTTTATATGTACGAAAACGGTGTTATAATTATACCTTGAACATAGATTTAAACTAGTTCAGGCTTAGTAGATCAATGTAAAGTATTTTAGAAATCTCTCCTATTTATTTATATTTTGATTTAGAGACATAGATTAATTAAGGTTAAAAATAAAATCTAAAAATCTTAAAAATCTCGTTTTTTGCGTAATTTTCATAGTTTCTTAGTAGTAAAACCATCTAAATAAGTCCTTTTTAGATAAATACTTTTAAAATCGAAAAGCATTAGAATTTACAAACCTTTTGAGATGTTTAAACCTTTTTATCATTATTCTAACGGGAAATTTAAAAAAAAGTTCGAGTAATTATGATCAAAATCATTAAATAAATATCATGCCATAAATTTCACCTCATTGTTATTTGTAGAAAAATTGTGTTTTGATAAATGGAAAAATATACCTTATTGCTTTGGTGAGTGAGTAAAATCCAAAAAAATAATGAGGGATCGAGGGAAAATAAATAATTGGGGTTATTTAGGCCATAAAAACCTTCTAAAATCCTAAGTCTGATCAAAATATCGATATTACTATAATATCAGTATTTTTATTTAAAAATTTTGTAAAGCTGAAACAAACTAATTTAAACATAATAAAATATACAACTTATTACCATAAAATTTTTAATAATTTTTAGTTTTCTCTCAATTTGTTAGCTGATTTTTACATCTCACGAATCCTCACAAACATTTTATCCCAAAAAATACCAGATATATCATTAAATAAATTTGGTTTTAATTTAAAATCAGTTCCTAATATTCTGTAAGTATGAATTATTTAAAACTTTGAAACTGTTAGTCAAAAAATTTTGAAATATTTTCAAATTTGTTTTAGAAATATTCCTTCGATCAAAAGAATTGGAGACGTGATGATGACGCATTATAACAATAAATTTTCCTTGGAAACAGCTTTTAGACTATCAGATCTTAGCATGGAATTCGACACAAAAGTGGGTTTTCTAGTTTAAAATTTTGTTTGAAATTATAATATATATTATGTGCTTACAATAATTCATATTTTAACAGGCAGAACAATATCTGATAATAAAAACGGTTGTAAAACAAACAGTGATAAAACTCCATGTACCTGATTTAATTCTGAATGGAAAAATATCATTGGATTATAATAGTTCACCTTGCAAAGCATCTTTAACATCCTTTAATATTGCAGACATAGAAAATATAGATATAAAGCTTGGTACAAACCATAAAATTTTACAAAAAGCTCTTTTATATTTTTTTCGAGTAAGTTATATAGAAAATGTACTAAAAGGAGCTTTAACAACATATCTTGAGAATTTAAATTGTCAAGATTTTCCTATGTTTTAGTTTTTAGTGAAATAAAAACAAGACATAATTAAGTAAATTAAATTTAATGCAATCGCTTTAAAAATTGTTTATTTATTTCTATTATAGAATTAAAACTTTACATGTGTTTAAATGTAGAAAATGTTTTATATGTTTCTTTTATATTTATATTGTCTTTTAAGTAGGGGTGTGCAGTTATCCGACCCGAAAGTCTTTTTTGGGTAGAGTTGGATTGGTTTTCAGGTAAATTCAAAACGTTCCAGAGGTCTGCAGGTACAGTTTGAACTTGGAAATTTCCCTGGCTTTATGATGCTATGAATATTTTTCATAAACATTTTTTCGTTAACGCTTCAATAAAATATAACCAGTTTGTGTAAACACAACCCAAATGCATGGAACATGTTTACTTCCAGCTGAGGACTAGGTATAATACAAATGTTACTCAACATTACAATACAATTTTTTGTTTTTATAATTTGTAATTATCACCTCACTAGCTGTTAAGATTCTAAACCCAAACTATTTTGATTTCCTAAACCTGAAATATTCTAAGTTCCTTAATCGATATTATTCCAAGTCCCTAAACCTGAATTATTCCAAGTCCCTGAACCTGAATTATTCCAAGTACCTAAATCGATATTATTCTATAAGTCCATAAACCTGTATAATCCTAAGTCCTTAAGTCCAGATTTTTCAAAGTCTTTTAAAAGGAATAGTAAATATAAAGCATTCCTACTTTAAAAAAATAATGATATATTATAATATAGGTAATAACCTATTATTATTAAAAATTTTTCAACAAATTTTTTATAGAATCGTAAGACAGGGAACGTTTCCGATTCAAAACTGCACCTCTAAGGCTTTTCGGGAATTACCCAAAAACCAACACGTCCCAACTTCTCGCATCGGATAACCGCACACCACTAGTTTTAAATAATATAAAGAATTTTTTTGTAAAAAGTAACTTTCTTAAATTTCCAAAAAAAATAGAATTTTTTCGAAAATTTAGTGAATTTTCAAAAAATTTTGTAAATATTCGATAAAAATTGTAAATTTACTAAAAGTATAATATCGAAAAATTCGAGAATTATCGATTTTTTTTGTGATTTTACGAAAAAATTTATAAATTCACAACTATTTTTCGGAAATTTACGACTATTTTTTGTAAATTTTCGAAAAAAAATTGTGAATTTGCAACTTTTTTCGTAAAATCACTAAAAAAAATAGAGAATTCTCGAATTTTTCGATAATAATATACTAAATTTGATAAATTTACGATTTTTTTTGAATATTTACAAATTTTTTTGAAAATTTACTAATTTTTCGAAATTTTTCTAATTTTTTTGTTAATATAAGAAAGTTACTTTGTACAGTGTACGTGAGCCGACGTGAGCCTCCTTAATTATTAGTTTATAGATTATTCTGTCTAAATCTTTCTGTCAACATTTGGCACAAATAAATGTATCTTAAAGGATTATATCTACAAACTACCACTGATACAACTTTTACTGCGGTAATTTACAAATATAAAATAAGTGATAAAGTTTTTATAATAATTATATAAATCAATATTCCATATTATAAAGTTTCAGTAAAATATAATATCAAGTAATTTTTTAATTAACAAGGGGAGTTCAATACATTTGGAACACCGAATTACACCAAATGGTTATGGATGAGTTTGTTATGTTGAAAAAACATGCCGACTACCCTCCGTTCCTTCCAATGGGCCTTCTGGGCCTAAAAACGCAGGGCTCAATGTTATAAAATAGGATTTTTTGGTAATTTTCAAAGAAACGCCAAAACCTCGCAAGTTAACCAAAACTCTTCTGGTTGGTCTCATTTTTTTTGATTTAAGTACCACCTTTCATACGCCGTAAACCGCAATTTATTATCACTAATTCTCTTATCACTATAGCCAATTAACCAAACGGTCATTTTTAGCTAAAAATGACCAATTTTTAAATTGCTGCCAAATTTGTAATTTCTGACGAAAATGGGTTTTATAGGTCTGAAAAAATTTGTACAAGCTTCAAATTTCCAAAAATTTTTTGCTCATTTCTTGTCTCATTTCCTTGATTCGTTTTTAAGAAATGGCTCTTCAAAGTTAGCATTAAAAATGAGATTTTTTAAAAAATCGTAAAATTGGGACTGTGACTTCAAATTATCATCTCTAGTTAACAAATAATTGCAAAAGGTAGAGTCAAGAAGTTTTGGAAACTTGAAGCTTGTACAAATTTTTTCAGACCTATAAAACCCATTTTCGTCAGAAATTACAAATTTGACAGCATTTTAAAAATTGGTCATTTTTAGTCAAAAATGACCGTTTGGTTAATTGGCTATAGTGATGAGAGAATTAGTGATAATAAATTGCGGTTCACGGCGTATGAAAGGTGATACTTAAACCAAAAAAATGAGACCATCCAGAAGAGTTTTGGTTAACTTGCGAGGTTTTGGCGTTTCTTTGAAAATTACCAAAAAATCCTATTTTATAACATTGAGCCCTGCGTTTCTAGGCCCAGAAGGCCCATTGGAAGGAACGGAGGGTAGTCGGCATGTTTTTTCAACATAACAAACTCATCCATAACCATTTGGTGTAATTCGGTGTTCCAAATGTATTGAACTCCCCTTGTAAGTATCAAGTACTTAAATTTTTATTTGAACTTTCAATTTTTACATTTTTTTGTATTATTTTATTCATTAAAAAATAGCTTAAAACTTTTTTTCATTTTCCTCCATTTGGGAATTATTTCTCATATTTTGTAAACACTAATTTATATCACAGTTTTTGTAATATCAATGCACTAATCACCTTTAGCGATTTCTTATTATATAAGTAAAATCTTTTGGCCAAGTGCAAGACCATCAATAAAAACATTCAATAATTACGCAACGCTGTATCGGGAGAAAAAGATTTATTTAGACCGTTACTGGGCGTTACGTTAGGGTAGATTCACTGTAAAAAATGTTGCGATTTTTAAGTTAGAAAATAAGTTTTAACTCACAATCTATTCAAATAAAATCTTTGGATAAAGATTTTAATTTTATTAATGTTTGCTTACATATTTCAATGGAAATAAAACCTTCAAAAGTAAACTTTTCAACAACAACAATTGTGAAAAATTAAGTTTTGAAAGCTGCTATTTTTTTATCTAGAGCTCTCAAAAAGCAATGTCTGATCGAAATTTTTTTTTCGCCTTAAAATATAAATTTCAAGGAAAAATTTTACGCCTGGTTAGAAAATTTTTAATTCATAAGCATTTGTGAAATCAACTTTTGAAGAAAAAAAACAGCCTTTCTTACCGATTTCTCACGCATACGCTATTCAAAAAAAATTTTTAGACTCATTTTCATCAAAAATTACAATTTTAACAGCAATTTTAAAATTGGTCATTTTTGGCAAAAAATGGACATTTGATTTACTAACTATAGCGATGAGAGAATCGATGATGAAAAATTGCAGTTTACGGCGTTTGAAAGGTAGAACTTATACGAAAAAAATGAGACCAAATGGTAGGATTTTGGTAGAATCGCAATATGTCAGCGTTATTTGAAAAATTGCCTGAAAATCCTATCTTATAACATTGTTATAGAATTGAGCCCTGCCTTTCTCGGCCAAGAAGGCGCGTTGGAATAAACAGAAGGAGTTTTCGGTATTTTTTCAACATTTTTAAGTCATCAATTGTAATTTATAATCCAGATGTTTCGAATATATACGATTTAAGCTATAAAATCTAAAAATTTTTGATTAAAAAAAGGGGTGTTTTCGGTGTTTAAGGGTGATAATAAGGTATTTTCGGACTCTGAGGACCTCATTTTCGAGTTAAGCGACACCGAAAACATATTAGGAAGCATAGAAAACGTATTTTGAAAAAAATTTTTGTCGTTCCCACTAATTGTCGGTATTAGCCAACCACTTGAGAGCTACCCTGGGTTTGTGCGACCCCTAAATCGTTCTCAAATGAGCTGAAAATTGATATGGGGATCATTTTGTCACCTAAACTTCAACATACTTCAAGAAGAACATTTTTGGCGCACTTTTTTTTTTTAGTGAACAACCCTAGTGCTAATATGCCAAAAAATCAAAAACCAAAATTTGACCCATCACAATTAATGCTTTTTATAAATAATAACTTATAATTTGATATTTCATCAAATTTGAAACTAATTATTTGGAATCTTGACGTAACCGTTTTTCAATCCTTCTAGTTTTTATTATTCCTCAACAAAAAATTCTTACACTTGATTTTTGGGATTCGGAAAACTGACCCGGATGACAACAACAATTATAACCAGTGAATGGTGCCCATCTACAACGTGCCCACGAAAAGATGTAGGGTCAAATTTTAAGGGATATAAAGCTTATAAAAAAAAAAGTAAATTGGTAGATCATCATATTTTTGCGTGCCCTTTCGATTGGTGATATCCAAAATTGGATAAATTTTCTGGATTTTCAAATAAATACTCGATTTTCGCGAAAATTATTTGAAAGTTCAATTTTTTTTATTGAAATCATGAAAAAACCTATTAGAAACACATTCCCCCAATTTTTATCATCAAAAACGAAGTAGTTATTGAAATATCTTAATTTAAAAATCAAAATTTAATTATAATTTTAAAAGTGTAAATGGAGTGTGAACATAGAGTGAGAACACGGTAATTTTTTGTGACTACGTGATCCATGATGAGATAAAATGAAAGGTAAGGTTAGGCATGTGTTTATTTTTTCTGGTAGAAATAATATAACCTTGTTTTCAAATAATAAATAAACGTAATTATTTATTTTTTTAAGCTTATTATTTATATTATTATTTGTAAAATTGTATTTGTGATAATATTTTAAAATTTAATTTAAAATTTTATTTTTATAAATTTTAGCGCACAAGTATCGAGTCGCGCAGCCAAGTCTGATCACATATTATTTTTCAAATGAAAATTTACAAATTTTTCGCAAATAAACTAAATGTTTTGTAAATTATTTATTGCTCAATTTAAACCAAGCCGGGATAAGATGCATGGTCGGGTCTTCAAATCGGTTCCAGAGTATTTTTTTCCGAAAGTACTACTAAAAATTTAAATTCCGCGGAAAATTTTACATAAGGATATACACATAAGCTTTGCGACACCGAAAACATATCACAAAGTATAAAAAATGAATTTTAAAAAAAAATTTTCGTCGTTCACAGCCACTTGAGGGATACCCTGGGTTTGGTCGACCTGTCCCGATGAATTTTCGGTAGATCTATTTAGATATAAAATTAAGCAAGATATATGTACGTCTCCGCAGATCATTCTTGATCTCTGGAGATCAAAAGTGATCCCCGGAAAGCTAAATAGATCTAAATAGATCTGAAAATTGGCAAAATATATTTACATCTCCGCAGATCTATTTTGATCTCTAGAGCAAATTATTTTTTTTTAACGACCAAAAAATGCATTTTGACAAATTGAAATGATCAAATATTAAAAACATACAGGTACACCGAAAATTTTTTTTTCCACAGTGGTCACGAAAGTACGATATTCCTCCGCGGCCAAGCAAATTGCAATCCTTCACTACTGATACAGAAAAATCGTATACGACCCTTGTCGATAAAAAAAGAAAGCTCTAAATCACAGTTTAGCATCCTCAGTTTCGCTTTGGAGGTTTATTTATTACGTATGATTTAGGCTGCTTTCACACGCAAGTGAATTTGTAAAGTGAATTTGTAAAATGAATTTGTAACGGCGCGAAATTTCAAATTTCAAATAAACCTGAAAATCTAAAATTCGCGAAGTTAATTAAATTTTTAAAGAAATTATTGTAAAAATGAATAAAAAATGAAATAATAATATTTAACAAACAATAATTATTTAAAAATTTAATTAATTTCGCTAATTTTAGATTTTCAGGCTTATTTAAATTTTGAATTTACGCGCCATTACAAATTCATTTTACAAATTCACTTTACAAATTCACTTGCGTGTGAAAGCAGTTTTAAGCAATTCTTTATGTTAGATAATGATGGAGGATTCATCTAAGATGCCCCCCGCTTGCAATATCCAAGAGGTCCCGCGCTTAGATTGTCCAAGAGGTCCCCCGCTTGCATTAGCCAAGGGATATGCCGCTTGCATTATCCAAGAGGTTATCCCGCTTGGATTATCCAAAAGGTTACCCCGCTTGCATTATCCAGGAAGCTCCCCGCGTGCATTATCCAAGAGGCCCCCCGCTTACATTATGCAAGAGGTCTCCCACTTGCATTATCTAAGAGGTTATCCCGCTTGGATTATCCAAGGGGCCCCCCGCTTGCATTATCCAAAAGGTATCCCACTTGCATTATCTAGGAGGTTATCCCGCTTGGATTATCCAAGGGGCCACCCGGTTACATTATCCAAGAGGCTCCCCACTTGCATTATCCAAGAGGTCTCGCGCTTGCATATCCAAGAGGTTTTCCCGCTTGGATTATCCAAGGGGCCACCCACTTGCATTATCTAAGGTAACCTTAATCAAGGTCTCTTGCTTGCATTATCCAAGAGGTTATCCCGCTTGGATTATCCAGGAGGCTTCCCGCGTGCATTATCCAAGAGGCTCCCTGCTTGCATTATCCAAGAGGCTCACAAAGATACTATTGTTTTACCTCTCATTCCTAAAGTCTCCAAAAAGATTCAACACACTTTAAAGAATAAATGTAACATCAAAACAGTTTTAAGAACTCCTTTCAAATTAAATAAAATAATAAAAACTGGCAAAGACTCTTTAAAAAAGTGCAATAATAAAAATTTGGTTTACAAAATCAACTCCAAACATTGTCCAAAGACTTAAGTAGGATAAACAAAACGTTTACTAAAAACCAGACCTACTGAAAATGAAAAAAACATTAAACGAAAAACATTAAAGCGGGATAACCTTTTGGATAATGCAAGGGGGCCTCTTGGATAATGCAAGGGGGGAGCCTCTTGGATAATCCAAGCGGGATAACCTCCTAGATAATGCAAGTGGTATATCTCTTGGATAATGCAAGCGGTGGGCCTCTTGGATAATGCAAGCGGGAGACTTCTTGGATAATGCAAGCGGGTGAACCCTTGGATAATCTAAGCGGGAAAACCTCTTGGATAATGCAAGCGGGAGACCTCTTGGATAATGCAAGCGGTTGGCCCCTTGGATAATCCAAGCGGGAAAACCTCTTAGATAATGCAAGCGAGAGACCTCTTGGATAATGCAAGCGGGTGAACCCTTGGATTATCCAAGCGGGAAAACCTCTTGGATAATGCAAGCGGGAGACTACTTGGATAATGCAAGCGGGTGAACCCTTGGATAATCTAAGCGGGAAAACCTCTTGGATAATGCAAGCGGTGGGCCTCTTGGATAATGCAAACGGGAGACTTCTTGGATAATGCAAGTGGTTGGCCCCTTGGATAATCCAAGCGGGAAAACCTCTTAGATAATGCAAGCGAGAGACCTCTTGGATAATGCAAGCGGGAGACCTCTTGCATAATGTAAGCGGAGGTTCTCTTGGATAATGCAAGCAGGATAACCTCTTGGATAATGCAAGCGAGAGATCTCTAGGATACTGCAAGCGGGGAGCCTCTTGGATAATCTAAGTGGGATAATCTCTTGCATAATGCAAGCGGGATAACCTTTTCGATAATCCATGCGGAGGACCCCTTGGAAAATGTAAGCAGGGGACCTTTTGCATAATGCAAGCGGCGTCCTCTTGGATAATTCAAGCAGGAAGCCTCTTGGATAATCCAAGCGGGATAACCTCCTAGATAATGCAATTGGCATACCTATTGAATAATGCAACCGGTGGGCCTCTTGGATAATCCAAGCGGGATAACCTCTTGGATAATGCAAGCGGGAGACTTCTTGGATAATGCAAGCGGCTGAACCCTTGGATAATCCAAGCGGAAAAACTTCTTGAATAATGCAAGCGGGAGACTACTTGGATAATGCAAGCGGGTGAACCCTTGGATAATCTAAGCGGGAAAACCTCTTGGATAATGCAAGCGGTGGGCCTCTTGGATAATGCAAGCGGGAGACCTCTTGGATAATGCAAGCGGTTGGCCCCTTGGATAATCCAAGCGGGAAAACCTCTTAGATAATGCAAGCGAGATACCTCTTGGATAATGCAAGCGGGAGACCTCTTGCATAATGTAAGCGGAGGGCCTCTTGGATAATGCAAGCGAGAGATCTCTTGGATACTGCAAGCGGGGAGCCTCTTGGATAATCTAAGTGGGATAATCTCTTGCATAATGCAAGCGGGATAACCTTTTCGATAATCCATGCGGAGGACCCCTTGGAAAATGTAAGCAGGGGACCTTTTGCATAATGCAAGCGGGGTCCTCTTGGATAATTCAAGCAGGAAGCCTCTTGGATAATCCAAGCGGGATAACCTCCTAGATAATGCAAGTGGTATACCTCTTGGATAATGCAAGCGGTGGGCCTCTTGGATAATGCAAGCGGGTGACCTCTTGGATAATGCAAGCGGTTGGCCCCTTGGATAATCCAAGCGAGAAAACCTCTTGGATAATGCAAGCGGGAGACTACTTGGATAATGCAAGCGGGTGAACCCTTGGATAATCTAAGCGGGAAAACCTCTTGGATAATGCAAGCGGTGGGCCTCTTGGATAATGCAAGCGGGAGACCTCTTGGATAATGCAAGCGGTTGGCCCCTTGGATAATCCAAGCGGGAAAAACTCTTAGATAATGCAAGCGAGATACCTCTTGGATAATGCAAGCGGGAGACCTCTTGCATAATGTAAGCGGAGGGCCTCTTGGATAATGCAAGCGAGAGATCTCTTGGATACTGCAAGCAAGGAGCCTCTTGGATAATCTAAGTGGGATAATCTCTTGCATAATGCAAGCGGGATAACCTTTTCGATAATCCATGCGGAGGACCCCTTGGAAAATGTTAGCAGGGGACCTTTTGCATAATGCAAGCGGGGTCCTCTTGGATAATTCAAGCAGGAAGCCTCTTGGATAATCCAAGCGGGATAACCTCCTAGATAATGCAAGTGGTATACCTCTTGGATAATGCAAGCGGTGGGCCTCTTGGATAATGCAAGCGGGAGACCTCTTGGATAATGCAAGCGGTTGGCCCCTTGGATAATCCAAGTGAGAAAACCTCTTGGATAATGCAAGCGGGAGACTACTTGGATAATGCAAGCGGGTGAACCCTTGGATAATCTAAGCGGGAAAACCTCTTGGATAATGCAAGCGGTGGGCCTCTTGGATAATGCAAGCGGGAGACCTCTTGGATAATGCAAGCGGTTGGCCCCTTGGATAATCCAAGCGGGAAAAACTCTTAGATAATGCAAGCGAGATAACCTTTTCGATAATCCATGCGGAGGACCCCTTGGAAAATGTAAGCAGGGGACCTTTTGCATAATGCAAGCGGGGTCCTCTTGGATAATTCAAGCAGGAAGCCTCTTGGATAATCCAAGCGGGATAACCTCCTAGATAATGCAAGTGGCATACCTATTGGATAATGCAAGCGGTGGGCCTCTTGGATAATCCAAGCGGGATAACCTCTTGGATAATGCAAGCGGGGAGCCTCTTGGATAATGCAAGCGGGGGGCCCCTTGGATAATCCAAGCGGGAAAACCTCTTGGATAATGCAAGCGGGAGACCTCTTGGATAATGCATGCGGGGGGCCCCTTGGATAATCTAAGTGGGATAATCTCTTGCCTAATGCAAGCGGGATAACCTTTTCGATAATCCATGCAGAGGACCCCTTGGAAAATGTAAGCAGGGGACTTTTTGCATAATGCAAGCGGGGTCCTCTTGGTTAATTCAAGCAGGAAGCCTCTTGGATAATCCAAGCGGGAAAACCTCTTGGATAATGCAAGCGGGAGACCTCTTGGATAATGCATGCGGGGGGCCCCTTGGATAATCCAAGCGGGATACCCTCTTGGATAATGCAAGCGAGAGACCTCTTGGATAATGCAAGCGGGATAACCTCTTAAATAATGCAAGTGGGAGACCTCTTGCATAATGTAAGCGGGGGGCCTCTTGGATAATGCACGCGGGGAGCTTCCTGGATAATGCAAGCGGGGTAACCTTTTGGATAATCCAAGCGGGATAACCTCTTGGATAATGCAAACGGCGGATCCCTTGGATAATGCAACCGGGGGACCTCTTGAATAATCCAAGCGCGGGACCTCTTGGATAATGCAAGCGGAAGGCATCTTAGACGAATCCTCCAGCATTATCTAACATAAAGAATTGCTTAAATCATACGTAATAAATAAACCTCCAAAGCAAAACTGAGGATGCTAAACTGTGACTTAGAGCTTTCTTTTTTTATCGACAAGGGTCGTATACGATTTTTCTGCATCAGTAGCGAAGGCTTGCAATTTTCTTGGCCGCGGAGGAATATCGTACTTTCGTGACCACTGTGGAAAAAAAAAATTTATGTTTTTAATATTTGAGCATTTCAATTTGTCAAAATGCATTATTTGGTCGTTAAAAAAAATAATTTGCTCTAGAGATCAAAATAGATCTGCGGAGATGTAAATATATCTTGCCAATTTTCAGATCTATTTAGATCTATTTAGCTTTCCGGGGATCACTTTTGATCTCCAGAGATAAAGAATGATCTGCGGAGACGTACATATATCTTGCTTAATTTTATATCTAAATAGATCTACCGAAAATTCATCGGGAGAGGTCGACCAAACCCAGGATATCCCTCAAGTGGCTGTGAACGACGAAATTTTTTTTTTTAAATTTATTTTTTATACTTTGTGATATGTTTTCGGTGTCGCAAAGCTTATGTGTATATTCTTATGTAAAATTTTCCGCGGAATTTAAATTTTTAGTAGTACTTTCGGAAAAAATACTCTGGAACCGATTTGAAGACCCGACCATGCATCTTATCCCGACTTGGTTTAAATTGAGCAATAAATTATTTACAAAACATTTAGTTTATTTGCGAAAAATTTGTAAATTTTCATTTGGAAAATAATATGTTATCAGACAAAAATAAACACATACCTAACCTTACCTTTCATTTTATCTCATCATGGATCACGTAGTCACAAAAAATTACCGTGTTCTCACTCTATGTTCACACTCCATTTACACTTTTAAAATTATAATTAAATTTTGATTTTTAAATTAAGATATTTCAATAAATACTTCGTTTTTCATGATAAAAATTGGGGGAATATGTTTCTAATAGGTTTTTTCATGATTTCAATAAAAAAAATTGAACTTTCAAATAATTTTCGCGAAAATCGAGTATTTATTTGAAAATCCAGAAAATTTATCCAATTTCAGATATCACCAATCGAAAGGGCACGCAAAAATATGATGATCCACCAATTTACTTTTTTTTTTTATAAGCTTTATATCCCTTAAAATATGACCCTACATCTTTTCGTGGGCACGTTGTAGTTGATAAATAAAAATAAAAAAACGCTGCCAAGTAATTGGCACTATGATTCCTCATTAGCAATAACAAAATGTTGTCAATGTTCTATTTTACCTAATAAAAAATTAAAATATTAGAATAATTGTGCCAAATATTCTAAATTTAATAAAGAAAGTGGATAAACTTTTCCCTCATACCCAAAAAATTTTCAAAACTCATAATTCCAGGTATTAATACTTTCAGAGAAATAAAATCGGCACTACGTCAATAGAAAGATAATATTTTTTTAACTTTTTAATGTAAAAAATTTTGAAGAAAAAAAATTTCGATAAATTACGTATCAGATGGAGAGATCCTTTAAAAACGATAATTCTAGATATTCGTACTTTTATAGGAAGAAATTAAGTACTAAGTCCTAAAGAAAAAATAATTATTGTTTTTTTCTAATTTTTTTATGTAAAAAATTTTAAAAGAAAATTTAAAAAAAAATTAGGTATCAGATTGTTGATATCCAGTAAAAAATATAATTCTACATATTAGTACTTTTATGGAAAAAAAATGAGATACTACGTCCAAAAAGAAAAAAAAAAAAATTTTCGAAAAATTATGTATCAGATGGAGAAATCCTTTACAAACGATAATTCTAGATATTCGTACTTTCATAGAAAAAAATTAAGTATTACATCCTAAAATAAAAAAAATTTTGGTGGTTTTTGTATTTTTTGGCGACAAAAATTTTGAGAAAAAATTAAGTATCAGGTCCAAAAAATTACTATAAATGATATTTCTGAAACTAGTACTTCCACAGAAATAAATTAAGTACTGCGTCCATAAAGAAAAAAAAAATTGGTATTTTTTGTATTTTTTGGTGAAAAAAATTTTGAGAAAAAAATTTTCAATAAATAAATTATAAGATTCGAGATATCGAGTAAAAACGATACTTCTAGATATCAGTCTTTTCATGGGAAAAAATGAGGTACTACGCCCAAAAAGAAAAAAAATTATGCTATTTTTTTAATTATTTTATGTAAAAAATTAAAAAAAAAAAAATTACGAAAAATTATGTATCAGATGGAGAAATCCTTTACAAACGATAATTCTAGATATTCGTACTTTCATAGGAAAATATTAGTATTACGTCCTAAAATAAAAAAAATTTTGGCGTTTTTTGTATTTTTTGGCGAAAAAAATTTTAAGAAAAAAATTTTGAAAAAATTACGTATTAGGTCCAAAAAATTACAATAAACGATATTTCTAAAACTAGTACTTCCATGGAAATAAATTAGGTACTACGTCCAAAAAGAAAAAAAAATTGGTATTTTTTATAATTTTTTGTGAAAAAAATTTTCAGAAAATTAAGTATCCGATTTGAGATATCATGTGAAAACCATACTTTCAAATACAAGTACTTTCATGGAAATAAATGAGGTATTACATCCAAATTAAAAAAAAAAAAGGAGTTTGAGATTTTTTGTTAAAAAAATTTTTGAAAAAAAAAATGAGGTCTTAATTCGATAATGGTTTTGAAATATCACTAGTTACAATATTTTCAGATATTAGTACTTTCATAGAATTAAATGAGGTATTACACCAAAAAAAAAAACGCTGCCAAGTGATTGGCACTATGGTTCCTCATCAACAATAGCAAAATATTTATAATGGTCTATTTTACCTAATAAAAATGATGTTTTTTTAATTTTTTTATATGGAAAATATTCAAAAAAAAAATTTGAAAAATTACGTATCAGATGGAAAAAATCCTTTAAAAACAATAATTCTAGATATTAGTACTTTCATAGAAATAAATTAAGTACTACGTCCAAAAAGAAAAAAAATTATTGTGTTTTTTTAATCTTTTTATACAAAAAATTTTGAAACAAAAAATTTCGAAAAATTACATATCAAATGGAGAAATCCTTTAAAAACGATGATCTAGATATTAGAACTTTCCTAGAAATAAATTAGGTATTACGTCCAAAAAGAAAAAAAATTATTGTATTTTTTTAATTTTTTTATTAAAAAAATTTTGAAAAAAAAAATATCGAAAAATTACGTATCACATGAAATAATCATTTAAAAACGATAATTCTAAATATTCGTACTTTCGTAGAAAAACGTTAAGTACTACATCCTAAAAAAAAAAAAATTGGCATTTTTTATATTTTTTGGCGGCAAAAATTTTGAGAAAAAAATTTTCAAAAAATTAAGTATCAGGTCCAAAAAATTACTTTTATAGAGGTTCTTAAAACTAGTACTTCCATGGAAGCAAATTATGTACTACGTTCAAAGAAAAAAAAAATTGGTTTTTTTTGTATTTTTTTATGAAAAAAATTTTGGGAAAAATATTTTCAAAAAATTAAGTATCAGATTCGAGATATCGAGTAAAAACCATACTTTCAAATATAAGTACTTTCGTGGAAATAAATGAGGTATTACATCCAAATTAAAAAAAAAAAAAAGTACCTCGAGCTTTTTTGGTGAAAAAAATTTTGAAAAAAAAATTAGGTCTTAATGTCGTATTGACTGTGAAATATCACCGGTTACAGTGCGACATACATACATACATACATACATACATACATACATACATACACACACACACACACACACACACAGACAGACTTTTTTTAAAAACCGGTTTTTTAGCTTCCTGAGGTCTCAAAACGTGCTTATATGCCAAAATATCGAAAATCAAAATTTCACCTATCACAAAGGTTCCTCTATGAGGAATCAAAAAAATATTGCAGTTTTGGTTCCTCATAGAGGAACCTTTGTGATAGGTGAAATTTTGATTTTCGATATTTTGGCATATAAGCACGTTTTGAGACCTCAGGAAGCTAAAAAACCGGTTTTTAAAAAAAGTCTGTGTGTGTGTGTGTATGTATGTATGTATGTATGTATGTCGCACTGTAACCGGTGATATTTCACAGCCAACACGACATTAAGACCTAATTTTTTTTTCATAATTTTTTTCACCAAAAAAGCTCGAGGTACTTTTTTTTTTTTTAATTTGGATGTAATACCTCATTTATTTCCACGAAAGTACTTATATTTGAAAGTATGGTTTTTACTCGATATCTCGAATCTGATACTTAATTTTTTGAAAATATTTTTCCCAAAATTTTTTTCACAAAAAAATACAAAAAATACAAATTTTTTTTTTCTTTTTGGACGTAGTACCTAATTTATTTCCACGGAAGTACTAGTTTTATGAACCTCTATAAAAGTAATTTTTTGGATCTGATACTTAATTTTTTGAAAATTTTTTTCTCAAAATTTTTGCCGCCAAAAAATATAAAAAATGCCAATTTTTTTTTTTTTTTTTAGGATGTAGTACTTAATATTTTTCTACGAAAGTACGAATATTTAGAATTATCGTTTTTAAATGATTATTTCATGTGATACGTAATTTTTCGATATTTTTTTTTTTCAAAATTTTTTTAATAAAAAAATTTAAAAAATACAATAATTTTTTTTCTTTTTGGACGTAATACCTAATTTATTTCTAGGAAAGTTCTAATATCCAGAATCATGATCGTTTTTAAAGGATTTCTCAATTTGATATGTAATATTTCGAAATTTTTTTTTTCAAAATTTTTTGTATAAAAAGATTAAAAAAACACAATAATTTTTTTTCTTTTTGGACGTAGTACTTAATTTATTTCTATGAAAGTACTAATATCCAGAATTATGGTTTTAAAGGATTTCTCCATCTTATATGTAATTTTTCGAAATTTTTTTTTTCAAAATTTTTTGTAAAAAAAAATTAAAAAAACAATAATTTTTTTTCTTTTTGGACTTAGTACTTAATTTATTTCTATGAAAGTACTAATATCCAGAATTATGGTTTTAAAAGATTTCTCTATCTGATATGTAATTTTTTGGAAATTTTTTTTTTTCAAAATTTTTTGTATAAAAAAATTAAAAAAACATAATAACTTTTTTCTCTTTGGATGTAGTACTTAATTTATTTCTATGAAAGTACTAATATCTAGAATTATCGTTTTCAAAGGAATTCTCCATCTGATACGTAATTTTTGTAAATTTTTTTTTTTCAAAATTTTTTGTATAAAGAAATTAAAAAAACACAATAATTCTTTTTCTTTTTGGACGTAGTACTTAATTTATTTCTATGAAAGTACTAATATCTAGAATTATTGTTTTTAAAGGATTTTTTCCATCTGATACGTATTTTTTCAAATTTTTTTTTTGAATATTTTTCATATAAAAAAATTAAAAAAACATAATTTTTATTAGATAATATAGACCATTATAAATATATTGCTATTGTTGATGAGGAACCATAGTGCCAATCACTTGGCAGCGTTTTTTTTTATTTTTCTTATTTTTTAATTTTGACAAAAAAAATTTTTTTAAAATTAAGTATCAGATCCAAAAAATTACAATAAACAAGGTTCTTAAAACTAGTACTTCCATGGAAATAAATTAGGTACTAAGTCCAAAAAGAAAAAAAAAATTGGTATTTTTTGTATTTTTTTGTGAAAAAAATTTTAGAAAAAAAATTTTCAGAAAATTAAGTATCCGATTCGGGATATCATGTGAAAACCATACTTTCAAATATAAGTACTTTCATGGAAATAAATGAGGCATTACATCCAAATTAAAAAAAAAAAAAGTATCTTGAGCTTTTTTGGTGAAAAAATGTTTGAAAAAAAAATTAGATCTTAATTCCATAATGTTTGTGAAATATCAGCGATTACATACGTACGTACGTACTTACGTACGCACACATACACACACATACAGACTTTTTTTAAAAACCGATTTTTTAGCTTCCTGGGGTCCCGAAACGTGCTTATATGCCAAAAAATCAGAAAACAAAATTTGACCTAACAAAATGGTTCCTCTATGAGGAACCAAAATAAATAAATATATTTAGACAAAATTTTTTTTAATTTAGCTATCAAATCCAAAAAATCGAGTAATTACAATTATCCTAAGAGAATCATTAATGGGAAAAAATGAGACACTACGCATTAAAATTAAAAAAAAAAGTCGTTCGGGATTTTCGGAAAAATAGTCAGGAGATATCACTGATTAATCCATACATTAATACAATGTTTTCTCTTTTGAAAGAACCAAAATTAGCATAAAAATTCTTCTTTTTTTTATTCAGCATCAGAAAAACATCCATAATTTTCCAAAATCCAAAAGAAGGAATCCAAAATCAAGACAGATATTTCATTAAATCAAAGGAAAGCCTGAAAATGGAAAAATGTGAAAATTTATTTTTTGAGTGGTCAAATTATATTTACTAAAAAAAAAACTTAATAATAATAAGAAAGAAAAAAAATTTAGTTATCTAAATTTTCAGGCTATTTTTTCCATAAAACTGATGGCATAACCGAATTTACAGGAACTTTACATAGAGCTAAATTATTTTTTACATAAAAAGTGAATTATGTAATTTTTCTTAGGTATGTAAGAAAACTATTCTATTAAAAATTATTCTATTGTTTCTTTTTGATTTTCAAAAACAATGTTATAGAAAAATACCAAAAATTTTAAAATTATATTTCCTTGAATTATATTTTATTTGAAAAGAATTTAATCGAGAAATATGCCATTAAATATAATTAAATTTTTTGTATACATTTTTTTTTTTAATAACAAACTAATTTATTGCTATAAAATAAAAACTAGGGTTATTTCCTATACTTTTGTAACATTGCGTTTCCCTCTTAATTTTAAATTTTTCTAAAAAAACAAAAGAATTATTTTAGATATTTTTAGAATATCAAAAAATGACAATAGTTGATTATAAAAAAATTTATTTTTTATTTTATTTTCCTTATATTATATAAACAATTACATTTCTATGAAAAAAAAAAGTTTCCAATTTTTTTATTAAGAGATTTTATCATTTTATTTTAAATTTTATCATGCAATGTTACAATTAAAATAGATTACGTAAAAAATGTTGACTGTATATATAAGACATGCTTAATTTTATAAATTTTAATATTAGAATACTTTAATCAAAAATGAAGTTCTTCAATTTAAGTATACTGTTAATAATTGCTTATTTTTGTAATTAATTTATTATTTTCTTTATTTTATTTTATATTTTATTAAATAATAACGCATTCTTTTTTCTTTTAAGCTGCAAACGCAAACGCACAAAAAGCAGGTCCATGGCCATGCAGCACAAAACTAGTCTCATCGTTAAGTTGTAATTCAATTTATATTATCTATCATAACTAAGACAATAATATCATTTTTTAAATGGTCGATATTAGGCTCTGGATTGTATGAGCTTGCATATCTGACTATTAATAGACGATTTACGTTTTAATAAATATATTAAAATAACGTATTTCAGAATTACTAATTTTTATTACTTTTTTTCAGTAGCTGAAGTAGAAGCTAATACCGAAGTTTGTAAGTCTCAATTTAAATCTAAACATAGTTTAGAATCAATCATTCTCATTCCACATTGCATGTTACTAATTTCATTCTTACTCTAAATTTCATAAATATTGAACCACTAAGCCTAATAACATAAAAAATTATAGTTAGTTTTCTTTCACGAATTTCATACGATAAAAATGGTAATTTTTATTTTTATTTTTTGCAAATAATTTATTATTCGATTTACGTAAATAATCGTTAAATATTTAAAACTGGCCATCGAGAAACAGATGAAATCTTCAGAGTCGTTTTTAGTGACCTAAAATACATAGAATCCATTTTACTTCATTTAAAATTTTTGGCCAATTTACTTACAATTTAATTATTTAACAATTATAAACTTGAGAATATAACAAAACTAACATTATACTACAGTCATTTTATGGAGGGAGATTTAGTCTAGTATGAGTTTTTTGGGCTATTCTTATCGGAATAAAATTTATCCATTTATCCTATAGGACTCTAAAAAATAAAAAAAACAAATTATTATTTTTAGTATTGTTCAATTAATTTTTATCTCGCTAATTGTTTTCTTAGTCGAATGATTTCTCAAAAATTCAATAACAAAAGCAGAATAATAATTTTTTTTAATGTAATATTTGCTCTATAATATTTAGATTGCAACGAATATTTATAATTTAAACTATATTAAAATTTTACACTTCCAAAATTGTAGCTGAAGATTCAGATGGTTCAATTAAACCTATGTTAGTAGATGAGTGTAAGTAAATATTTGTTTATAAACGTAACTTTATATAGACAACAAAAAAGGCAAAGACGCAATTTTCTGACACTGGCGAAGAAATAGCTATTTTTTAAACAAGGGACAAAATATTGGTTTTGACTATGCATGCAGTTGTATGCACGAGCGAGCGTAGTGAGTGAGTGCAGACAGCATGCACAAGTCGAACCCCATATTTTGTCCCGTGATTTAAAACGTGATTTAAAATATTCTATTTAATTAATAAAATATTCTATTGATTCAATAGAAAAGGTTGAAATTAATTTTTTTACTAAAGCAACAGCCAAAAGTTTTTTAAAACTGAAATTAAATTAACAAAAAAAATCTGATAATATTTTTTTTATTTTTTTAGCCTCATCATCAATTCCCACGAGCGTGGGAGGAATAGATCGAAAGTAAGTAAACTAATGTGTATGTAAACTTGAGTATGCAAACTAATTGTCAATTACATAAATTGTTTTCTTTTTTATTCTGTCAAAATATTAATCTAAAACAGACAATAAGTGCACTTTTACGTTTAGAGGGCAATGATAACCGTTCAAAAATTCATATTGAATTATTTTATCAAAATTTCTTTACATTTTTAATATTTCAAAAATATCGCTACAGCGATCTAATATCATGCATAACTTTATAATATTATGATTATCGCATTGTCTTATAACATAAAGTCACTGACGATAAATATTTTAAATTTATAAATGAGCTTACGTTATACAGTCTGAATTAGATTTCTTATTTTACTCATTGTTATTTATAATATTACCTTATTTAAATTACTAAAATATAATTTTTTTTCTTAAGGACTATCATTGCTGCGTTGAATCAACCCCCTTGTAAAGCTTAAAATCATTGATATCATTTCAATATCTTTTTTATTCGTTCTACAAAAGTTAATGTAAAAAAAAAACACATGTACGAATAAAATGAATAAATAAATAAATAATTTCTGAAAAATTAAAAAATTTTTTTTCAATAATTTATTTTTAAGATTCTATAAAAAATTTTTTTCTCGATAGAATAGGTTTAGATTTCGATAGTTTAAGTTTTATAAAAAATTTCTTATTATCTTACTCAGTGTATTTTTAAATTTTTGGCACAATTAAAATATCAGTGTTCAGTAGTTATATAAATTGAATAAAAAAAAATAACAGGTATTCTTATATTTTGAATTTGTCATAAATAAATTTCAAAAAAACACGTATTTTTTGACATATTAAAATAAATTTATTTTTTTATACTGAAAGATAAAAAAACACTGTCAAATTATTGGCACCACGGTTCCTCAAGCAATAAAAAAATAACTATATCTAAAAAAGTATAAAAATATATAAAATTACTAAAAAAAATCTTTTCTTTGATATTGTCATTTGAAAATCACATGGAAAAAATAAGGTTTTACATCTAAAAAGAAAAAAAAGTTACTGTTACAAAAAATAATATAATTTTTGGACAAATAAAGTAATGAGACAAAGATTTTTACCATATTATGTATTAACAATCGGAAATAAAGTGACACCGAATTAAAACACGAATTCCCAAGTATACTTTTAGTTTTTAACGGATCAAATCTTAAGACAAAAATTTTCACAATGTTTATATTAAAGTCAGTGAAGTTGAGTAATAAATGATAAGGAACTTCTTAAAATTAGAACTCCAGTGTAACCAAATTAGGTAGTACGTCCATAAAAAAAAATTTATGGTGTTTCTTTTATTTTCTAATGCAAAAAATTTTCAACAAAAATTTTTTTTAAAATAATTATCTGTTCCAAGATATCGAGTAAAAACGATATATCTAGATATTAGTACTTTCATAGAAAAATATGAGGTATTACATCCAACATCTAAATTTAAAAAAAAAAGTAGTTTGAGATTTTTTGATGAACAAATTTTGAATGGCGATGAAATATCACCGGTTACAGACATACATACATACACACACACACGCACACACACATACGTACTTTTTTTTAACTGATTTTTTAGCTTCCCAGGGTCTCAAAACGCGCTTATATGTAAAAAAATCAAAATCCACCTATCACAATGGTTCCTCTATATGAGAACTAAAAAAAGCCAAAAAATGATCAACAAACAAATTAATTACATAAAACAGTTTAATTAATTATGTAATAATAACGTCATTATAATCAGAACAAAAACACAAAAGTATTTTTCATTATCTTCAACTTATCTTCAGTAAAATTTATTGATAAATTTTTTCTACGTCTGGTTTGAATTAAAAATAAACAATTATTACCAACACGATTATTTACCTTTCTTTTGTTAAAAATATTATCATAATTATGATAAAATCGGATAACAATTTCCATAAAGAAGATAAATCTATAAATAATGATGCAGGCTATTTTTAAACGTTATTTGAATTTTTACTTTTTAACAAGTTGTTATTATTTTTCAAAATGAAAGTCTTAGTCAGTTCATTGTGTATTTTAGTTGTTTTGGGGTTGATAACTCCTGGAAATTCATTGACTATTGTAAGTAAATAATCTGTTTTATAGTTAATATCTGATTTAATTCAACTTTTTTCAATTATTTACAAGGATCTGCCGGCTCAGCTTACTTTCAAAATGTTTCAGGTGAGCTTCAGAAAAAACTTCACAGAAAATAATTTAACAGTTAAATAAAAATTTTAGTCATGATGTAAAAGCAAAAGATAAATTAACAGACCTTACATTTTTATCCTACTGTAAAGTTATTTTCAGTGACGCTCTTTCTAAAGCCATTTTAAAAAAGGATTCAAATTACCCTGTTATACTTCGTTATTCAATTATTTAAATTTTTGTTCCCAATAGAATAGTTCTATAGTCTATAGTTTTTTATCAGTTTTTTATTAAAAAAAAATGTCTCATAAATTAACTCAATAATTTTTATTTCCAGAACGTTGATACGTTATTCGGCTACGTACCAAAATTCATTTTGAGTATCTGCAGCGCTTTTTGTGGTCCAAATAAACATTATAATTACGATGTATTTAAATATGGCTGTCAAGTAACATGTCCACATTTGTATGCACCAATACCAACATTTTATCCAAATGTTATTCAACAATTAGTATCAAGATCAGCTGGAAACAACAATCCAACTGAAAATTCAAGTGATTCAAAATATAAAAAAAGTTTAAATCTGTTTAATATAAACAACAAACAAGAAGAATATTACCTTCAATATTTACGTAATTTGTACAAAAATTGGAATCTAAATAACAAAAACCTAACAGAAATATTTCAAAATTTAAATAATTTTACTAAAAATTTAAACATAAACAATCCAAATGGAATTAAGCCAGGAGAATATTTTTTACAGTATTTACGTAATTTAAATAAGAACAATAAATAATTTTGTTTATTTAAACTTATTTTTTTTTGTATTTAAATATTAGGTTTAATTTTTTTAGTTTTTAATTTTAAGTATCAAAACCAAAGCTGGGCTTTTGAGATTTACTGGCACTGTTATATGGAAATAAATGGCTTAAAACAGCGTTTATTTTCGTACATAAAACATGACAAAAATATTTTATAATTAAATTATTCTTAAGTTTTTTTATATATATTTGTAAAATTAGATTAAGTATTTTTTAGATAAATAAAAAAATTAAATTTATAAAAAAATCTGAATATTCTTATCCTTATCATCCAAACATCAATTAAATAAATTAAAACTAATGCAATATCCTTTCATCAAAAAATAAACCAACATTATCCGGCTTATCTATAAAATTTATCATATCACTAAAATAATTTAATCAAATTATCTAATTATCAGAAATAATTAAATATAAATAAGAAAATTTTATTATCAAAAAATAGATAAAACGACAAGAATAAATGAACGTTCCAATTTTTATTATCGACTCAATTATACCTCATTGACTAAAAGAGCGGAAGGACGTATCATAATATAATTATTTTTCAATAAACTAAAAAAAAACTTTTTTATTTGTTTATTTGCTTGTTGTTTATATTTATGGAAAAAGCGTGGAGAAAAAATTATGAGATTTCTCGATATATTCGTATATGTCAAATTAAGCGTGTTGGCGGTTGTCCACTTCATTTCCTGAATGCTATTGTTTTTTTTTCTTTTTTTTTAGTTTGTGTTCCAACTTTAGGAAATCGAAATTGACGTGTGGCACTTCATCTTTTACTCGTTATAAAAGTTGAAGCACGATGAGGACAAACATATAGCAATTTTTTAAAAAAACTTTTTGATTTGATAACAAAATAATTTACCACAGCAATTTTTGTCAAACTGTATTTTTATTTATTCGTGTTTTTTTCTTTGTTTGATCGTTGAGTTTTATTGAATGACAAATGATTCTTTAGTTAACAATTTTTTTTATTGTTGTTTTGGATAAAATTTGACGAGCTTAAAAATAATAGGCTGTAAATTATAATGTAATTTTGATTTATCCTATTTTTTAGCTGCAAACTTTGTATTTCAGGCTAGATTTGGGCACTATTTTTTGTATCAATTGAACATAATTTGACCAATAATTAGATCTCTGAGCAAACCAGTTACAGGTACTTATTTATTTTTTTAATTTTTGATTCATTTTTTAGAAAAAATTTTTTTTATATTTTGAAAATTACAGATTCTTTACACGTCTGAATCTGAATAATGAAAAAAGTTCATTTTTTTCTTAGCTTACGTTAAAGCAGTGCAGCATATTGAATTTTAATACAAACAAAAATTAACTTCGCCGCCAGCTATGTTTGTAATATTCAAATATTTGGTAAGAAAATATTTGTAAAAAAAAACTTCAAGATGCATTTTATAATTAAAAATACCCTGCCAATTAGCTGGCACTAAGGTTCCTCAAACAATGAGAAAAAACTTTTTCAATTTTGAGAAATAAATTTTGGAAAAATTCGGTATCAAATCCAAAAAATTACTATAAATGAACTTACTAAAACTAGTACTCTCATAGATATAAATTAGGTACTACATCCAAAAAGAAAAAAAAATTTGGCGTTTTTTGTATTTTTTTGTGAAAAGTATCAGATTCGAGATATCGAGTAAAAACTATATTTTCAAATACAAGTACTTTCATGGAAATAAATGAGGTATTACATCCAAATTAAAAAAAAAAAGGAGTTTGAGATTTTTTGGTGAAAAAATTTTTGAAACAAAAATTAGGTCTTAATTTCATAACGGTTGTGAAATATCGCCGGTTGCAGTATTTTCAGATATTAGTACTTTCATGGAATTAAATGAGGTATTACACCCAAAAAAAAAAAAAATATTGCAGGTTTTTTAATTTTTTTGTTTTTTTAATTTTAAGAAAAAATTTTTTAAAAAATTCGGTATCAGATCCAAAAAATGACTATAAACAAACTTACACACACACACACACAGACTTTTTTTAAAAACCGGTTTTTTAGCTTCCTGGGGTCTCAAAACTCTCTTTGAGGAACCAAAAAATTTTTAAACCCAGAATCGGATATAAGAGGAAAAAATTTTTCATGTTAATGAGAGTCTTTAAAAGAAAAAAATATGAAAAATTATCCCTCATTTTTCTTACTTTTTTTATCAGAGTCCAAAACACAACAATAGCTGCCAAAAATCGAGATTTTGCTATGGGAGGCTAAAAATTGGGCTTATGACTTATTTTTGGTAGTACTTTCAGAAAAAAACACTTTGGAGCAGTTTTGAAGACCCGACCATACAAGTCGTACACGCTTCATTTAAATTTTCCCACATATAACTGAACTTCTGAAAAAGATTTGCAGGCCCTTTATAATCGTATTTGTTACAATAAACTTTTTTATAACTCGTTTAGTTTGATAAACATTTTTTAAATAAATTAAATTTACATTTTATTTAAAATAAAATGAAAAGCTTATTGGTGGTGGACCATATACTTTTTTTCATTTTTGATACTTTAGCGCTGCATAATCAGGAATGCTCAGTAATATTAATTTCATAATTAATCGTTATATAAGGCACCATAAACAAATTCAAAATTAGAATTTTTATCCAAGTAAATATGTTTGAAAAACTTTTAAAATGTTATTGAAAATACGTATTTTTTTGTTGTAAGGGTTTGCAGCTTATTTTTTTAAAATTAAAATTATAAACTTTGAGATTCTTTACGAGCTTTTAAAAATAGCGCAATAAAAAACTTTATTATTTATGATAATTGTAAATAAAATATTTATAACCTATAAATAAAGGTAAAGCTATAATATGCACTAACTTTTTCGAAAAAAAATATTTAAAAACTTTTGGCTTAAATAAAAAAGAAAATTTTTTGTCTGAATCAAAATTTATCAAAATTCTTTTTATAATTAATAATATTCAAGAAAAAAATTAATTATGGCAAGTTATATAACAGTTTATCAAAAAGACTATTTATGGCCTAAATCAGAAATACCTTTATGTCCAAAACAATGTCCAGTATTATCGCCAATAGAACCATCAAATAAAATAAAAAAATGCTACACTTCAAAAAAAGAAGAAAAAATAAATAAATCTTGCAAATTTTTAGTCAAAAAAGATGACGATAGTTATTTAAGTGATTTTGGAGCAAGATTATTACCTTGTCAAAAATCTGTAACAATGAAAGCCAATGAAACGGAAGCTTGCTTGAAAAGGGTAGGCAAATGTACTTTTTTTTAATTAAAGCAAAAATAATTTTTATAATAAATTTATCTATTTTACTAGATGATGGATGAAAACCCAGAAATATTTGGTATACTAAAGAAAAGATTGCCATCAAAGTCAATTGTTGAAAAATGTAACAAAGATAGATTGAAAAGTATTTATCAAATGGATTACAGTAAAGGAGGTAATTTGAAAAATTAAATAAAATTTAATTATTTGATAAATGTATAAATTGTTTTTAAATATTTCTGTTAGAAGTGGTGCAAGAAATAAAACCAAGATCTGCACCTTGTTTTGAAAAACGAAAAATTGACGAAAATGATTGTTTGCCTCAAAAATATACTTTAGGGGCATTGATGAGAATGCGTTTACAACGACCACCTAAAGAAGTGAAAGAAATAAAATTAGAATTACCAATGACAAAAAAAAGGAAAAAAAAATTAGACGAAATTAATAAGAAAAAAAATAACAATAATAACATTAATTGCAATCAGAAAAGTAAAAACGATAAAGAAAACTCAAATATCAAAAGTAAAACATTCAAAGATCCAGATATTCATGGATATCCAAATAACACAAAATTAACTTTAGGATAATATTCAGATGTACAAAAAAAATTGTAAATTTTTATCGAAATAAAAAAATATTAAAAAATTTTAAATTTGATTTAAATTATGCATTAAATAATTGACCTTATACCGGTTATACGTAATTTTTTAAATCCCCGTTTGTTTATCTTTTGTCTTTTTTTGTTTTGTTATTTACAGCTGTTTTATATTTTGGCATTTAGAGTTTTTCATAATATTTTTTAAACATTTTTTACGATTAAGTTTTCTTAAATTTCAAATTTCGAGTAACAAATTATGAACTTAAAATTAAGAGACATCCGAGATAATGAATTCAGCAAATTCTCGACCACTGAATAACCATCCTACTAGGTAAAAAAAAGGTTATAAAAGTAACTAATTAGGTTATTTAAAAATATTTTAAAAATGATACTAAATTTATGTTTTTAAATGAAGAAATAGTCAACGCTCCGAACAAAAAAGTCAAAAAAGTCAATTTAATTATGGAATATTAGATCCAAAATCAGGTTTTATATCAGGCGATGGAATAAACTCTAAAATAACTGGTCCGAAAGTGCATATCTCATCAGATGAAGATTACAAAGAAACTGAAGAAGGAGTTAATGATCCAAATGGCTCGAATTCGGAAGAAAGTGATTATGATGAAAAAATCCAAGTACTTTGTATTTATTATTTTATAGGTTATAGTAAACAAACATAATCCATAATATTTTTGTACTCTGTTAAAATTAAATTTTATTTTACTATAAAAAGTGTATTTCTAGAGCTTTCATGTTTTCTACTTTTCTGAATAGAGAACACCAAAAGGTGATAAACTGTACCGAAATCCAAAATTAACTAATAAGAAACGTCGTGAAAAACTAACAAAAGATGCATCTAATTCATTCCCAAGTACTAGACGTCCACCTACAAGCTGCATAAGTAATAGCTACGACGATCAAGCTTATCGTTTTAAACGTCATGAAAATGAATTTGATGACTGTAGAAATAAAAAAAGTAATATAACTATTAGCCTGGCAGTTTATTTTAAAAAATCACTTGGATTTTCGATTAATGATAGAAAAAAATTGCTAATTACCAAAAATATGAAATTTCCAAAGTTATAGTCCATTTAATCGAATCTACTGGAGAAAATTTTTAGTCCCAGAAGAGACCATGTATGTGGTGGCAACACTCAGGTTTGATGAAATGAGCTGAAATTTTGGGAATCTTGTTTTTTTTGGTAATTAGCAACTTTTTACACCCGGTAATCCAAGCGATTTTTTAAAATAACTGCCAGACTAATAATTATGCAAAAGAAATTTATTATCTCATAATTTCAAAGATTTTGAAAAGTTGATTTTGTTCAAATTACTATTTTGAAAACTCAAAAAAATGTTAATGTTTTTTAAAATTATTAGATTATGAGAATGTTTCTTCTGCCAAAACAAGAATTGCGGTTGAAAAGCTGGAGAAATTAAAAGAACTTCAACGCAGAAAAGATTTAACAGAAAGATATTACGTGGCAGAAACGAAACGACTTCTTGGTGAATATTACGCTAACTTAAATTCTCCGCCACAAAGAAATAGGGAAGAAAAAATATTACCACAACCCAATGTTGTTAATGTAAGTTCAATAGGATTTTTTTTCCAAACAATATTAAATATTCATTCTTTTTTACTTAATTTAATTAAAAACAGAGCATGGAACGATGTGGAACAATGACAACAATTACGCGATTAGATTGTGGTTGCGTTGAAGAAACTACAAGACCCATATTTACAACTTGCAAGGGACGAGTTCAAAAAAAAAATTGTTCGCGAGATCAAGAAATCAATTTTAATATTTTAACTCCCAATTCTCGAATATTAGGTCATTCTTATGCAAATTCTAATCCAAAAAATTTTGAAAATGAAAGGCAACGTACAGTTCCAAATGTAAGGACTCGTTCGAGAGGGAATTTTAGTGACAGTTCTGTAAATTCAAATTAACAAGCGTGTAAAAAAAATTATAAAAGATTACAAGTATAAAAAAGACATGTTGGCGTTTTTATAGAATATATATTTTTTAATTTATTAATTTATTATTCGTATAATTTTTATTTTTTATTTCTTTTTTTTTCTCGTTTATTTTTGCTATATATTAATTAAAACTTTAGAACTAATTGTTGATAATAAAAAAATTAGTATTTGTATAAATTTTTCTTGTTTCTTTAAAAAGGATTTGGAAATTTTAGTAAGCTATTAAACATTTTTGAAAAAGATAACCTTTCAGCAATAATTTTTTGAAAATTAAAAAAATAGGTGAATGCCCAAAAAAACAGTCCCGCCATTCTTTGCTTCTAATTGGACTAAATACCAAAAGAGAATGCTTCTTTCCTCAAAAAAAAAAAAAAAAATAATGCTTTTTTCTAATGCAATCTCCAAGATATAAATATGGACACTGCAAGCCCTAAATAGATACTATATCGAGTACTAACATATGAAAAAAATTAGACTCGCTTATTGAACATTTCTCTAAGAGCAATTAGTGCCCATTAAAGTCAAAATGAAAATTTATAATGTAAAAGTTGATTCTTCGTTATAAAAATGGGCTCTGTGGATACAAAAAAAAATGCTAACAAGGGGAGTGTCAAGTATTTAGGAAGCTGATTTGCTATTATTTTACAGGTCAGGTTTTGTTAGTTGAAAAAATATTCCACGCACCCTGATTTTATCTCAATAGGACTTTTAAGGGTAACTTCTAAATAATACTGTTACCTTGTAACTTTTCCAAATACCTTCTGGTTGTTCTCATTTTTTTTATCTTAGGATCTACTTTTAAACTCCGTAAGTTGCGTATCTGATTTAAATTTATTTTTTTATCGTCAATTGTCTACCCGTGATAGTCAATAATCTAAATACCCATGTCAAAGAATGAGTAATTTTTAAATTGATACCAAAATTACAGTTTTTGACTAAAATAGGTTTCTTAGGTCTAAAACATTTTTTACAAGCTTCAAGTTTCCAAAAATCTTTACTCGTCCCTCTTGCTTTAGTCGTTTCTCTGATATAGCTCCGCAAAGATGGTGTTTTAAATTAATGTTTTTAAAAAATTTGTAATTGAAACTATGGTTTAAAATTATCGTTTTTCGCAAACAAGTAATGAAAAAGAGACGAAAAAGAAATTTAAAAAAAAAAGTTTTACAAAAAATAGCCATTTAGTTAATTGGACGAAGCAATGAGAAAATTAGTGATAAAAAATTGTGGCTGAAGGGGCTTGAAATGTGACAGTTACCCAAAAAAATGAGACCAAGTAGTAGGTGTTGGTATGGTAAATAAGAAGTTAGCCTAAAAACCACTATCTTACAGCATGGACTCTTAATTTCTTGCCCAAAATGACCAATTTTAAAATTACTGTCAAGTAGGGTTGTGCGGTTACCCGAGCTTCGGGTCGGTCTAAGATTTTTTCGGGTATACCCTAAAAGTTTCAGAGGCCCGAAGGTACAGTTTTTTCATATGAAATTTCCCTGACATTACGATTCCATGAATATTTTTTCGGGAATTTTCCGTTGACGCTTAAAAATGAGGAAATATAGCTAAAAAAAGCGTACTAGAAAAAAAATATTATTTTTAACCCAGAAGTAATTATTAAATTTTTCATGTAAATTAAACAAGGTAATAATTAAATTTGCACTCTTTTTAACATTTATACTTAGTATACTTACTTCTGTTTAAATTTTTAATTTTCTTAATAAATAGTAATGTATTCCAATTTCTTTTTTTACAAAAATAATTATACAAAATTGATGAAGATACTATTTTCGTACGTGCCTGCAAAAGGTATATCAAAATGTTGGTTTCTCATAGAGGAACCATTGTTTTATGTGAAATTTGGATTTCTGATTTGTGGGCATATAAGCATATGTTTTGAGACCTCAGTACAAATGACCAATGATATTTCGCACCCATTCAAGTATTAAGACCTATTTTTTTTTCAAGCACTTTTTCATCAAAAAATTTTAAACTACTTTTTTTTTAATTAGTTTCTAATACCTCATTTTTTTCTACGAAAGTATACTCATATCTAAAATTATGGTTTTTAATCGATAATTCGAATCTGATAATTAATTTTTTAAAAATTATTTTTTTCTCGATTTTTTTTAAATTGTAAAAATATAAATTGGAATACATTACTATTTTTTAAGAAAATCACAAATTTAAAACAGTAGTAAGTATACCAAGTATAAATGTTAAAAAGAGTGTTTAATTTACATGAAAAAGTAGAAATTATACTTATGGGTTAAAAATAATTTTTTTTTTTCTAGTACGCTTTTTTTGACTGTTTTTCCTCATTATTAAGCGTCAACGGAAAATTCCCGGAAAAATATTCACGAAATCGTAATGCCAGGGAAATTGCATGTGAAAAAACTGTATCTTCGGACCTCTGAAACTTTTGGGGTATATCCGAAGATTGAACTGACCCGACCCGAAAAAATCTGAGACCGACCCGAAGCTTCGGGAAAATTGGAAAAAAAATTGGAAAAACTAGTACACGCCAAATATGCATGTAACTCATGCTTATATAATAGAGATATTACTTTGCAGTTTCGGTAACCAATACTTATACGCATATTTTGTATAAATCGAGACACTAAGCCATATGCATGAAAGTATTTTAATAATTTTAGTTATTCCAGCACAGTATAGGTGCATTTAATGTATACTTTCCTGATAAAGTGGATAAAAATACATTATTCGTCTCTTTCTAATTACTTGTTTACCAAGTATGTTAATAAAATTTAAGTTTCGATTTCATTTTTTAAAAAAAAAGTCTTTATCACAATCTTTAAATAGCCATATTTCGTAAATAACTCAAAATGAAACGAGTAAAAATTTTTGAATAATTGGAGCTTGTACAAAATTTATGAAAAATTGGTCATTTTGGGCCAAAAATGTTGTCTCAAAATTATTTTGTCACTATTATTTTTTACTCTTAAAATTAGAACAATTTCGAAAAATTAGTAAATTTTCGAAAAATTTTGTAAATATTCGAAAGAAAATCGTAAATTTACTAAATTTAGTATATTAACAAATGTTTTTTTCTTATGTGAATTCAAAAATGTTCAAAAAATAGTTGTAAATTTACGAAAAATAGTTGTGAATTTACAACTTTTTTCGTAAATTTACAAAAAAAAAACGAGAATTTTCCAATTTTTCGAGAATATACTAAATTTAGTAAATTTACGATTTTTATCGAATATTTACAAAATTTTTTGAAAATTTACTAATTTTTCGAAAAAATTCTATTTTTTTTGTAAATCTAAGAAAGTTATACTTTTTACAGTGTGGATTTGTAATAACTAATATCTTTTCATGGGATTTCTAAATAAGAACTTCTGGTTTTAGGACAAGTTTCGAATTGCCAACCCAGCATTAACTTTAACTTTAATTGCTCAATTCACCTTTTATATTCGATTTGTCGATAGAATTTTAATCTTTTTAATTACAACCTTACATTATATATTAGTTATAATTTAAAACTAACCTTAAATACTTTTTGAAATATAAACTTAACCTTATTTTTGGCAATAAAAAAATGTTTTTTATTTTTTTTTTCACTAGTAAATAAATTTATTTTAATGATTTTGCAAAGAAAAAATTTATCATTTTACAAATTTATAACTGAAAATAATGTCAGATATTATTGAAGAAATTCCAGAAGAATCATCGTCATATTATTATGAAGAATCGCCTTCGCTGTTATTAAATTTGGGTTTTACATTCGTAAACGCGATTTTTCATTATATTTTGTACAGAATAGTAGTTTCATTATTACTTTCATTCAAATGCGTAATAATATGGGCATGGAATAAAAGAGGAATCGTAGCTCCAATTATAAATTATGAACCGCAATGTCATATGTATGACGATGAAGGAAATTATTTAATTGAAGAATTTGAAGATGAGGATGAGACTACGTTAGAAACTACAAATAACTCCCCAGAGAATAATAATAACTGTGATAATAAAGATAATAATAACCAAGTAGAACAATAAAATAGAAAAGAAAAATCATAAAATCGAAAAATATGTCAAAAAAAGAAAATTTTTATTTAATTTCCCAAACAAAGGAAGATTTTCCTTGGCCAAGACTTGACAATATTTGGGTTAGACCGTCACAGCCACCTATTGACGGCATTATCCGTTTATATGTTCCTGTTGATGAAAAGATTTGCCAACTTAAGGAGAATCAAAATTGTGAAACACGGAATCCCGCATTTAAAGATCCTTATTATAGGTTTGTCATTATAAATTTGATATGTGTAAAAATTTATAAATATTTCTTATTCCAATTTTTTTCAGATTTGAAAATGAGGACGACGAAATCTTTCTCCTTAGAAGTGATTTTCAAAATTCGAATTTTAATAGCCAAGAAATAAATTATAAGCAATTAATGAATGCATCAGTAAAAAATGGTAAATTTAAAGAAAATACAAAGATAAATTGTCATAAAGGTTGGTATGATCCGTTTAAATTCGTAAAAGAAATGCATAAGAAGTATTTATTCTTTTAAATATATATTTACGAAAAAAATGATAATTTTGAAAAACTCAAAATATGTAATATCAAAATTAAAAATAAATCTTTTAAAATAAGTCAAAAGTTTGAATAAATGTTTACACTATAATTGAATTTCAGAAAGCTTCGTAAAACCTAAAGTTAATCAGATTTTTTTAATAGGTATACATGAAAATTTCGTGCAATAAAGAAAAGAAAAAAATTAAATTAAACTTATAGTACTGTTTTTTTTATTTATGAATGAGGATATAATGTTTACATAAATTTACAGATATTACTGATTTTAATATTATAATGAAAATGTTGTTTTAAAAAAAATGTTTATGTAACAATATAATACTTAAGTGTCATTAATATTACTTTTCAATAATGTGTAGTATAATTAATTAATTAATTATTATATTTTTATTCATATACACGTACGCATACACTTAATCGTTATTACTGCTGCTGCTGCTGCAAAAATTATTAGAAGTACAGTGCATTAGTTATATAAAATTATAAAATCACTTATAATTATTTCTAGAATATTAAAAAGCCATCTGGCACCCATTTTTACAGGCTACAAATACTCTGGCTTCTTTTTTTAATAACAAAGTTTATTTAATGCCTCGCGAGCTTATTCTGCAGAATCACATTTAAGCGTGACAATATAAATAGGCATTTTTATTGTGTCACAGTAAGCTTTTAATTAAAAAAAAAAAATTAACAAGGAACCGCTATTTTTTAAGTTTATTAATACTTAAAGTGCAATCATTTTTTTTTTTTGTTCTTTATACTTAGTTATAAATTTTTATTTAATAATTTAGAACATTTATAATTATATTATTTTTATTATATAAATATTTTTTTTGATACTATTTGGTTACATTCTAATGTTATTTCGACATGATAATAATTTTTAATATATATTTATATATATCTTTTTTTTAATTTTGATCATTCTTTCGTGGAGAAATATATTATAACTTAGATTGTTTATGAACTCGTGTAAAACAGTCTTTTTGTTTAAAATTTAAGTTTGGAATTCTTGTATTTTAAATTTTTATGATCTTTAATGAAGAATTTATCGTAATTAGACTTTTGTTCTTATAATTTTCTCTCTGTTTTCTCTATCTTACTTTAATATGACTTAAGTATGAGATTTTATTTTTTTTATTTGTATCAGTTTTATTGAAAAGTGATAAAATTTTTAAACGAATGTGTAAAAATAATTTTTTTTTTTCATTAAAAGTTTCAAGTGAATACTTTTTCAGTTAAAATATTTCATAAATAGGAGTTTAAAATAGAACTTTTTTTCTAATAAAATATTTTACCAGCATTTGATAAAAAATTGTTAAATATAATTTAAATCTTAGGATTAAAATTTTTATTTTAAACTTCTTTTAATGAAATGTTTTAAATAAAACATATTTCGCACTTGGATCAATCGAAATATCCTTACAGACATCAATGGATTAATTTAGCAAATTAAAAAAAAAATTAACCACAAATATTGAAATCAATAAATTAAATTAATTGAAAAAATTTTATTTAAAAATAGTTTATATAAAATCATATTTTTGGTATTTAATAAGTAAAATAAAATCACAAAAAAGATCATCTATAATTATGAATGAAATTATAAAATTAATAATTAATTTTTTAAAAATTGATATTTGAGCCAATAAGAGTGATATTAATTCGTAATTGCTCAGATCTTTTTGTTAATCATCACTTATGTATTGCATACTAGGTGAGCTACAATTATATTTACAACCTTATGGAGAATACATCTTGATTTACAGTATAATAGTGTATCGTAGGTTATTAAAATTAAAACAACCTTAAATAAGTTACTGATTATTTCATATATTTTTCATATATATTCTAATTTTGCAGTTAATATAACTATATAAAAAATTATACTTTAGATAAAGTAAAAAGACCAAAAAAAATTTACTATACTACAATATTTTTCGGCCATTTTTATCTTTTTTCAGACATTTTACAAAGTTTTACAAATATTAACTAAAAATAATCTTAATCACTAGTTGTGTGGATTAACTATCGCTCCACAAAAATATTTATAATACAAAAATTTAATTGTTTATAATAATTTTTTTTTTATTATTTAACAAATAAATTATAACGTCTTTTGATTCGGCGGTTCATCAGTTTTACATATTGTAGAAAAAAAAATTGAATAACTCTTCAGCATCAAGCTTTTTTTAAGATTTGACTTTTATAATTTAAATTAATGATTTAATTCTTTTGGGCATATGACTTTTATTATAATATTTTGTAGAATATATAAATACTGAAGTCAAAAGAGAACATAAATCAAAAATTCTCACATAAATTAATAAAAAATTCTTGAAAAATCTAAACAAAAATACGTAGGATTCTTTTCTAAAAAATTACTATTACAACTTGAGCACTGTTAAAATTAATTAAAAGAAATTAAAATTTATAATTATATGTACATTTTTTTTTTATGTAATAGTCATTTTTTTTAAGAGATAAACTTAAATTAAGTTAAAAATTATAATAAAAAACAACTAAGAAAAAAAAGAAGAAATCATTATCAGTGCTCAATTAACATATATAAATAACTATTTTACTAATTCATAAAATTACAGAAGGAGAAAATTTATATTACAAAAGAGTCATTAGATTTTAATATAAATCATTGCACACTAAAAATAAAATAATCATACATACAAAACAGAATATTTGTTTGTTTTTTTCCTATACAATAGCACACACACTTTTATCATGAATAATCACACAGAAATTACATTGACATTGTAATTATAATAAAAAATATAATAATAGTCCTAAAAAGGCTCTTTCGATAGCCAAATTTTAATTATTATGGACTGTACTAATTACTCGCTGGCGAGTAAAAAGAAACAAATCTAATGAATGTTTACTAAAATAATAAAACGAATGATAATTGAAATGTATCCTCATTATTGATACACATGTAATTACATAATAAAGAGTACGTTACGAAATGAGAGCGAGTTAATCATGTGTCGCTATATTATTTAATAATTAATTGCAAAACGGCCCGTGAACTAATTCCTAACTTGTTTACGAGACGAGACTTCGAGATGTTTTGATTTCGTTGTTGTTGGTGGAGGCTGCGTTATTTTTCCCATCAGCTTGAGCGAAAAGTACTCCTTGGTACATAATTCCGTTTAATTCCATACTGACTACCATAGATTTGTCTCTTCCATCGCCTGAAAAATTTACAAATTTTATTTTTATAAAATTTATTATATTTAATTATATTTTAAAATTTCATTTCATTAGCTACCTCGATTGGAGATCTTTATGTGAGTGGCAGGTAATGAAGCTATCGCACTTTCTGGTTGTTCCTCTTCTTCCTCTTCTTCTTCCTCGTCTTCGTCTATCCTAGTTCTTTTGTTGATTGGGGTTGTCGTAGTTGTCTGTACATTTGATTCTGGATGTTCAGATTTCCTCTTGTGCGTTGTTCTGGAGGTAGATGACTGAGGACTATGTCTGTTCGGTGAAGATGAGCCTGGCGAGGATCTAACTCCTAAGTCAATAGGTTCTTTCTGGGGCTCCGGACTTGGTAGTTGATGAGATGGAGACGAGTGTGAAGGTGGAGGTGACATATTAGGATTTAGGAACCTTAGATTTGTGTGCATTGGATTATTGGCGTACATATTCCACAAAGTCATTCGCGACGTCATTTCGAGCATGTCTAAACTAGGGTCACGATGCTGATTTGTTTGTGATGATCTATGATCTGGAGGTGAAGCACTAGCGTGTCTATTGTATGCTGATGGCGAATCGGCATTCTGGCGCCTTGCTTCGCGTTGGAGTTGTTTTACGTATTCGGCAACTGATGCCTCGAATTCTGGCGCTAACCCTGAAATGATTTTAAAATATTTTTTAAATAAAAGTTTTTAAGAATAATACAACGAGATAGAAATTCAAATGAGCTATGTCAATAAAAGATGCTTACTCAGCAAGTAAAATTATATTTGAGACGAAAAGACATTAGAAGAAAAACGTGCAAGTAGTGTTAAATTTCCAGAGTATGTAAAAATGGAAAGAATTTTTCATTAAGCTTACCGGCATTCTGTCCAAGTGCAATTTGTGGGTGTTGTGGATGATGCGGATGATGAGACAAAGGTGTGTGTGCTGCACTGCCATTAACTAATGCCTGATGTGGTTGTCCTGTGACTGCTTGAACGAGTGAGAGTGGCGATAATTGAAGTGCCAGTGAACTTGGCGTATGGTTCCTTTGAACCAATTGTTCTCCAATTCCGTAATTGTTACGACGGCCTTCTCTTCTGTTACCATCGATAGCTGATTGTAATTCTGATGGATTCGAGAGTTTTAACTTTTCACATTCGTATGGATAAAGGTATTTCATGTATCTGGAATGAATCAAGAGATGATTATTAGTAATTTTAATTGAATAAAAAAATAGTACATGAAATAAAACTTTTTTCTGCTTTATTTCTCATAAGAAAATAAGAAAATAATAAACGAAGAGATAAAAAGAATACCGCTTTTAGTATTTTACAGGTGATATTGAGACTACTCGGAAATAAAAAAGAATAAAAAATTAAGCAAAAACTTACTGGGTGCGTAGAGTAAATGCAGCAGAAGTTATACTGGATGGTAGGTGGAGTCCTTTAATAATTTCCTGCCAAAGTTTCTTATTAATAACATCAACAAGGCCACCACGAGCAACGACCAAGTTGTAGAGTTCATATAAATCAAGAACAGACTTGGCCATTATTGGCAATCGATTGATCGGTGAGCCTAGAAAAATAAAAAATAAAGAATATAAAATAAAAAATAAAAAAATAAAATTAGATATTTTTTTACGAGTTATTCGCATGTTGTATAAAAAGGAATATAATGATAGTAATTTTTAGAAGACATACAATTGGCCCAGCAATTAACTCGTATTCGTGTAATTTTCGAATAAAATCTAAAATGGCGATCGAAATATAATATTTATAATCGAAAGTTTTTACGAAGGTCTTGTCCTATTGCCTAAGGAGGAGGATACAAATAACGACTTTTCTTGGTAAATTGTTCAATCAGCAGTTATTTTTTATAATAAAACGAAAGCCGACTATTTCCCTTCTTATTCTTCTTTATTTTAACGTGCTTGTAATATAATAATCGATTCGATTTTATTGAGCTTACTGGATCGAGTAATTGATTTTTTTTATTATCAATTATTATTATGGGAATGTGACAATTTTTTTCTTTATTCTTTCTTCTTTATTCAAATAATATTTTTCCGTTATTTTATACGCCTTATCGTGCAAAAATACAAAATTACTTTTTTTAAATAAATAATATTGTAATATTTTTTTTCTTTTTTTTTGTTATCTCGTATATTATTATTCCTAGAATTATTATTCATATCTTTTTCATTAGTTATGGTGTATGTGAGTTATGATAAAAATAATTTTTACATGCTAATGCGTGATACGTAGAAATTTGTCACATTATTTATAAATTTTATTTTTTTTTTAATTTTTTTTTAATTTTAAACAATAGAAACGTATTATTGCAATAATATGTGTCACTTTATTCTATTTGCGCAAGGAATTTATTCATTAAAATTTTATTGTTATTGTACATTTCAGCCATATTTAGCAGAATAATTGAAAGCAATTTTAATCCTGCTTGTGTTATAAGGTTAAGTACGATTTGTCAGGTTTTATTTTTACTCAAAATTTTCACCTCTCACCTATATTTTCGTTGAAGTTTTTTCAATATTTTCACACAAAATCAATTGAAAAATTTTTAAGAAATAAATATCTGTAATTTATCTTCGAGAAAATTGCATTTAAATTGAGCGACGAAACGAGCAAGTCTCGAACCATTCGCGTACAATAACATCGATACAAGGGTGTAGCATAAAGATAAATTTTGAAGAAAAAAAACATTAAAGTACAAAAAGTGCATTTTACGATAGAAGGGTTATTTTTTTTTAAAGGCTATTCTAAGAACCATTGGCGTGCACGCCCATATAAGTAAGAAATCGTAAAAAAATAAAAAGTAAAGCTTAAATTTCTATATATGTAGAACAATGTAATATGATTTGAATGCGTTAAATACAACTCGACTTTTACAACCCAAAGGCTAAAATTATTATGCATCGTATATTTGATATTTTATAGACACGTCATATCTCGATACAACTATTATTTTTTAATAATAATAAAATTAACGCCCTTTTTTTCTAAATTATCATTAAAATGCATCGTAAACTGTCATTTTATTAAAATATTACACGAAAAAAAAGCCGAAAAAATACAAATAACAAATCCTATACAGTGTATTTCATTTTGACACGTATTAAGTTATTTTATTTTATTAGAAAATATACAAAGTTTTATAGCCAATTTTTTAATCAATAAAACTCGTAAAAACTAGCTATTTCTCAGAAATTTCTTTTTTTATTAAAATATAAAAAAAATAAAAGCATCGAAATCTCTGAATAAAAAATAAAAATTTCTTCTCTGCTCCACCTTCTTTTTATTATTATTCTTATTATGATCGGATATAAAGTTGCGCGCGCTTATAAAGTACTTGTTGAATTAAATCGCATAAGTACGCCTTCGTTTTATTTCCACCTCTTTGAAAATTATTCAACTTGCCACCCAGAAGATCTTCAAATAATATCATGAGCGATTAACTTTTTATATTTTTATGACTTCGAGTATGAATTATTACATCAAAGCTTTTGATCTGACGTATGAAGAGCTTTTTAATGAACTTTCTCATAAAAAAAAGAGGATTCCGCTGGGTAATTAACAAGACAAAAGAACATTTATATGACAATTTTCAGCGAAATTTATATTAATGAAATTTTTATTTGAAAAAACTAAACGAGGAGAAAATTATGACTCGTGCTAAGGAATTTGGCAATTTTTCTTACTCACGAAAACTATCGTTTTAAGGGACTGCCCTTTGGCTAAAATTATGCTAATAAATAGCTAGGGCATTAAATAATTAAGGAGCTAATAAAAATAATAAAATCATTAAATTCAAAAAGCGTTCTCTGAAAAATGCTAATTTTTTTATGATCTTCTTTATTGTTTTAAAACTGCTTTAAAAATATGCCCATCGGCAAAAAAATTAAGTTACTGTGTTACACTCGAGACCGTAAAACAATACTAAGCTAATTAACTTAAAAGAATACACGATAACTATTTTAGGGTAGAAAGGTTACGAAATTAGTTGATATTCAAAATAGGGATAAACTTTTTAGCAAAAATTTCAATGATCTGGGAAAAGATGATTCAACGTATTCTCAAACTTTTTTTACTCAAATTAACGAGAGCAAACCGTGTTTTGGTTGCTTAAGTTTAAAAATCGATTTAAAAAAATATCCAGTTGTCACTATTTTACCAGCTCGTTATTAAATGGAATGCGTAATCGAATTATATTTTATAGATACAAATTTGGCCAAAATTTAGGCTTAATTTGTAAAATCTGTCTGTTTAAAAACTCATTTTTTCAAATGACCATGCTAAACGGTTAGGTTGCTTTGCTTGAAATTTTAAGCTTGATTAAAAATTTACTAAAACTTTTCGAGTTATAGTTGTTATTAATAAGTTATTCAGGCCAAATATGTATAAAAAAAAATTGGATTGATATAAAAATTAAATATTTTGCTTGCAATTTTAAGCAAGTTAACTTAACCGCATGCATGTAATATCGGTTGAACTGAGGAATGTTAAAATTCGATTGTTTATTATTTCGTTAAAAACTAATAAGAAAAATATTGAGTTTGAAAGCCAATTTCCAAAATGTCAATAATAGGTGTCAATTTAGCCAGCTTATGCCCCAGAGTCGTCTTGAATACAATAAAAAGTTTAAAATACGGAAAAAAAGAAGAAGGGTTTAAATATCGATTCGTGTGTGTTATGAAATATTAATAAGCAAATTGGTTATAAAGTTTGAAAGAAAGAAAGAGAAACTCGTAATTTACTTCCCACGCCACGCGATGCAGTACATCGAATAACAAGGGTAATAGATCATTTAGTGCAGTAATTGAATTTATTTAGGCATTCGAAATATTTTTTATCCCTTGTTAATATAAAAAAACCATTAATCTCTAGTGAGAATATTGACAATTCTGTAAGCGTTCCATTTAAAAAAAAGTGCATACGTCATTTCAGAAAAGTTAACTGTTTTTCCCTTTTTTGAATAAATAATTAGCTATGATATTAAATTTATATAAATATATTAAATATATAGTAAAAAAAAAATGCGAAATCGTGTTTAGAAAATGCATCACGAAACTTGTTTATATTATGCATAATTATTTTTAATAAAAAAATATTTAAATATTCTAAATAGGGAAGCGTTAAATTTTGCCACTGGGTATTATTCTTTCGTGATCGAATATTTTTTTTTTGAATAACAATTTTGTTCTTTTTGATTATTATCATTAGTGGATCAAATAGATCGTTTTTTTTCTTTTCTTTTTTTAATTCTATGAGAAAAAAGATTTTTTTTTAGGCATTATGTTGATTTGTTTTTTATTTGCTACCGAATTTTATTTTTTTTTACTTTCGAGTTTGCCGAGGAATATATTGTCGAGAATGCGAAGAATTAATTATTTTAATTTTTGCCACGGAGTTTATAAATTTTTAAACTTTTGAAAAAAAAAATTGATTAAATAAATAATGGATCTAAAACCGAAATGTGTAAACTGAAAAAAATTTTTGCACTTTTATTAATGTTCAACATTTGCTTAGCCTTATTAAACTGAAATTTGAAGATCTGGCTCGGCTTTTGAAAAATATCCATCAATATTCAATGTAATTTTTTGAAAGCAGTGTTTTTTAAGTATTCAAGTATTGGAAAGGGCAATTTTCAGCTTTACAAATAATTTAATTTTTAAATTTTTTATAATTTTTATTATTATTTATTAAAAACAATAGCCAAGCTACAAGTTACCAAAATTATTCCTTCTTCTATAACATTAAAATAGATTTTTTATTACATATTTGGAATTTGACTTAAAATGAAAAAAATAATTTTAATTCCGGCTTCAGGTCCCATACAATTTAGAAAATGTAAAAAAAATAAATATTTAAAAAATTTTCATGCATCATCATAAAAAGCAATAAAAATATTAAAATAAAATTCTCGTTTTATCGTATAAAAATCTTTTTAATATTTTATATTACATAATTAAACCATAGGAGGTCAAAAACAAAAAAAAAACGTCAAATAAATTAATTATAATTTTTATTGTCATTATTTAAATGCATTAAAAATGTGTAAATTTTTTTTTAAGGTAAAAAGCAGTTTTTTTTATTGTCATATTTGGGTACCTAAATAATCTAACGGTACTCGAATTTTATTTTGTCAAACGTATAAAGTTCAATCAAGCAACAATCTAAAAAAAATCAATGGTATTTAAAATACTTTTAACAATGGAAAATATTACAATGACAGATTTTTTGAATCCTTAAAAAAAAAATCGTAACGGTAATTTTTTCTGCATTTTTTTTAAGGTAATAAAATTTAAAAATGGGAATAATTAAAGTATCGATTTTAATGTAGAAAATAAAATTTTATAAAAACAAACAAACAAAAGCAACAGGGGGGATCTGTCCTTAATTAGATACTGAAATAAAATAACGTAATAAAATTCAGGTAATAGAAATTCTTGAAACTTTTTCTAATTGTATAAATATTTGAATAAATTTCTTTTCAGGTAATGTTTTTGATATTTTGATAGCATCTAATTAACGTTTCTTACGACCTTTTGAATTACAAGAAATAAAAGTTATTTTAATAAATTGAAAATGTTTTAACGTGGACTTTCCCGAGGAGCCCGAAAATTGCACCAGTCCCATCGGAATCCTCATCGGTTGAAAAATTTGATTTGGTGGCTGCATGAAAGATTCGAGGGATTAAAAGTATAAATCAAATAAGAATTTAAATTAAAAAGGATAGTATCGCATTATATTAGCAATGATACCTTAAAGGTATATAATCACGATTGTCGATCGATTATTATTCTTAATAATTTAAGAAGCTAAATAAAAATTGCGAGAGAAGACAGATAGATTTGCATATTAAATGGCTTGAGATTTATAACTTTGGCCGAAGGTGCTGTGGTGCTGGCATTCGAATAAACGATAAATATTATTAGTTTACACCCTTCCTCTCCTCATTTTCTTCGTTTTTCTTCCTTTCGATAAAATGAACAAAATCGCTTCTGACTAAAATTCTTTTCTTCTCACGCTTTGTTTTAAACATCCCTAGATAACGATTCGACGAGTTTTATATAAAATGCAGGAAATTACGCTATGCGGGCGATGCAGCCGGAAAATGCACGTGCGAATGCAATTACAGAAAGAATTATAACATTTTTTATGCAGGCTAACGTACTTTTTAATAAATCGGTTGAGTTGGTAGAAATAATTTTCGCATCACTAAAATCTAAATAATAAATGAACTTACCACTTTTGTGCATGAAACTGAACAAGTCGTCCAAGAACTCCTTTCTTTTTGGATCATTGTTTATCTCGTACAACTGTAATCAGAAAGATAAAATAAAATGTAATAATGATAAAATATTAAAATATTAAAATTGTAATACGATATGTAAAGCAAATTGCAATTAATATAATTTGCGATACGGTACGCTTATAGGGACAAGGATTTCGATTAGTTAGCTCGCATTATTAATGATAGGCATTTAAAAAGCCTGAAGGGAATCGTTTGATACTTGTTGCATTTGTTATTTACGATGTGTCTACTCTAATTCGAAAAACGTCAAATGGCTTTTATTGTTTTTTTATTTTAAATAAATTTAATATATGAATCGACTATTGGCGTTACATTCCACTCGATAATTTTCGCTTTTTTTACACTTCGATCTCGGAATTAAAATAAAGGCAGCATTTTTATACTCCCTTTTTTTATTTTAAATTTTACGATTTTTTTTATACGTCTCATGTGTATAATAATATTATAATATTTTAAATTTTTAAATTTTTACCTTTTGTTAAATTATACAGGCCTTTTTATGTTTCTTTTTCTCGCTTTTTCTTTCGCTGCCCATACGAAAATTATGTATTCCATTTTTTTATTGGCGTAATTTTTTAAAAAATATACACCAAAAGAAATTCTATTTATTAAAATCTGTACGAAAAGTTTGAGTATTTGCGACATGAAATTTTTTTTTGCCAACGGGCCCTTACACTGCTACTGTAATTTGACAGTGATTGCTGGCTTCATTTTATACTATGTAACTTTTTTCTGCTTTCATATTTTATCTTACTTAAAATGCAGTCTTACTCTGGTTCTTTTAATTTTTAAGACCCGATTCTTTTAAATATTCTTAATTGACAAAATAATTGCAACCGATCGATAAACCTTTATGTCAATAAATTTCTCTAAGACTATTAAAAAAATTTTTTCTGTGAAAACTGAATTTGAAATGTTTGTTTTCTTGTTTTCTAATTTTGAAATCTCCAACGTACTTTTAAAAGCTTGATCAGAAAAATTCTAAAACTTTTGCAAAAAAGAATTATTTACTTTGATAATTGTAGCAATTTGTCGAAACGATTAAAAAAATTTTGACAGTCAATTTTGACATTAGCCAGAACAAAATTGACTTGCGTGTAAAAGAGCTTGAAAAATTTGTTCATAAAAATGATTTTTTTACTTCGAATTCGATATTTTATTACTGAGATAAATGCTAAAAAATTTTTCAGTAAATATCAATTTTTCGATGATAAAAAAATAACTCAACGAGCGATTATTAGCTCGTAAAAAAATTAAATTAAAAAAAAAGCTATAAGATCGCGTGATCGATAAATTTTTAGTTGCCAAAAATGAAAAGAAATAAAAAAAAAAAGAAAAAAAAAGAAAAAAAATAAAATAAGCTCGTAATTTCTTTTCATGTAATAATAAACACCTGAAAAACTAGAGTGGAGATAAATGAAATAGTATTTCTTTTGGGTTATAATAGCTGTAAAATAATTGAAAAAGGGGAAAGAAAATCAATCAGCTTTTGCACAATAGACCGAGTTAATCCTAAATGAGAGAGAATTATCGTAATACTCGAGTTTCCTTTGAGAAAAAAAAGCGATAAATTTTATTTCCTTAATTAATTCGTATTCCATAAATACCAAGCTACCTGTTTTTTTTTGGATTCCGAAATTCTTTTGTAATATTTTGGCCGGCGTCCAGCTCGACGTTAAACGAGCCTTAATTTTCTATAAAAGCCAGGGCAGAGCAAGATAGAATGAGGATAAGTGTTTTTGATATAATTAGCCTGAACAATAAACATCGTAATAATTATCATAATAATTTTTGACTAAATCAACATGCAAAAGACAAAAACACAATTCCGAGAAGAAAATTTTTTCATATTTTCATTTTTTCATGTCGCCCTCGACACAAATAAAACATCATCTTTTATTGTCTCGCTAATAAATAATTGGATTAAAATCAAAAAATTTTAAATTTTCTTTAATGTTGAGGAACGAAAAAAGTAATAATAATCTAATATGTTAATCGATCATCAAAACGAAAAGGGCTTTCGAAAAAAAAGGAGTAAGAAATCTCGATTAAGAACTGACAGTTATAAATTGTTAACGCGCTCTGTCTCTTTCTGCTTATATTATATGCATTTAATATAAATAATAATATTAAAAGGATCATATTAAAAAAAAAAAAAAAAAACGATTAAAATGAATTTTTTTTATGATTGAATACTTAAAACTGCACGCCCGCTTTTTTTTAATATTTATTTCTTTTCAACGCTAACGATCTTCAAAAAAAAAGCTATATAATTTTTTGTTTTTTTTTTTATTCGAAGACGAATTTGAACTTATAAATCTGCAAAATTATTTTTATTCTTCTTTCAAGGAATCAAACGATAAAAAAAAGGAACTTTTTATTGCTTTTATTAGAAAGAGAGTAATTAAATTTTATTAACCAAATTTGTAATTGATATTTGAGGAGCATTTTTCAAGGTGCAGGAAGGGGTTAAATAATCATAAAAATTTATCGATATTTTAATTAACTTTTGAATTTTATAATTGAAGTTTACCACAAATTGTTTATGTAAAAGATAAAAAAATGTTGCTAAGTTCGCATTGGTTGATGTGACAAGTCACGTGTTATTGTCAGTAAATATTATATATTGTTGATTTTTCTAATAAAATTTGAGCCAGTAAGTTTTCGGTATTTTTTATTTATTATTAGGCAGATTTTGTGTTAAATTTAATGAAATGCTACAATTACATTTCATATTATTATTCTTTCTTCTGTAATCTAAGAGTAAAGCTTTTGAAATTTTAATAAGAATCTAAGGGTGGTGAAAAATGTTCCAACTTTTTAGAATAAATTCAGGCTCAAAATTTGATTAAAAATCTTTACTCGAATTATTGAGCGGAAATTACCAATTACCAATTATATCATGTTGGCTAAAATGTTTAGGTTAATAAAAAAATGTTTGAATTGTCATCCCGAAAAAAAATATAAAAAAAGTTGTTGAGAAATTTTCCCACGATATTTAAAAATATTTTAATTAAAATTCAATTGTTCTTTGAGCTTAATTAACATAAGCGATAATGCTTTTATTATTACTATTGCCTGGTGAAAAAAAAATTTTACATAAAAAAGAATCGTATTACCTTTGAGAAAAGATAAGGTCTTTGAGTAAAAATTGAATTAGAGCCAAAATTATACAAGATTATTAGGCCAATGAAAGATGAAAGGAAATTTTTTTCTTTCTTCGATATTATAATAAAATTTCAATATTAAATTTGATGTCAACAAAAACAAATAATAAAAACAATGTCAAAAGACAGAAATTTTTAATATCACCGGCGCCTGACAATAACAATCGAAAAGTACCGTTTTACATATTGATGGCCAATGGAGCAAACTAGAGGGCAACGATTTTTCTTTTTATTTTTTGCCAAAAAATAGTCTATTATTTTCTGCTTTACCGTTATTTTATACTTTAAACGGACTCAAATCAATCTTACTTTCTTTATAAAAAAATATTTTCAAGGATTATGTTAGATAAAAAAAAAGAGATTCTTTTGAAAAAAATAAGAAAAAAAAGCTATTGTAAATGTAAATTTTTTTATTCCATAAAAAATATAAAAAATACATTTTAAATGAAATTAGTTAAATAAATATTTAATTTTATTAAAAACGAGAGAAGAAGATAAATATGTACAAAAAAAACGTTTTATTTATTTTTCTTATTAGTAATTTAAGTTAAAAAAATATTTTATTTTATTGAAAAAAATCTTAATGGGTGGTCTTAATATTAATAATAAATTCATTAATTGAAAAAAAAAAAAAAAAAAAAAAAAAAAAAAAAAAAAAAATGTTTAACCCTTTGTATTTTTTTTAACAAGCAGATGTGAATAGCAGAGAGGGGCAGAGGGAGAGAGAGAAACACGTGTGCTAAGAATATGCAGTTGATAAGCACGCTCTCCTGGACTTTATTTTTCTGCGTTAAAAAATGGGGATCCGTACCTTGTTAATGATAGAAGTCGAACTCGCAGTTTCGTAATTGACACTTCTCGGTGCCTCGTTTTCTTTGCTAGATTTGGTATCGTCGTCTTCGTGCTCATGATAGGACTCGTCGGTCTCGATCATGGTTAATTCACTTTTGATACCCACTTTGAAAACTTGGACTCACTTTGAGCACAAAATTTATAAAAAACCAAAAAAAAGAAAACAAAAACAACGAGTGTTTACTCGAGTGTCGAGAGAAGAGAAGCTAGTATTAGACTAAATATGAAGATGGGTTTCTATACCAATGATGATCATCATTCCCATTCCCCACTACTACCTCTCGACTCGGCTAGCAGCTCTTTCTCTTTTATATGTATATAATATTCCAACTTTTAGAAACTCTACTAAATTTATTACAATAAACGTGGCATTACCCCCAGTATAACCAACTACATAAATACTCCCACCCTACGAACTTACTCACATGTAATTTTTAATTTTCTTTATTAATATTTATAAAGAAGACACGCCTGGCTAAAAATTTCTTTATTCTAGATAACGAATCTTTGCTTGATTTTTTCAAAGATTGTCCAAGATTGCAATGGCGACGACTATTTTACTCTTTCGCCCATATAGGGAAATCCAATATTTTTTTATTAAAAGTTCAATGCCCTTTTTTAAGGAAATTCTAGGCTGATTCATGACGAATTGACATTTTCTTTCTCACGATCTTCATCTATTTAAATTGTTAATTTTCGATATAATTTTTTTTTTTATCATAACACTCAACTTTTTTATTATTTTCTTTTGTGTTTTATTGATCAATCAGATAAAAAATTTTAGACTACAAAATTAAAAATTTTTTTATGTAATCTAAATGAAGCAAGGAGATCTCAGGAAAAACAAGTAATCCATTTTTTCTTAGATTAATAACAAATTTTTTATTTTAAAAATATAAAAACTATAAGGGGGACATCGAGCCACTTTTTTCATAAAAACATTCAATGTTTTATTTTCAACATCTGTGAATTTTGAAAAATATAACTAATTATCGATCGGGGTTTGCAATGATCGTTTTGCCGTTTACCCGCACCTAAAATCATTTATCCTGTTCCATCGTAAGACTTCAATAAAAATCAAAGCTACTTTGAGAAGACCTCTCAAGTTTTTTTTTTGCGCCAAAAATTGGCCAACTTTGTGAAACCATACCATGGCACTTTTTCTAGAACCCGTGGCTAAGAGAGAGTACAAAACTAAAGTGAGTATAATGTTTTGTATTTTTAACATGCTGAACATATTTTTAACAGCGATGAACCAAAAATGATGACCTCTCCTTGCTGCTCAACTTGTGGTCACATATAAATTATATTTTTATCATTAAAAAAATAATCCATAAAACAAACAATCACGTATTAAAAATTATTAAAATTTCCAGAAATAAAAAAAATAGGATTAGAACTAGGTAGATAATTTGAAGAAATATTACAGGTAAAATTGTTGAGAGCATTTTTTGAAAAAATAGAAAAAAAATGTTAATTAGAAACACGTGATCATTATAACATTTAACTCGAAAATAGAAAAATTAGGATCCAATTACATTGAGAAAAAGGGGAATATATTAAAAAATATTATTTTAATATAATGAAAGAAAAATGAAATAATAGAAAATTAAAAGGATTTATTAATATTATTATTATTCTATGTATCAAAATTTTGATCTTCTTTTCGTCTATTCTCTATTCTTTTGTGTCTGAATGTTTTTTTTTTTCTAAAGAGAACGTACGTGACATATTTTAATACTTATGTATCGAATAAGATCAGAAAACAAAATAAAATTGAAGAATTACTAATTTGACAAATTAATATAGAAATAAAAACTTATTTATTTAATGCATTCCAAATCTTCTGGAACGAATTTTATGTTTTAAATAATTAAGCCCATTTTTAGTACTTTTAATCTTTCTTTGTACTTTTCAAAATCTTTCGTCATAAATTTAAAATTATGCTCATAAATAATTTTAAAAATAGTATATTTTTATCCTAGACCGCAAAAATAAAGGCAAACTGCGATCTGGGACATTCTTTTTTTACGGCCGAGGGAAAAACATAATTTTTCTTCCTCAGTGGCTAAAAAACACGTATTTTTGAATCGCGCGAATTTCTGGCCACTGATAAGAAAAATATTTTCTTATAACTCAGTCAGCAAATTTTTAAAAAACTAGCCAAAACTTTGATTTTTTTTAACAAATGTTTAAAAATTGAAAAGTAGGCGAAAAAGCTCTTATTCTTAAGAAATTATCCATTTCTAAAGTATCGAGTTATGAAATTTCGGCAGATTTATTTCGCAGATTTAAGTTGTTAGTTTTAGACTATTAAAAAAATCAACAGAGAAAACCGGTATCTTATTTTTACTTGCGCGCACTTTGACCTTTCCATTACAACTTGTAAACTTTGTTTTCATAAAACAATCTCATCTGTATGAAGCGAGATGAAGAACAAAAAATGAATAAAGGAAAACCAGAAAAGATCAGGTAAAAAGTTTTGTTATTTCATTGTGCGTCGAGTAGACCATTCTTACTTTCTATAAAAGTATTATTTGGACTATATGAGCTTCTGGAGCTCACATGATTATGTTTTAAACTTGAGGAGACCAGTAATATTTTAGTTATTATTTTGAGCCAAAGAGGTGTTTAAATAACCGGAATCTCTAAAACCCTCACACCCCTTACTTCATTGGTAGCAATATAAAGAAAATCATTTTTCAAAATTCAGAGATTTTTAATTCTGTATTTTTGCATTAGAATGACATGGCATGAAGCTAATCTTAGAATTTATTTGGGAAATTCGAAAAATGTCAATAGAAATGATAGCTATTTAAAATGGAGACTAAAAATTAGACATGGATAAATATAATTAGTTTGATAAAGATAAAATAGGAGGTTTAAAAAACGTATCCTAATGAGATTTTTAACACTTTGGTATAAAAGAAATAAAATAAAAGGAAGAAAGAAAAAAATTTAATTATAAACTAATTTTTTTTATATCGAAAGAACGAATACGCGAAAAAGAAATATCATTAAAATTCATAAGTTTTTAGTGGCTTGTATTTAAATGCAGAATATAATAATATTCGAATCGAAAAAAGAAATAAAATAAAATAAATTTGCGGTAAAAGACATTCCGTGAAAGGGATAAGGTACCTTCAGGCCAGGCAAAAGAGTATTTTTTATTTATACCAAAGTATTAAATGTACCCGTAGAAAATTTTTATTATCATTTTTTTTTTCAAAATATTTTTTTATTTTATTATATTTCTAAAAATACGACTGATAAATTTAAAAAGGATACGACAGGAAATAATAATAGATAAAAGAACCACACCTACGCGTTATTATGTAATAATTATTATTTAATATTTATCTAATATCAATGTAATAGCCATTATTGATAAAAGAAAATAAATTTTGAAAATAATTACAGGTGACTCTTATCTTGTTTGTACAGAAATAAACTAAAACTAAGAAATAAGTTCGTTGATTTCAAGAACGTAAATAAACAGAAAGAAAAAAATCCTTATAATTTATAATTTAATTACAAAAATGAAATCCTGTTGGATGCACACGTAATAAAATTTAAAATTTCGCAGCTTCCAGCTGTTAAAATCATTTTTTTTTAAGGGTTAAATACTGTGTTGTGGTTCTTATTTTTTAAGAGTGATAAACGATCGAGTATTTAACACTGTTTATGGATATTAGCATATAAAGTGCGGTTATTCTTTCTTCTTTCATTTTATTCGTTTATCTTCTTTTAAGACATTAAGAAGCTGTGAAAATATATACAAACTCTCTATATGATTCATCTTTAATTTTATTGTTTTTAGGTTATCTTATCATTCTCTCTTTTTTAATAAAAAAGACGATGATGGATTCGTTCGGATCTCGTGCAGTTAACGAGCCCCAAACAGAGTTAATTTTATTCGAGCTCTGCCTGCAAAAATCAGATAACGCTCTTTTTACATCAATTAAACAGAGCTAATTAGTATAATCAAGAATATTTCCTCTTTGGTCAATTTATTTGCTCTGGACAGTGTACAAATGACAAATTTTGCTAAATTAATGAAATTTAAATTTTCTTTAAAATTCATTTAGCGAATAAAAAGCCTTTTGATTCGAAAATCAGGAATAAAAAAAAAAGTCTGATATGAAATTTACCCTTTTACCTGAAAGCTATATAGTTTTATTATCAGAAACTCATAATGCGATACCAACTAGTATAGAACCTGAAATTTGTTGAAAGGGCCATATATTATCAGCTACTGTAACCAAATTACGAGCAAAGTAAGAATTTCTTAAATAAACAGCCATAAATTAATCTTGCTCTCATAAATTAAGTTTAGAAAAATACTTGTTTTGTATTTATGTTTACTCGATGATTAAAATATATAGTTGATCCTTTTAGATTCACCTTCGGAATAATGTCATGTCTATTGTACGCCCCCTTAGCTACCTTTTAATTTATACAATACAAACAAGGACTAGTTTTAGGCCTGAGAAGTTATTCGTTTTAAATTTAGTCCAATTCAAATTATTTACCATTGTTCTAATCAGCCAAAAAATATAAAAAAATAGTTAAATTTCGGATAGATTTGATTGACATGAATTGATGTTTTATGGTAATGAGCATGGAATGAAAATAATGTTATAATTAAATCTATATAATATTTGTAATATTTTAATTTTAAATTAAATTTTCATTGTTATTTAGATGAAAAACGTTATTGTTTTAACATTGAATCTCAACATGCATGCAGGTTAATTTATACCGTAATAATATAATGAATGACGCAGTAAATTTTTTTTTTTGATTTAAATCTTAAATAATATGGTTTAATAGCATTAAAGTCTTTATCTTATTCTAACAATAATAAAAGATACACTATTATACTTTTAAACGGTTAATTAAGAATATAGTTTATGCTTTTATAATTTTATAATTTATTCCGAATGCGATATTTTTATTATTACAGAATATTCAAGGGAATCTTGGACTTCACAACAGTTTTGAAATCATATTGATAAAACATATTATAAAACATTTATTTTTCATCCTATATTGCAAGCATTGGTTTACATTACATGACAAAAATTTTCTCGCAATGGAAAAGACCCCGCGGTAGTATAAATAGAAGTTGGAGGCAAAATATGTAAAAAAACCCCTTTTTGAGGGTAGTTTTTGCAAATTTAAGGGTGAAGTCCCTATTTCTTTACTAAATAACTCCGATTTTCATGTTCAGGGACCCACAAAACCTACAGTAGAGCAAATCTTGTGTTCGCCAGTGAGAATACAACCAAACCCGTATTTTTACTGGAGTATTTAATTTGAAAGGGAAACTCACGCCGGACCTCCGCTGCGCTGGCCGTTCCTTAGGCTAGTTCCAAAAACCTCCGTAAGCACAGAAACGCGATTTTCGTTGGTGCACATGCGTGTTGTGTTGTGCGCATTGCGTCGTGGCTGCGTTTCTGAGCTTACGGAGGTTTGTGGAGCTAGCCTTACGGAAAAGAGCGGGGAGGGGTTTTTTTCAGCCTTAAAAAAATTTAAATAAACCCGCAAGAACGCAGTCCTAGTCGAGTAAGTAGACTCGCGCCTTGTAAGCATCAGGTCTCGTATTCGATTTCCTTGTATGGCAGCAATTTTTAGAACATTACCTAGAATTTAATTTAAAAAAAAAAACCTATTATCTTAAATAACAATAATTTTCTTAAATTGAAAGAATTGAGTGCGTCACATAGTACTGCGTTTACAGTCTCTATCAAAAAGTTAGAAGTAGCAAGACATTTCAGTAGAAAACTCCACGTTAGGAAAAAAATTTTAATTGAAAATTAAGTAGGTGTATACACTGTTACTATAGTAACTAATCATACTTTGGGTTTTTTGCCTTTGAAAACTGTAAGTAGCAAGATTTACTTAACACAGTTTTTGACCTAAAAATTGAAATTTGATCTATAAAAAGTGTTTTTTTTTTTAAAGTAATGAATTGCCAGGGAAAAATCAATCGATTTGAAAAAAAAAATTATTATTTTACAATAAAAATCAAGCGAATAATGCATGTTTAAAGTTCAGAAACAGGCTTTTTTCAATAAAATTTCAATCTTTTTTAAGACGAATTTGATCAAAATCTTCTGGAGTGGTTTTTCCCTGGCAATAAGATTTTCTTATCTATTTTTAAAAATTTTATTTACCTAAAAAGTTATTTTGAAAATTTGGGGTAGCTTAGATACGAAAAACACAGTTTTTGACATAAAAGTGAAAAAATCTTTTTGGCACCTATCGCCGATTTCTTGTTCACGATTTTTTTCGATTTTCTGAAGGTTCAAACTACCTAAAAACGCGGGTCATATAGATGTGCCCTCAAAATAGTATATTAAGTATCAAGGGCGTAAAAGTTTGGGCACTAGCGTGAGCACTAGCACGAGTGCTCGGCGAAGCCGGGCACGAGTGTTTTGTGTTCACTCTCGTGTCTAAAGTATTTCGCCCCCCTAGGCGTAGAACGAGTTCAGAAAATTCTTTACGCACGAGTTTTACGCCCGGGAGGGCAAAAAATATTTTATTACAGATATAATAAAACAAGTTCTAATGTAATATAATATTATATGAGCAATTATTTTAAAAGTGCTACTTAATTTGAGCCTGGAATCGTAATTTTTTTTTTGCCCTCCCGGGCGTAAAACTCGCGCGTGAAAAATTTCCTGCACTCGTTCTACGCCTAGGAAGGCAAAAAATATTGTAAGCACCATGGGCGAAATACTTTAAACACTTGCAACTTTTACGCCCTTGATACTTAATATACTATAATTTCCGCTCTGAAATAAATATTATTCGAAATTAAAAAATTTTTTAGTTTATAAACTTTCTGATAGATTCAAAAATTACGTTTTTAACCCTTTCATAACTATATTTTCTTATTAGCCCGAAACGATCTTACGCGATTTCATGCATTAAAATTGAAAAAAGTTTGTAATTTTATGAATAACTGAAAAAGAATTGAAAAAAATAAATGGCATCATCGTGTCGCCAGGAAAATTTTAGATATAAAAGCAATACTTGAATGTTGATTGATCTTAAATAGAAGATGATAAGCATTAAATGTTACAATGTACATTGGGTTAGAAAAGGTTGTAAATTTACTAATAATACTGCAGGTGTATGGAAATTTTTTATAAATATTTACCATACTTTATGAAAATACTTGTAAGCTTAAAAGCTTTAGTTATTTCGAGCTAGAGTTTAAAAAAAATAAAATTTCGAATCTGTATAATAAAACACTAAGCAGGACGAGTGTTAATTAATATTTATTAATTTTAATCTACAAAATTTAATAAAAGATCTTTGAGGCGGAGTTCACAGTATTATAAAATTTTATTTTTCTAAATATGTCAGATTATATTATGAGACGCACTTACAATGTTAAAAATAAGCACGTGCCTCTCCAAGTTTTATGTGTATAATGGCTTCCAGGTGTAAAAACAATTTAAAAAAGAGAAGGAAAATACTTTTTTTCTACATAACGAATTGCCTTAGGCTTATCTTTTTTCGCGATTTTTTTATTAAATTAAGGATAAATAAATATTTGTTTGCTAAAAAAAAACATCATTAATTTCGTTGAAAAAAAAAATTAATTTGATAGTTTTAACGTTTTTGTTGTTGGTCGATAACGAATTATCAAGCGCTCAATTGGTGCGTGACTGATGATGATGTCGACGTACATTTATTAAACTTTCTGACGCGCGTTCAACCAAATAATCTTTTACACTTTTTCAACTACTATACAGTAGACTAACGCCTTCTTCTCTTCTCCTTGTGCAAAAAAAAAATAGACTCTCGCACTTTTTTAATTAACAATTAATCATTATTTATAAATATTTTTATTACGATAAGAAAACACGTGCAAGTCAAAGAAAAAAATAACCGTGTCGACAACATTGTTTTGTCGCGAACAGGTCGCCGGCGGTCACGAAAGCTTATAATACAAAAAAAGTATATTGTAATACAACAACCACCCGCGTTATGATTCTTTGTCGGTCAAAGCTTTAAAAATTTTTTATTTTTTTTTTTTTAAACTATTTTACTCTATAAAAAAGTTTAAATTTTATTACTTTTTAAAAACGTTCAGTTTGTTATTTTTTATTTATCTTAATTAAATTCTAATTGTTTATTATTACTTTATACTTTTTTTCTTTTCAATATTAACTTTCAATTTCAACATTAATATTTTGTAAAATGATATATTCAGCTATAGTTTACCTTTCTTTCGATACGGTTTCATATCGCACTCGTGAAATATGATTTATATTTTGCATTATACGTGAAACCTTTTTTTAATACATAAAACAGGGAAATGGTCACTGTGCATAAAAACTTTTTAACAAAAAAGTCATCGTTTAGTTTCATCATTTAAAAAATTTGAAATCCAGGAAAGTTATAGTAAAATAAGCTTGTGTATTAAGGTTTTATTCACATGCACTAATTAGGTGGTAAATGACTTTACTGATCAGTGAACCAAAAGTAGGTTTTTCTAAGACGCGTCTTCTCGCTACAGAGGCAGAAGAATTTTAAATGACCCTAGCCCGAAGAAAGGAAATGCCCCAGATCGCAATGGGGTGTTTTCGGACGGTTGAGGGCGCTGCTGGGACATGCTCCTTTCCCATAAGAAATCTTTAAGGAGTGAGTGAGAAACGAAAAAACTTGCGCGCGCAGATTTTCGTTTCTCACTCACTCCTTAAAGGTTTCTTATGGGAAAGGAGCATGTCCCAGCAGCGCCCTCAACCGCCCGAAAACACCCCATACGTGAAATCTGGGCTGTTTTTTTCAGGCCAAGAGCCGTAAATGCATTTTTATCTGCAGAAGTTTACTGCTTAATAATAAAATTAGTTACTAAATACGTTAATAAGACTTGGATTATTATATTTCTGCAAATACTTTGTTCTATAGTAAGATTATCTTCGCAAATAAAAAGATTTCTGAGATCTATATTTAAAATATATTTTATAAAGTTTCTAATCAGTTTCTAATCCTGAATTTTCGAGCCTTGAAAGTATAGCAAAGGGTCGTCGTTCAACAGTGAGAGTTTACGAAATCGGATAACAGCTTTTGTAGCGCCACCCTAGCGCCGCCAAATGTACGTAAGTATAAAGAATACAATATGATCCAAACATCGTATGGTATATATAGCGGTGAGAAAACTTGTCTTTCCCAGCTGTTAATGACATACTTTGTGACCGTGGACATGAAAAAGTCTATTTTCCATTATTTGTTTACCAGATGCAAATATATTAGTATAACTACGCAGTTACAATATCTTTGAAAAACTGTGATAATTTTAAGTTAGTTTAAAGTAGTCCTTATTTGAAATTTTTTTAACAAAATCCATTTTTAACACTATCTTTGGAAATCTATATCTCTAAAATGACTTAAAATGAGACTTTTACAATTGTAATTTTGGCAGCAAATCAAAAGTTAACCATTTTAGGCTAAAAATCTGCATTTGTTTTATTGACTATAACGACAAGGAAATTAAATTGCAAAAAACGGGGCTGGAACGGTGATATTTACGCAAAAAAATGAATCCAATTGGAAGTTGATAGGTTACGAAGTAAGGTTATATTGATATTTTAAATATAGCCGATAATCCCTATTTTATAACATTGATTCCTGCGTTTATGGGTCCAGAAAGCCCATTGGCAAGAACGGAGTATATCTGGTATGCTTTTTCAGTATAATAAACTGATCCAAAACCATTTGGTGTAATTTAAACTTTCAAACATGGTGAGATTCCCTTGTTAATGAGACTTTTACCCCAAAATATTTAATTATTCAAGAACGTTAGTAATCTAGTAGTAAAGACAATTTTCCTACCGAGCAAAGAATCGCTAGATAGCTGAGAGGCGAATCCTGGTCTCAGTAAATTTTTATTCTTAGACACTTAGTCTACAATAATAACCTGCAAACGCAAATATACGGTGCATATATGCAGGCAAATTTGTATATGGCCAACCTTCAGATAAGTGCGCCCTCTACTACACTAAATACTATAGAGATTTTACCTGCTGGTAAGGCAGATTTTAAAATTTGGTTGGTAATAAGGCAGCTTCTACAATAGCCACATACACAAATATAAATGTACCAATGGATAGACATATATATGTGTATGGCCAACCTTCAGATAACTGCGCCCTCTATTTTTCTACATTAATTATTGTAGACTTTTTATCTGCTGGTAAGGCAGATTTTAAAATTAGGTTGGCCATACACATATATGTCTATCCATATAGGTACATCTATTTGTGTATGTGGCTATTGTAGAAAGCGCCTAAGCAAATTTGCCTATACCTATATGCACCACATATTTGAGTTTGTAGTTTATAGTAGACTGTACCTTAAAATATTTTATTTAGGCTGGTTCTAAAATAACTTGCAAACGCAAATATGCAAGCACATATATGCAAGCAGGCATCGTGTGCGTGCATATATGCTAATTTGCAACTAATGTTAGTAGAAGCTGCTTAAGGCAGGTGTGATTTGGAAATACATGGATTTTAGCAAGTTATCATGAGCGACGACATAATTCCTAATCTTAATAAAAGTTATCAGTAAATTTGGATGTTATGTGGTGCTTCCTCAGGCTAGGCAAGTCAATTTCTAGTTTGCCCTAGCAAGCACTGTATGACATCATAGTTTATTGCCAATTTGATTTCTGCCCAGAATTATTAAGTTTACGTGAAAAAGAAAAGCTAAGGGCCTGTGCTTGACCTCGTCTCCATAGTTTAATCAATAAGCCCCTTCTAATAATACCCCACTTTAGGAAAAAGTATAAAAAACCGCGCGAAAATTTAAAAGTATTTCTGCAAGTTTATTGAAAACAAAGGGTAAAAAGTTGTAATCGTAAAAAAATAAATCATATCAAATGAAACAATTATGTAAAATTAACAATATTTCTAAAAACTGCAAAACCGCAAATAATATAATAATTGAAGCATGTTTTTATAATAAATAGAGTATATGATTAAATATATTAGATTTTATCATTCCGTGTGATTTTTTATAAAATAATAATTTAATAATAACAAAAAAAAAAAAAAATTGGTCCCTATAATTTAATCGAGATCTTGAAAAAAATAAGAAGTTTGCGTGAGTCGGGTATTATAAAATTATACAAAAATAAAAAATAGTAGATTATTCAGTCGTTCCGGAAAAGAAAATAAATTGCATATGTGTATATGTGTGTATAAAAAATTTTATAAAAAAAAAAGTTTTATAAACCGCAAAACGAAACAAAAATAAAAAAGAAAGATTTTGACACGCGACAAAAATTTAATACAATAATAATATAAATGTCCCCTTGTCGGCATATAAAATCTTTTTAACTTTTAATATCCCTGTATAATTTTTCTTTACTCTTTTATAGGTGCAAAAAGGGTTAAAATAATAACGTATGTGCAGTTCGTCAAAATTGGTGACAATGAACCTGCTTTTTCATAACCAGTCAAAGAAATATTTACAAAGATAACAAGATATCATATGCGTTTTTGATAAAAAATGAATCAAAATTTATTAAAACGTGAGAAAAGTGCGGGGATAACCAAGAGTATATTGAACCCTCTTGAATGAGCGCATTTACATCTTAAGGATTCCTTTGTGCCTTTGAGCCTTTTTTCACATCAACTTTTTCTTTTTTATGAATAGAAAAAATATGAATAAATATGGAAATCTTTTATATGATACGAATGTAAGGTTTGATCAGATGATGTTTGCTCAAGCGAAGAAACGTATAGCCAAAGAAATCAAGGATCCGAAATCCTCGCCAAGAAACGAGAAGGTTGTTATTAAATAGGAGTTAATGCATCGAAGAATAAACATTTATAAAGATTGAAAAATGAGCTTAATTTTTTATAAAAGTAAATTTAATCTTCATATTCATTGATGATTTGCTGGTATAAGATAGCAAAGGACCTCTTAATACTTTTTTTTGCTGCAACGAAAATTTCTTTTTTATAATTATACTGCATCATTTTTCATCAGCCGTGATAATTTCAGAAGACGGAGCAGAAAAAAGAAATATATATAGACGAGGTCACAGTCATTAAGCGATCGATTAAAAGGATTATATATTTGTTTTACTTTTTTTTTATTTAACTTCATTTATCTTTTGACTTTTAACGTTTATTGGATTGATGAGTAACTTATCTCTTTCTCTCTTTCGAACAAAAAACTTGCGTAGCGAATTTCTCTTCATAGTTTATACGACTTTCTGGAATTTCAACTATTGACGTATATTGATTAATTTTCCAACTCTAATATAATTTACTAAAATTAATGATTATTAAAACAACGCTTCTATTTTGCATTTTCAATTTTTATATACGTGACTTTTAATAAAATAATATGGAAAATGGAAAATTTTCATTCAGCCAGGAATATTTTCTCTTAATTTTAACTCCAAAATAGACAGCGGAAAAAGCTCCTTACAACTCGGAGAGGGATGCCCAAAAGCTTAAACAGTTATTCAGTAGAAGGCGTCAGTTCGTTTTTATATCGAGCAAATCAATGTAAGGACATTATTAATTAAATTATAGACTAAACTTGTGATTCTAAATTTTAAGGGGTTTAAATAGTTGAGGATTCCCAAAAATTATAAAGTTTTTCTGGTTTAGAACTACGAATTTTAGTAGATATAAAGATTTGCATATTATACAAGAGAACTGACAAAGTCATAAATTTGGTTTTAGATTTCGAAGCAGTCAAATGAATAAAATTAATGTGGGAAATTTGGAAGAGTAGGATAAATTGAAACTAATTATTTCATTTATAAAAATGGGTCAAAGGTGCAAAGTACAGTCAGAAAAAAGGTTCTCATAGCTGGACTTGCCAAAATAAAGTCGTATAAAGAAATCCATCATATTCAAAAGTATGAATGAAATGAAAAAAAAATTCAGTTAAATAAAAGTTGAAATGTTCCATGCACGTAGGCTGCATTTATTTTTAATACATACAATCGCAATAAATTGTTGTTATCCCTTTTAATAAATAATACACGTGCAACGTAATAAATTTATAATATTGCACCTGACATGCAGTTTAACACTTTTTATTCAAAAGCCCCATCTTTTTTATTTTCTTTGAAAAAAATACATGCACACGTGACAACATCAACGACTTTTTTTATAAAATAATTTAAATTATCTGTCTTACACATAGGGGGGGAAGTTGAAATACATAAACGAAATATAAATTTGTAGGAGGATGCTATCATTTTTTCGCATTATTTTACTTTAACATCAAACTACAATATCCGTTTCCGTTTAATACGACTTTCTGTTAGAAAGACTAAATAGACAATACATAAAAAGTTACGCGTGTACTTTATTTTTTTATACGTACGTAAGTATAAGTTGTTAAGCTTTTATGACTCGAGATCCATCAGCCCCTTGTATGTTCTTAACTTTTTTATTTTTCTATACACCTAAGAACGAGTAGTTGTAATCGAGGTATCCTGTATTTTTCTTTTTTCTGCTTTTCACTTTATTTATTAAAGACATCGGTGTTTCAAATTTTATTCCAAAAGCTTTAATCATGCCATATAAATCAACGCGATCTAAATCATTTTTTAAAAAATCTCTTGTAATTTACGACGTGATATTTGATGTGCTGAAAGACATCCTTTTAAAATAACAAAGCAAAAAAAAAAAGATTTACTCTCTGCATCGTATTTTTGTTTTTGTTTTTGTAGTATATTTAGGCTCATTTAAGTTTTTTTATGGCCCTGACACTCTGTAAAACAGCCTTTTGTCTGACGCTAATAAATAAATTTATATGATTTTATGGAGATTAGATTTTTATCATGTGCCAATTTTATGATATAGGCAATTTAAATTTTTAGCATTTTTCAGCAAGGAGATTTTTTGTTTACACTGAAAATATATATGCTTGAATTATTAGTTTTTTTAAAGGATTATTTACAGACGTTAGCTTTTTCTTATTCGGGAAAAAAACAGATTATCAATTTTAAATATTATAAATTCGGATTTTCGAAAATATATTTTAAAACTATAATAGCTATTGAAGCCTACTGAGTAGAGAAGTTTTTAATGGATCAAATGTCTTTTTGAATAGGTGCAAACGCTATATATTTATCCATTTGTTTCTTATAAAACAGAAAAGTTCTTAAAAATTTCTGATAAATAAGCCATCATTCAAAAAATTTTAATTTTTTCGAATAAAATTTTAAACAACTAAAAGCTCTGCAAAGGCATCTTACACATAGCTAAATTTATTTTTTAAAACGCGAGTAATAAAAGCTAATTAATCTTTTTTAGGAAAAAAAAATCCAAATAATTTTATTGAGAATCGTTTTAAAATCCCAAGAAAAAAGCTCTTTTATATTTCTTAAAAAAGTTTGGATCATAAGAATTTTTTTTATAATTCTCAAAAGTATTAAGACACATGGCGAAAAGAGTAAAAAAAAATGATATTTATAGAACGTGTAATTAAATATAAAAATAAATGAATTTTTATAAATAAGAAAATAGAATAGATAATAAAAAAAGTTTGAGCAGTCGTTGGCTTCCGCTAATCCAGGAATCCTGGCACATTTAATGTACATTTTATCTCTCCCCCGCAAGATTATTAAGAAAATATCATGTAAAAATTTTTCATCTTTCTCAGTCAACTTGGGAGGGGAATTTTATGATTATAAATATCGGAGGATACTGAGAAGAACGTCTAATGAAACTTCATATTTACACATGCTTTATTTTAATAAAACCAAAAAAAAAAAAAAAAAAAAAAAAACAAATAAAAAGCTTCATAAAAAGGAAAAAAAAGAAGCTTTAACTCTTTCCAAGAAACAAAATTCTTCTTTTCTTTTATAATATACTTATTTTTGTTTGTGTATACATGTGATGTGCACTCTTACATTATTATTATAACAGTCAGATGCATTTAATATGCAAGGCTAAAAAGATATCACGCAGATGACGAATAAAAAGTCTGGAGTCTCAAAATTTGAATAAAAATCAAACTTTCCTTCCTTCTCTGCATTTATTTATTTTATCAGAAATGAATTGATTTTCAATAAAAATAATATACTTCAATTCGCATTATCATGTAGTTCGTTCAACTTATTACTACCTACTTACGCGCATCTGTCAATCTTTTAAAATCAATTTATAAGTTTCTGGAAAGAAAAACATTCATTTCTATATGCAAGAATTATTTTTTTTATTTTTATTACTTTTTTTTATTTTTTAAAATCGAGGGGAGATTTGGGTATACCGGCATGCCTTAATTTAATTATTTAAATAAATAACCACATTTATAGTGAAGAAAGTTTGTGAATTATATCCACAACTCGTTGATAAAATCAAACTCGAAGGACCAAATGTTTAAAATTACTTTGAATACTTTTGTCCTTGTGGAGTAAATTTTTGGGACCCGTATAATTTTTGTCGATAAACAAGAATCTGAAAAATTATTAAAATAATTTTCAAGCTAGTCTAGATGAAAAATTTTATTTTATTTAAATAAAAATTTTATTTTCTTGTTAAAAAGTAGTATAGGGAGCAAAGAAGGAGTTCTAAAGAAGAAAATTTTAATGGATTTTTCGTGGTGCTAGAAGTTAAAGGGGTAGTGAAAAGTATTCAATTTAATGACAGAAGTTATGAAATAAACTTGAGGATAATTTTTAATAGATAATAAAATTTTGATTAGTGAACTTAGAATCAATTAAATTTAGGTATTTCTTTGACTTGTGGTAGTAAAAAAAGTTTTATAAACTGATTAATTTACAGTGTACAAGATTTTTGACTACTATTTGGAAAATAAGAAGTCAGTAAAATAAAATTATCGATAACCTTAAAAATTTGAGCAAAAGTGTGCCAGTAATCCTCGTTTTCCCCTAGACATAAAATTTAATTGCACATGCATTTATATATTAAGTTATAAATAAATATGCACAAAAGAATTTTTAAATACTTTTGGTTAATTTTTTTTTTTCTTATTAACAATAAATCATAAAAAAAAATTACTTATAATATAAAGTATTACTTTTTATTTAAATATATAAATGACAATATGTAAAAAAATAAAATAAAAAAAAATCCTCTTTTTTTTTATTGTCATTATTATTATAATATACATATAAATAAAAAAAAAAAGTAACGTAAAAAAATTAAAATGAAAAAAAAAAGAATAAAAAAAATCAATCGTAAAATTTATAAATAAGATATGTGCATATTGCATGATTTATAGACGAATGCTGTAAATGCAATGTTAAAAAAAAATAATAATAATTAAATAATGTTAAAGTATTTTTTTTCCTTGATAATTTAAAAAAATATTTATTTATACATATACACTGTTTTTTATATCACAAGCTCGCTCGATAGAGTCGATGATTAACGTTTGACAGTTGTATATTAACCTTAAAAAAAAGACTAATGTAATACTATTTAACAAAATATAATACAAAGACATTTAAAAAAAGGATAGCATATAGCCAATTTTTTTTTTTTGAAAGTCGTAACTGAAACCTGTTCTGAAAGATTGACAGTTTACGACTTGTGTATTTTTATATCTTCATGCCCGTAAACTATATTATCTTGGTACTTTTAAGAGATGATCATGATTATTATTATTATTATAGCTGGTACACATAATATGTGGAAAAAAATATTCATTATCGTAAAAATTCAAAAAGTATTTTTCCATTGCCTATAAATTATTTTTACAAATCGAACCCCCTTTTTTTGATTCTTTTAAATTATATCTCATAATTTATTTACACATTCTTCACTCCACCCACAATCCATGAGTTTTATAATAATATAAATTATTAACTCTTTTATATTAAAATGGAATTTCAAAATTACGATCTATGTCTTACTTTATCTCAAAAGAGCTTGCAAGAAAAATAAAATAACACTCAAATCTTTTTGAAGTTATGAGTTTTTGTCTTAAGTAAATTTAGTAGTCAAAATAAAGAGGTAAACTCTTATTTATATTTTTAAAAAACTCTCTAGGTCCCGATAGTCTCTCATTACAAGTTTTCAAACATCGCCTGCCTGCTCAATCTAAAACTTTTTTTGTCCCTCTTCAACAAATCAATAATTCTAAAATAAATTAATTTTCGAGTGTCTGAAAGCACATTAAATCTCTTTATAAAGGAGAAAAAATCCAACTATGAGCCTCCACATGGTTTTTCCTGGGTAAAGCTAATGATAGAGTTTACATCTCGGTTTACATAGATAATCCAATAGTTGAAACAATAAACGTATTATTTAAGTTAAAATGTTTTATCACAACCAATGAGCATTCCACATGTTGAACTGTAATGATATTCTCAGTAATTCTACCTCCATACACGGTTGGCTAGAAACAATTTTAAATAAAATTTGAAGGTACCTCCGAGATTCCGATGAATTTTGATTGTAGGGTACCTACAGGTCCTAAAAAAACAAAAAAGGAAAAAATCCGCTCGGCGCTTTTTTATTTTTGCCCAAAATAGGGCTATCTCGGTGAATATATTCAAAAAAACGTTTGAAAAAGAAATAATGAATTATAAATCTTACAATTTTAATTGCAATATACTAGAATATGAAAGAAAAGTTAAATTTATACATTTTTATGTATTTTTAACTCATCTGCGCAGACCCAGATGTAATGGATGGTCATTGAGGCTGCAAAGCTGACCTAGCTGAAAAAACTACATAAAAAACTACATACCCGGGTTAAGATGTGTTTTTTATTAGAAAAAGTGTATTTGACTGTTGCGTTTATCATTTTTCTAGACCATGTAGGGTTTCAGATCTTTTTTGGACACTTTTACTGAAGTCAAAACTGTGATATTTTCAATTTTTTCGAATTTGATGAAAAAACTTAGAATAAGATAAAAAAATTTGTAACGGGCTTGTGTAAACACAATTAATGAGCATAGAACATATTTATGTTTAATAGAAATTTTTAAATGATTAAATAAAGTCAAACAATATTATTCCAAGTCTCTAAAGCCGGATTATTCTACGTCCTTAAAACGAAATTATTTTAAGTACATTATACCCCCCCGAACCCATCCGTTTTTCGCCCCCCCCTCACTGTAGTGGTAGTTTTTCCCAAGTACCTCTCCCTATGAACATGTTCCATGTTAATAGTTGTAAGCCCATTTAAGGGGATAATACCCCCCTGGTTATAAGCTTTATTTGGGAGATAGGGGGTTTGCTATTTAAAGGGGATTTTTACTTGATAGATAAAATATCCAAAATATCAAAAATAAAGATTTCTTGTGTCGATTTATTTCGCACGCGTACAGTATAAATTCGACATGGTGAAATTATTATGCAAGCCTACTGTGAATTTGCTTGGTCAACGTTACGCGTGCGTGAATTCGAAGTTTTGCCCCAATTACAGTACTAGCATCCCTTAAGTTGCCATCCCCGAAAAATAGCAAACCCCTTTTTTTTGCTCATACCCCCAATGAAAACTCCTTATTTGGGGATACTATCTCCCTAATATTTTTTATAACTTATTTTATCCGAATCTTACACGGAGAAAAATAACTCTTAAAAATAACCAAAATTGCTGGTTATGTTTACATTATAAAGTTTTGTTATTTTCTGTTCAAATATTTTGTAAATATAACCATGTTTTTTGTTAGAATTACAATATTCTGACTTCATATTTGTAAAATTTACAAATTTTTTTTGTAATTAAAACTAACCCCGTTTTACTACAATTAACCTTGTAAAATATACAAAATATTTTTCTCCGTGTAGTTTTTTCATCAAATTCGAAAAAATTGAAAAAATCACAGTTTCGACTAAAGTAAAAGTTTCCAAAAACAGTGACGAGACCCTATAAGGTCTAGAAAAATTATAGTTGAAATCGTCAAGTATACTTTCCTCGACAAAATCACATCTTGTCCTGAATATGTAGTTTTTTATGTAGTTTTTTCAGCTAGGTCAGCTTTGCAGCCTCAATGACCATCCATTACATCTGGGTCTGCGCAGGTGAGTTAAAAATACATAAAAATGTATAAATTTAACTTTTCTTTCATATTCTAGTATATTACAATTAAAATTGTAAGATTTATAATTCATCATTTCTTTTTCAAACGTTTTTTTGAATACATTCACCGAGATAGCCCTATTTTGGGCAAAAATAAAAATGCGCCGAGCGGATTTTTTTCTTTTTTGTTTTTTTAGGACCTGTAGGTACCCTACAATCAAAATTCATCGGAATCTCGGAGGAACCTTCAAATATTATTTAAAATTGTTTCTAGCCAACCGTGATACGCCTAAATTATTTCCAGTACTTGAATCGTAATTGTTTTAATTTATATATTTTACCCCTTCTCCCGCCCAACTTCAAACAACCTCAATTTTTTACCTCTTCCTGTTTTATGACCACTCTATGATCATGCTCCATATTAAAAGTAACAATACATTCTACAAATGACATAAGAATTAAAAAATCCTACTTCCAACTCTAGAGGGGCTTTTCCTGGTTAAAACTTGTAATTATCATTCAATAAACATGTTCAAAATTGAAATACTTTTCTAAATTCCTATTGATTACTCCTCTACCCTTTCTTTAAGTCTTAGTTTCTCTTTTGCAAAAATTTCGGGTTTTTAACGGGTTTAAAATTCCGACCTATTATGCCCCGTAGCTTGAAAATCGTACACACTGTTGGTTACAGCGCAATTAGGCAAGATAGAAATACTGAAGGTGGTCGTATTTATCTATTTTATGTTTATTATGCACTTACAGCACCTATATTTGCCTCTTCAAATACAAAACAAGCCCTAAAACCTGAATTCTTTATGTGCCGCATATGGAGTGATGGAGTACCTCCTGGCCTTGTTGGTCCAATCTGTTGGCCTTCTGATGTTTCATGCCATGCTGATTCTGAATATTTGATCATTTTAAGAAACTTAATTTCACAAAATAGTAATAGTACAGTCACAAAATAGTATTAGAAGACATTAAGGAATAACTGCTTAAAATACCACGCGATTTGTTGCTCAAAATGACAAGCTTTCTCTAATAACAAAGTAGGGAGTAACAAAGTAGGGAATAAAAATGTATTGAAGAACATAGTACATGTTTTGGATAACAAACATTTCCAAATGTTGCATTTTAAAATCAGCTGAAAAACGATAATTTCAAATAATTGTTTACCATGGAATCAATTTAACCTGTCGTACCCAAATCTTGGATCGACCTGATTTGTATTGACTGTAATGTCATTGTACTAATTCATAATGCATACATAAGATTGTTCCTCAAAATCGGCACAACTTTATAGATTTTGAAATAAAACTGTTTTTACCAAACTCAAAAAGATTTTACTTTTCGTCAGATTAATACAATAGGTCTGAGGCTATTTCTGGGATTCACCTTTCAATACACCTCTTTTTAATATAGACACTGCTTTAGATTTACTCAATAATAAACTCTAATTTGTAATAGATAAATTTGCTTCATATAAATTTTTTTAACTTCGCTAGAACAAAGATCAATGAGTTAACTTAGGACTACAACTTTCAATACAGAAACACAGAGCCACTGAAAGACGTTACATTTAAAAACATTACACTCCTGACAGAACTTATTAGACTATCTAAATGTATTCTTAAGTTCTTACTTAAAATCCATGTATTTCTTTTTTTCATAATAGATTCAATGATGCAATAAGTAACCAACAAGACATTTTGCATGAGTGAGGCATTTGGGATTATTGCATTATCCTGAAAGCAAACTTCACGGTTTTACGCCTAAAGAACCGAATGCTCATTTTGCAGTTATATCTTACTTAAACACTTAATTAAACGATGTAATATTAGCAGTTAAGCACTTCAATTCGCAGGCGACTGAAGTTATAGTAAAATACTTACCTGCTGATTTTTCCGTTTTATAACTCTTTTCTGAGTCCTTATCTATAGATGTGGAATTATTTTGTTAGTCTGAAAAAAGACGCACTTGTTATTCTGAAAAGGATATCTGTTCCCTCTTCACCAGCAGATATTTGCCTTATTGCTTTGCTGTGTTTTTTGTTAAAAGTACTTAAGAAACTTATTCGTGATCAAATCACGAACTATTAATAAAAAAACAACTTATTAATTCCTCATCAGGCAGGTTTTAGAAAATTAAGTAGTATTCAAGTTAACTGATGACATACGTAATGATAACCTTATGCTTCAGTTTGATTTTACTAAGATGTTTGGTGCCAATAGGTTTTTCCAAAATTGTTTTGATGTCTAAAGTCTTATCTTCAAAACTGACAGACAACTACAACTATTAACTGACAGACTACTACAACTGTTCTGACCTACTTGGACTCAATCTAGAAGTTTCCCTAAGGGTTGTTTTTTTCTTATTTTATCTGTATACATTAACGATATAAATTCTTACTTAGATCTTGAAATCAGTCATATACTTTATGCAGATGAGTTGCAGATTTATTTACAAACATACTTTTTGTTTTTTTATTTTGTAATAAATTTTTAGAAAAATTTTCTACATTTTCTACAGGCTTATTTTCATCGGTATTTTCTAAATTTTCTTCATGATTTTCTTCAATATTTTCTGCATTTTCTTCAGGTTGATTTTCTTCAAGATTTCCTTCATTTTCTTTAATATTTATTTTATTTTCTTCAGAATTTTCTCAATTTTCAATCTTATTTTCTTTAATTTTTTTAATATTTTCTTTTAAAATTTCATTATTTTCTTTCTTTGCCCTTTTTACAGTATTAATTCACCCACTGTTTTTATAGCAGTTGTAATTTTAGGGAACGGTGTTTTATCCTTTTTTCCAAAAACGCAGACATCACATAATTGCCTTTCATTATTAATCTTAATAGTATTTTTTCTCCAAGAATTTTTAACTTGATCGAAATTTTGGTAAGCAAACTTATCATGCCATTATTTAAAATGTCTAATTTTTGAGGTTGTGTTACTTGCTGCTAATAATACTTCAGCTACTTTATTTTCAATCTTTAATTTCATTATAAATAAATTTTTATTATATGGTTTTTCTGCAACAGCAACAATTTTATTTTTTGTATCACAGCGTGGTTTTTCTATTTCTAACACAACAATTTCAGAATAATTATATTTATTAATCATATGGACAAAGGAATATTAGAAAAATTGAAAAGAAACTTGTTAAAATTAATTATAGTCATACTTTTTATGAAAATAAAAAAATGGCCTTGCGGGTAAACAGTATTAAATTATTAACTAAAATTTAAAAGTGTTGATTTCACCTGTTGTTTACCAAAAACAATAATCATTTTGCATAAAAAAAAGTCAGATCTTGCAAAATCGTCAAGATAAGAGGAAAAATAATATTTTTGGCTAATTTAAAAAAATAAGAATAAAAAAATGGATGTTTACATTGAGTAACATTAAAAAAAAAAAAGTGACATAAAAAGAAATTATAATAATTGGTTGGTAAAATCATCTAAGTAACGATAATAGCGATTGTTAGAAATGTCGAGTCGAGTAAATTGTTGGTCATTGACACACAGCTGCAATAGAAGTAAGAAATTAAACGAATCTTCATAATATACACAAGTAAGAAATTATTATTATTTTTTTAATACGAGTTACAGCTGTCATTACTTCCTCATTTTGAATAAAAACGCATACACACTCGGAGAAAGTCATATCGATGATGAAAAAAAAGAATTTTCTAATATAAAATAAATAAAAGAATTTATAAATAGAAAAAAAAAGAGAGCATAATTTACACTTTATGTGGAGATGAAAATTTTATTACATTACATGGATATAAATTCTTTAGCAATTATTATAGGTGTGTTATAAGTTATAAGTGCTTATAATACGTAACTGTAAAAAAAATGGTAACTATAATAATACATATTGTTAAATTATTTATCCTTTCTCTTTAATAAATATTACTTGATTATTGTTTTTTATTTTTATATGCATTCCTTTGTAATAATTTTTTTTTTTTTCATTTCATAAAAAAAAACAGGTGAAATAAAAATTATATTTAATGTATTTAGAATATTATATGGAAAAAAATTTATTGTAATTTTTTTCTTTTATAACTGTGAAATAAAATATTAAATACATAATTGTTGGCTAAGGTAAAGATACGGATTTTGAGCCACTGGAAAAGCTCTTGCCTTATGAAATTAAAATAAAGATCCAGATTAGCCCACTTTTCCTTGTTATTTCTTTTAAGTTTCATGACGTATTTATTACTTGAATATGTATTTGATATTATAATATAAAGAAATTTTTATTTTTTTATTTTTTTCTAAAAATTTATATGCAAAAATAAAATAAAGATGCTTAACCTCGACATACATGTGTAATATTTTTTTCTTTTATTTTCATACATTTTTTTTTTTATTAAGTATTAAGGAAATATTTTTATTGTCAAAAAAAAAATGTTTAAAAAGTTAAGTAAAGAAAGCAGTTTACTTGTTATTATTCAACATAAATAAATAATATAAATGATATGAATGAAGTTAAGAACTTTTTTAAATTTCCTTAAAAATTAACATTAAATTTGATGTTATTATTATTCTTATTATTCGCAATTTCGTAACGTCATTTTTTTGCATTACAACTTTTTTTTTTATTTTCAATAATAAAATGTGTTATTTAACAATAAAAAATTTAGCATAATTTTATTTATTTTTTTGTCAGCTCCATCTTAACATGAGTATCAAAATTTAGAAAAACAAAAGACTGTTACTTTTTAAAAATGTCGTAGTGATTATTTTTAGAACAGTCCTTTTATTGTGTCGCTTACCCATCAGTAAACGCATTCAAGTGTCAATTTAATTATAGGTAACTTTGCGATTTTTAATAAAGAACTAATTTGTATAATCCGAAATCAGCATAATTAATGTGCTTATAATTCCTTTCTGACCATAAGTAAAAATGAACTTGGAAAGCGTTGGTGAGATATTTACAGCTTTTTTATTTAGATAGAGGTGGGAAAAAGCATACTGATAATACAAGTTGAAGCTTTGTAACAAAAGTATTTTAAAAAATTTTTGATTTAGCTAAAATAATAATAAAAGAGGAACAAACTAATAAATATTTTTCTTAAAAGATAGAAAACCGTAAATAAATGTTTGTTGACAACAGCACTAACGATGTTAAAATAGTTTGGGTATTTTCACTGCTTTACATTATTCAATTTTATTGACGGAAGTGGCGTATTATTAATTTAAATCTCGTACATCCAAAGACTTAATAATTAATAAAAATCCGTGTGAACTGTTAAAGAATCGGCGTAGTTCTTTAATGAAATCTTAATAAAAACAATTAACTTCCTCTTTCTCTTAAAATAAAAAAAAATAAAGAGTTATTTAGGGCATATTGCTTAATATTAAAATAAAAAAAAAGGTGTTACCGGAAACGTCGTAATTACCTTTTATATTATAATAAATTTGACTCATATTCAATGTCGGATAGATAAAAAAATAGAGGATTTCTTCGTATTTCTCTTTATATTAAAAATAATAATCAAGATTGGTATAGCACACAACTCTTTTTCAAACAAATGACGTAACTTTTTTTTTTTTTTTTTTTGAGAAAGAGACAGGAAAATACCCGTATAATATGTCGTATATCAAAATAATATCCAAAATATTGTTACAATTGAAAGGACAGAAAATAATATGACGATTCAATTGATATGTAAAAAGCACTCTCCGAGTAATTTAAATATGAATTGATATTATCTCTTTGATACCTTTTTTTGATTGAGATACAATATTAATAAAAGATTAATAATATTTTTTATTTTTGCGATAAAAAAATACATTAATTATTTTGACACGTGATTTTTTTTTTATCCAAAGTCTTTGTTATTTAAAAATATTTTTATTTTTTTCTAAAAGATTTATTTATTTTTTTTATTTTGAATTTATTAATAATTATGTGATAAGCATATATTTTTTTTGCTTTATTTAAATTTTATGAATAGTTTACGAGAATATTATTATGAAAAATTAATTTTTTTCAGCATTATATCGAAAAACACAAAAAGAGGTCGTCGACTACCGTTCAACTACTGGCTTTACAAAAGTAAATAAAATTAGTCTTTAAATTTTCAAATAGTAACACTTTTTTTCTTTAAATATTAAGTCTGACTGAGAGTGCTCTTAATGGCTGTTGTGGTTAAGGAATTTTAATTAGGATTCAAATAATTGTGGCCATAAACTTTTTCAAGATACTTCGAAAATAATTAAAACTTTTAAAAATTTTAGCTGCGTTTTATTATTATCTAATTTTGCGTGAGTCTTAAAATTTTTTGAATTTTTCATTAAAATTTTTCTCGCAAGTGTCTTTTAATCAGTAATCACCCAAAAGTCAAAAATATTTACCTACAAAAGTTCGAAATCTAACACAAGCTTCAACGGGGAATGCATAATACTACGGCATCAGGTGGATACAGAACACCGATCAAACAATAAATTGAACTAATTTGACTTACTAGGGCTGTGCAGTTACCCGACTTTTCAGTTGTAGTGTAAATCTGAAAGGTTTTAGAGGTCCGCAGGTACGGGTTTGAATCGAAAATTTCCTTAACTCTACGATTTTATGTGTAAAAGTTTTTGAAACTTTTTGGTTAGGCTGCATCTATTTACCCAGAAATTCTGAATAAATAAATTTAAAATTTTAGAATTTTTTTTCAAAGATACCATTCATAACTTCAATTTAAAAAAAAATGTATTTAAATCTTATATAGTACTAAAAAAAATAGATAATTTTTCAAAAAATTTTTAATATTGTGCAGAGTGCAGAAAAGCAAGCAAAAACAAACCACAAGTCGATGTTCAAAATATTTTGTTATTGTAGATGTGTCAGTGCATTTTATACAAAAAATTTCTTGGTAAATAGACTATGTGTTTTAGTTAATTATAAATAATAGATTAATATGTATTTTTTTAAGATAGGTATAATTATAGGTTCTTTTTTACTATTTCTCCCGTTTTGTAAGCGTAAACAAAAAGTTGAAAACAAATATTTATAGAATCGTAAAAACAGAGAATTTCTGTTTCAAAATCGTACCTGCGAACATTTGAAGCTTTTCAAGTTTCGACCCGAAAAATCGGTTAACCAAACACCCGGTTTAATAGTTCGTACGCAGATATCTCTAAATTTTGTTTGAATTCCGGAAAATTTTCTCTAAAAAACTGTATCTTTATTCCTGCTTTATTCAGGAATTCAATGGCTAGAAATTGGCCAGTACGCCGCACGTCCTTAATTAAATTTTTCGACAACTTTTTGTTTTCACAACTGCTAAACTCTTTTCAGCATTCAATTAATTGATATTTTCAAAAATTATTTTAGTCAGTATTTTTCAAAACTCTTATTTTATTTAACTAAAAGTCTTTAAAAAGTCTTAAAAAAATTTTTTTAAAAGTTGTTAAAATATCATTTTGGAATTCGATAAGGTAATTTTTGAAAGCTACAAAATAAAAAGCTACAAACTACTTAATTATAAATAAAGGTTTTCAAACACTTAGAACTTATAGATTTTTTTAGATAGAACACGAAAAAAATTTTTGTTAGAATGGATTTTTTCAGTACTTGCAAATTCTCAAAAATGAAGTTTTTTATACTAACTTAAGTATTTAAGGTATTTTGTAGTAGGAATTTCGTGTATCAAAAAGAGATTTTAAAAAAGGTTTAATTTGGCTTAAAAATAAAAAAATAGTCGTGTTTACTTAAACAATACTCCTTTTAAAAACATTCATTTACTTTAGCATTTGATTACAAATGGACAAAAAGGTACTTGGAGAACATTAAGTCAATTAATGCATAAAAAAGAGTTGAAAATAAAAAAATCATAAAAAAAGAAAAGAATAGAATAATAAAAAAAGGGGCACTGCTATAATAATATTATACGAGGGAGAGAAAAAAGGCGGAGCACTAAAAAAACGTATGTGCAGAGGGGGGTAAAAGAAGATGTTTTATATACCTTTTTTTTTATATGAAAGTGACGGCCTCCACGTTTTTTTATTTTTTTAAATTGACTTTACGCGATCCACGTGATAAAACACTTCGCCAAGGAAACTTAACAATATTTGCTTATACAAAAAAAATGGCCATATTGTAACGACCAACGTCTGAGAATGCAATGCTTTAACTTTTTTTTTATTTTAATTTACTCAGAAAAAAAGAAAGACTTTTGTTTGATTAAATATTTGCCTCGAAATCGCATTTTTATTTGAATAAGAAAAATATCTTATCTCGCTTTTTTTTAAAACTTTTTAACTCGAAAAGTAACTGTTTGTATAAAAAAATCGCTAATTAGATTCGCGTCGATTATTACGCAAAAAAAGTGTCTCTCGTTGTATTATTTTATTCTAGAGCATATCAGGAAAAATTGCTGATTATTCCGGAAGACCCGATATGGGTTTTAAACAATTTTTTTTTATACCTAATTATATTCGCCATGTTCTTTTTTATATTTCACATTAAAAACAATTAAAACTCGTAGTGCCTGTCATTATTTGCTTGTAACTTTTTTTTTCGTTTTAACTGAAAAAAAAAAAATAAAAACTGTTAAAGACGGTTGGATTAATCGAAAAAATAAAACTAGAATCGTTAAATCTGCACCTTTTTTTTACGACTTTTTGATCATCTCCAAGAAAAAAGTAACAAAAATTTATCGATTTTTGATACCTTTTTTTTATTAGGTAATCTTTAGCTCTTAGGTTTGTAATTTTTTTGGCTATAAAAAAAGAGCAGACGTTTTAATAAGAAACAAATATTTATTTTTTCCTCTCAATTTTTCATTTAATAATAGTAATTTTGCGTAACATAAAAAATAAAATAAAATATATTATACGGCTATTAAAGTTAAGTATTAAAAAAAATAATTAAATTAATTTATCATTAATAATTTTTAGATAAGGAAATAAAAAAAAAAAACTAATTAAATTTTTTGTTATCGTAAAATTATAATTTTTTAATTATTTTATTTTATTTATATTTTTTAAAATAAAAAAAAATGTATAAAATTTTAATACTTTTATATATTTTTTAATATCCAAATGAGTGTAATAATGTAAATGCAAATTGTTTATGCGGCATATGAGCTATTCCGTACTAAAATAACAGAAATAACAATAATATTTTTTTCAACCAACAAACTTCTCCAATTATAGTTTATTTTTATTTGCATAGAAAAGTTTTTTACAAATTCTGGAAATTGGCTTGCACTACTAGACTGCTCTACTTGATTTTGTTTGAATCGGTAAGGCTCTAAATTTGAATTTTTTAGTTAAAAAGGTCCTAAGATTTGATTTGATGAAAGTTTTTGAGACCAGTTTTTTATCCTTTAACAGGATAGAGCTTTATAAAATCAAAATCCCATTTAAATGTTTTCAGAAATTTTTATCTAAACCAATAAAGATAAAAAGACAAGAAGTGCATTAACTTCAATAGTTTTACTCATAAGCTATAAAAATTATTATATCATTTTTATATAAAAAAATAAGTTGTTTAACGAGTAAAAAAAAAACTTTCTAGACAATTTCCTTTCTTAAAAACATTGATTTGTATTTAATGTAAAAAAAAAAATAAAAATGTTAAAAAGATAGAGATAACGCTCTACTAATTTTATATAGTAAAATAATCTAAACACTCTTTTAAATGCATTATCTATGGTGTAAAAAAAAAACTTTCGAAATTTTCAAGAGAGATAAGGAATTGAAATGAAAGAAGCATGTTCTAATAGAGTTGGAAAAAAATAAAAATATTATAATTGAATATTCGATCGTTCCCCCTCTTTGTAAATAAAAAAAATATGCTTTTTATCTTAGCAATTCGATCGAGTTGAAATTTTATTGGTCGAAGTTATCCTTATATTAAAAAAATAAAAAAGCAAAAATTGCATACAATGGTGGTGTATTTATTCTTATCGGTAGGTTGGAATCTTTATGGCGTTGCAAGAGAAAAAAAAATATTCGCGATTTCATGGAGTTGTCTATATGTACATATAATTAAGGGCAATAAATGATAATTACGTTTTACTTTTTATATTTTATACACATGCATATAAAATATTGAGCCCTTTTTTTTGAATTTTTAATTTATTATAGTGTATAGAATATAATATTTTTTTTTATGTTTCAGATAGAGAGAAATAATTACGTTGTTGCACTTATTATTATATACTTTATACGTGTACATACATACATGAGTTATTTTCATTTTATGCATATATATATTTAGAATTTTTTATTACTTTTATTATGTAGAGCTCTAGGTAAGTAGGCAGATTTTTTTTATTATTTCTTTTTTTTTACGTGCAAAGTAACTTGATATTTATGCAAATAAAAAATTGGGTACAATGACTTGGGATAGATATTTTAAAAAACTAGTTCGGTAAATTCAGGCGTTCGCTTCAAGCACTATAGTATTTTCACAGAGCCAGCAGAGTCGATGTAAAAGAAAAACACAACTTCAAGTCACAAAAAATAAAAAATGACTACTTTTTAATTTGCTCCCAAAATTGCAATTTTTTATGAAAAAAGGTTTTTTTACTGGTCTCAAAAAGCTTCTAAAAGCTTCAAGTTTCCAAAAATTTTTTACTCGTCTCTCTATCTCACCAGATAATAATTTAAAGTTAAAGTTCCAATTTCAGGGTTTTTCAAAAAAATCAAATTTTATCATTTTCATTAACAAGCGATATCTCAAAAATTAATACTTATCAAAAAGGGTCAAGTAAAGAATTTTTTATAAATCTGAAGCTTGAAGAAAAATTTTGATGCCCATGAACTTTTTTTCATCAAAAATTGCAATTTTGGTAGCAATTTAAAAAATAGTCATTTTGGGTCTAAAATGGTAATTATACACACAAAAAAATGAGTCTAACAAGAAGTTACAGCTTACTAGTGAAAATTACCAAAAAAACTCTATTTTATAACATTGACTTCTGCTTTTCTAGGTCCTGAAGGCCAATTGAAATAAATGGTGGGTGTGAGAGCTTTTTTTTAAAAACATTAAATTCATCCAGAACTATAGATTGTAATTTAGTGTCACAAAGGTAGTGATCTCCCCTTTTAACTGGGATTTAAATATCTAAACCCCAAATTTTAAGAGATTTATGATTTATGCAAAAATCATATCCCATTGTTTGCACTAAAAATTCAAGGAAATTTTGATTACAGTTTAAAGCCCTAAGCTGTATCAGATTGAAAGTCGATATTAAATCTCGTGATCTTTAAAATTTATATACCGTAGTTGGGAGTTATTAACAATTAATCATCAAAAATCTCTAACTGCACTATATAAATTGTAAAGATGACCAAATTTAATATCGGCTATTAATCTGATGTAGAAAGGGCTTAATTTAGGTTCCGGTTTAATCACCTAAAATATATTCCAAAGCAGATTTTTTTCAGTGCAATAAAAGGTTTTGCTCTTTTTTTATGCCTACGCATCATATTAAATAATTTAAGAAAAGTAATAACACATATGAAAAAAAAATAATAATTTGTAAACAACGTTGTAGGTCTAAATATCTCGAACATTAAACCTTCCGTACGTATGTAAATATTACTAATACAACCATTTTATTATTATTATTATTTTTTGAACGCAGAAACAGATAGTAATTTGCAAGTTTACGAGTTATTTATACATTTGTTTAAAAAATAAAGGTTATTATAGATATTCCAACAACCCTGATCTTTAAAGAGACACGTGACATAAAATAGCATGTAGGTAAAATAATTTCTGTGGCTTTTATTTTTTATGCGCTGTGTATCTACAAAGAGCAAAAACAACAACAATCTCTATTTCAAGACAATAACTGAAACTGATTGTAAAACTGTCATATCTTTTACTCGTTTAAAATTTTTAACTTTAACTTTTCTCCTTGTCTAGACAAGAGTTATAGGCTTCGAATATTATATTATTACGATGTGCCATTTTAAGAAGATTGATATACGAGAGATATTATGGCTACTGAATTAAATGATAATAAATCTTTTTAACTTGAATGACAATTTTATTTTCTAATTTTTAATTATTTTTTTAATTTTATTTTTGCTTAGCATTTATTCAAAGGGGATTTAAAACTCTCTTAACTACCAATACTTAAGGCAAGAGTAAATTTTACGTAGTTATTTTTAAAAAAAATTGACAAAAAATATAAAAAAACTAATTTTTTAATTACGAGTCATTCAATTTCTAAAACCGGTTGGTTATTTGTTTTTATGAAATTTCAAATCTATTATGTATAAATTTACAAAATTAATCATAAATTACGTTTTTTAGGCATTTTTCAAATTTTTGCAGTTTTTTAGCAATTTATTAACAAAACAAATAGAAGAGTATTAAGAATGGATTCTGAACACGTAGTTCATAATAAAATCTGAGTTAAATTTCGTGCTCAAAATTTTGTCTTTGGATATGTAGTGCAAATTTAAATATCTTTAATCCCATATTTTTATAAAGCCCAAGCTAGACGTTATATTTTAGTATACATCCTAAAAATTCTTGTCCAGGTAATTACTATCAGAACAGTAAATTTACTATCAGATAGTACAATACTATCCTGATAGTCATTACCCAAACAAAAATTTTTATAGTGCAGTAATAGTTCCAGGGCGGATAAATAGACCTTTAAAAAAAATATGGTGACTTCGATTTTCTTAAATTTATATTTCTTTTTCAAGTCGAATTACTAAATAAAATTTAACTATAAATTCAGGTTCGGCAAAAAATTTTACTTGGATGTGTACATTAAGTTCTAATATTAAGAGGAAAGTGAAGTTTTGAATCAAACGGGAGTTCAAAACTTTGGGTATTTTAAATGGGATTTTAAATAGATAAATTGATTAAAACTAAAGTCCTGGCAGAATAATAACATCCGTAGAAGTCAGTTTTATGAAGCGGAAAGTAGATTTTTAGTGAAAATTACTAGAAATTAGAGTTACACAATGGGATTCGAGTAACTATCCTATGAATTTAAATCTATTAAACCTTGCTCCTCAGTGGCAAAATGTTTTTGAAGAAACGTGTCTTTTAATTACTAAATATCCGTACCATTTTGAAAAATTTTGAAAGCAATGAAAAAAGGTTTACGACGTAAAGAATTAATATTTAAGAGTAGCTTTTTTCTGATTACAGTACAAATAACATATGAAGAAATTTGAAGAGTGTAATAAAAGATCATTAACATCTGAAGAGGAATGTTAAAGTTGAGCAGTTAATGGATTTTAGCGTTAGAAGAAATGAAGGAGAGGGAGAGACATAATAGATGACCTTGCTTTGAAAATTAGTTATGTACACAAAGACTTAAGTACATTTTGAGGTGAATTAGACGATCTAGAAACATTTAAGCTAAAAGAAAATTAAGTGCGATACATTCGAGTAAGATTAAAGACCCTTTTTAATACGCCCCTAAAGCAGAATGATGGATGCGAAAATAGAGTAGAAGAACTCTTCTTCGTGTACCCTTCAACTTTATAACTATTGATTTTTATTTAACTTTTACTTTTCAATTTATAATAAAAACTCTTACAAATTTCTTCCTTTTATAAAAAATCTGTTTTTAAAACAGTAACATACTGGGCAATACCACAGAAGTACGCCTTTTAAACAATCATGAATTTCTCTTTCCATTCGATCATTCGAAATTCGATTCACTCGTCACGTAATTATTTCCGTCCTATGTAATTGGAATCCTCAAAAAATAATGATGAAAATAAAATTTGTATCCATTTTTAATATGCAAAAATAAAAATGAGAATATAAAGCCCAGCTGACGCATGAGTGCATCAGTTGAGTATAATAAAAAAAACGTTAACGAGGCCAAAGAGATATGCCCTGAACATTTATAATCTATATAATTAACCCTTAACGCCCTTGCTTGCGTTAATTAAGCTTTTGAATAACACATATAATGTTTATTTATTTTTTAATATCATATATTTTGACGTTTATTGTGTTTTAAACGCTTGTAAACTTTAATTTCTTGATTGCACCATTTTTTTTTAAAATTATAATAATTTTTTTAATGTGCGACTTTTTTATTACCACTTGTATTATATTTTTTTTAAATATGTAATTAATAAAATATTTAATTTGAGTTTATGCCAGAAATCAAATATTAAAAAATTGTCTCGAGAAATATTTTCACTTACCTTAAATTTTCGTTATATATTACAGTTAAAAATATTTGCTACCAAAAAAATGGAAAAATTTTGATGTATCTTAGGGAATGTATTACAATTTTTATGATTTTAATGATTCGTCACAATAAATCAATTTCATATTATAATTAATCAAAATTTTTTTCAAGGGTACTTTTACTCAAAAATTATATTTTTTGTAAAATAAAATATTCAGAGGCTCCTTTGAATAAACATTAAAATTTTTTTTAAAATTATTATTTAAAAAAAAAAACTAATATTTTATTAAGATGGTATCTATCATATTTCAAAAACTTGGTAAAAACAGAGAGAAAACAATTTCTAAGCAACAGCATACGGTTGAAAAAGAGTGTAATATTACGTACGAACAATTCATCTCATCAAATTTACTGCACGTCTATAAACTGAGTATATAAACATATTATTTTCAAAAAACATAAACTGGCGGTTTGGCTCCGAAATGTCTCAATGGGTGGAAAGATTTTCTTGCTGTATAAATGACTTGGAGCCTATCATTTTAATATTTATTAATAGCCCGCAATTTATTTTTTAGTAACCGATGCATAAGGTTCTTTTGCTTTCGTTCAACTTTTGTAATTAAACCGCTGCTCAAGTATCACGCAATTAATTCCTGTAATTTTTCATTTATAATGCCAAGCTTTATTAAGGGCGCAAGGAGTAATATTGGGCTCTTTCTAAGAATTAAGCTTTTCGTGATCCGCAAATGTGTTAAAAAAATCTACCAAGAAAAGTGTTAGTGAAGCTTGCAATTTAATACAACGAACAATGCAAAAACAAAGTTACCAAACCAAAACCACCCCATAATAAACATGAATGATCAAAAGGGCAAAGACAATCCCGATATATAAATTCGTACCAATTGAATGTGTTCTGATTTAGCACCATTAGAATTGCAGTGAACTTTGTCGTTTTCATCAATTTCAAAAAGATTTGATTTTGATTTGATCCCAATAGAAGCAGAAGCAGAATCAGTAGTAGAAGTAGTAGGGCACGGTGTACTTGCCTGACCCACCTGTTTGAACTGCTCCTCGAAGCTCCAAGTAGTTTGCTGTTGCGAATTGCCAGACTGACTCGAATCACGATTTTGGTGGCCATTAGATTCATGACCGTTTCTTGCGCTACCAGTCGATGATTCGCTTGAATGAGAACTGGCTGACGACGCCAAAGCACTGATACTACTTGGAGTGGTACCTCCTAAACCTTGACTGTGATGATGGCCAGGAGCAAGAAATGCACTTGGCATGGGGAATGAAAATGGCGAACTAAAACCACCTGCTGACATGGCTGCTTGGAGTACTTCAAAGTTACTTTTATTACTAATTGACTCCATGTCGTTCTAGAAAAACAAAAAGAAATCAAATTTAAAATTTATTTTTAAAAGAAATATTAGAATTTTTCAAGAAACTCAAATATCAGCTTATATTTTTTTCTATTATTATAAATTTTCATAATTTTTGGTCTGAATAAGAACCAAGTAGCTACTTATATTATGCTTTTTTAGTATAAACAATTTTCCATTAATTGCAGTATTGCTAACAAACCAAGTTATTTTTTTTTAGACTACCTACACTGGAAAATTTTTGTTCACTTGCCGCAAACGACATTACGTTAATGGCAAGTAAAACATTGTTGGTATATTCGGAATGTAAGTACAAATCCCCGAAATTATAGTATATGTTTTTGCGTCAAAAAACTGAGCATTAAAATTTTTATCCATACACTATACTCTAAGGGACCTAAGCTTTCCAAATATCCTAGCTCTAACGTGACATACAAATGATTTTAAATTTTTTATTTGGCAATATTAATATTAAACATGTTTATTGGTAGGGGTACTTGAAAAAGGCCATAAATTCAGGGGTGGTCAAATGGAATTGGAATAATTTTAATTTAGGGATTTATTATAATTTCGGTTTTAGGACTTGTAATAATTAGGGAGTATAAATTAAAACTGTTACAAGTCAACATGTTCCATGCTCGCTGGTTGATTTAACCATCGCCTATGGATTTAACACACAAATTGGCTGCAGTTTTTTTCTTTTAAGGATAAGAGTTTTATTTACCAGGGGTGGTAATATTTACACTGAAAAAATATTCTGCTTAAGGTAAGGGGAGAAAATTCATATGTCACAAGCAAAATATTTTTTCAGTATATGGTTTAGGGCCACTAGCAGATACAAAAATAATTCATTAAGTTAGTTAATCTATAAAAAGGAAAAAAGCCGAATTTCTAGAAGGAAATTTCGAGGGAAATTTCTACTGTAAAAATACTTGTTTACCCACATTAGAATATACTCATATTTATAAGTTTCAATAATATTTACATCCTATTTTAGCTGAAAATAAATATAAAATAATTTAAGGAAACAAACCTCTAATTTAATTTTGGACAAGAAATGTGGATGCGTTGCGCTCATTAGACTATTTAAATGGGCTAATGGGGTCGTTACTGGAGTATTGTGATTATTCGATTGATGTGGTTGCTGTGGTAATTCCTCTCCACTTTCCTCATCTTGTCTATCTGGATCGGATAGATCTTCTTCTTGATTCGACTGAAACAAAATTAAAATAATTATAAAACTCGAACATATTTTTTTCTCAAAGACGTAATGCGCTTAGATTATTATTCCATCGTTACTTAATATTTTATAAACACATAATAATAAAGTAAATAAAAATTTACACGTAAAAAAATACATTTTTTAAGCATTAACATGCATCTTTTTCTTTAAAATTTATAAAATAAATATTTTTAAAAGATTCTCTTTCTTTTCCATCGATCACAGGCTCAAAAAAAAAGTATTAAGTTTAAAATATTTAATAAAAATATTATACAATTTTTTAAATTTTATAGATTTAGGAAGTAAAAGTCATAAAATAATATTAAAAAAATCTGATAAAAGGAAATGATCTTAAATTTTATTTTTTGTTTATAATATTTAAAAGAAAGAAAAAATGTTTGATTTTCTAATTAACTTTTATTTTACTTTTAAAATATTTATTTTTTTATTCATTTCATGTTTAAATATAGATATAACAGTACAGGTATGCTATATTTAAATAAAGAAATTTCAAAATTTATTATAGTTAATTTAATTCACGTACTTTTATTCCTTATAATCTAAAATTTGCATAATATAGAGTAGTTTTTTTGTTGGCGCCACTTTGCGCTCTTCTAAGAAATAATTGAATCAAAAAAATGGCATTAAAAATAATGATAGGTGGCAACATCCGGAGAGGTGCTCTATTGTCTTTAAAAGTATTGCGAGGGTGTCGAACTTTGGTAAATTGCATATTCACGTAGGTGTTAAGCTTTAAAATCAAGACGTTGCACCTTAAACTTGAACCTCGAGATTACTTTAAATTCTTATTTTAGCTAATAAATGCTAACTCATCATGATGATTATGGTAATTTCAACGAGTCATTGTTATGATCTGACTCTTTTGTATCAAATTTTTATAGCCTAATTTGTCAATTTTAATATTAATAAATGACTTTTTTTTATTTTTTATCAAGATATATCAAAATTAAGTCAAAAAACTAGCATGGGAGGTTGGGGTACAATGGTATTATTTTTCATTTTTAAATTACTCATGAAATTGATAACAAGAGATAATCAAACATTGTTTGTATATTTTACGATTTATCTTTTGGTTAATATTTTACTTGATCTTCATAGAAAAAATCTAAGAATTTATTAAATTAGTAAATGCCTGAGTAGCCTGTTCTTAAGTCATAAACCAGGTATTTCAGTAGATTTAAGATCTTGAAAAACAAAAATTCATGGCCAGAGAAATAAAGAGCGAACCAAGGATTGTAAACGGTTTATCTTTGACAGTAACTGATATTGTAAAATTAAAAATCTCAGTACCACCCAGGTAATAATACAGACACCCTGGGCCCAAACTTCTTCCTCTAACAGCGTCTAGTATCAACTTTCACACTTTACATCTCTGTCGCGTTTTTATTAAAAGATCAAAGCAAAAAATTGATGTCATTCAAAAAATTAAAGCATGGAACGGATGTTGAGAGAGTTTTCTTTATTAAACACGTGTAATAATAAAGAAACCGGTTGGTTGTTGTAAAGAGATGACATTTTGTACATTAGAAAAATTTACAACAGTAGTAATACACGCTTGTCACTAAAAATTTACAAGCTATCGTTGTTTAATATAAAAAATCCCTTTTATTAAGTGCTAATGATGACATAAGATATTAGTCATTAAAAATTAAATTTTTTTTTTTTCGATGAATATTCATGAACCCGTTAAAAAATTTGATGATACTATAAATCTTTCTCTCTTTTTTTATTTTTTTCATTCATAAAAGCTTGTTGAATGAAATCATTAATAGAATAAAAAAAAAGGTGTGAATAATGAGTATAAATTAGTCTTTTTTTACTCTTCCTCTTTATAACATTATTAATAATAGAGACTTGTTAGAATATAAAAAATTCTTATCTATTGAAGCGAGATTATATCCTGTCTTGGTAAATTCCGACTTTGATCGTATTGAGAAATAAATGACGTAAGGTTAGAGAGACGGTCACCGAATAACAAAGTACTCAGTACCTAGAGGGGATTTACAGTTTAGGATTTAAGCTGCTCTTTGTGCAGGACAACCCATGCAAAATAATTGTTTTTATAAAATAATTATTCTATTATCAGAAACGTTCTTTATTGTTGTATTAATAATAAAAGACCTTCGTTTAATTATATTTATCTAAACATTATTAGCAACGCTATTATTTTTCTTTGAATAAATTAACCTCAATATTTTTTTTATTTATAATACCAAACACGTAATATTTTTGTAAATTTTACATGTACTTTAATTTGTATAAATAATATTTTATGTAATTGCAAGTAATAATAAGCGGAATTGGAGCATCGATTGATTTTTATACCTAACTTTACTTAACTTTCTATTGATTTAAGAAACATTAAAGTTTCTTTTATTATTTTTTCATATTTTATTTATTTGATCTAAGGTTTCTCCAATATGAATTTAAACTTTTAGAATATCTTGATCTTAATTTTTATTTATAACCCAGCCTTCGTTATTAATAACAAAGAAAATCGATAAAATAAAAAATTCAATTGAAAAAAATTTAAATCCTATCATTAATATTACAAAGATCAATTTTATTATAATAAAGGCGCGTGGGTCGTAATATGTCACAAATAATAACTTCTCTTTTTTTTTTTATTTCTTTTTAATAAAAGAGACCCATGCAGAGTTTCAATTTTTGCATTGCATTGCATAAGAATAAAAAAAATTGAATAATCTTTCGATATAATGATATAAAAATAAATATTGCATTAAAATCTGTTGAACACGTGAATCATCAGCCATCAGCCATCAGCCATCAGCTGCATTTTATTATTTTCGATATTATGAATTATTGCAACTGACAATGAATCGAAACTTGCTTATAAATCAGCGTACCGTTAAAATTGGATCTCTATTTATCGATAAGAGAAATGCACCAGGAATAATCGCAAGTTTCATCTAAATCGAAGAATACGAATTTCGAGACATCGAATTATTTAACTGCCACGACGTGGGAACTCTCTAAGGGGTCTCTCTCCGGAAACTCTTCCTTATTTCGACAAATGTATCGATTATTATCTAATGATTTTGATTGATACTTCACTCTCTCTTCACAAAACGTACAGCATTGACTTAGACATACTTTAACCATTCTTACTGCACGCGACTTGTGCATTCGTTCTCACTTCGTCTTCTTTTTTTCACATGTGACTTAACTTTTCTGTCAGCACTTATACATCTATACACTTACGCTGTATTTTTTTCTTACGTATAAATTTTGCAAATACTCAAAATCGTGTACGCGTTATTTTTTTTTCTTAATCTTTTTTATTATGGTTCATTGCATTTTTAAGGAAAAAAAAAGGAACAGATGTGTTTGTTATTATTATTATCAATCCTATGTATGTTTTTTGCTCTAAATTGCAACGTGTTTTATGTCTATAAAATATTATTATAATTAATTTTAAAATATTTTTTTTACATGCACTTATCGTTCTGAGGAAAAAATGAAATCAAAAAACCTCGGTAATTTATTTTTATGTTGCTTATGTAAATTTACTAATTCAATATTTAAATTATTTTTATTTTTTTAAATGCAGATGCAAGTCGAATTGGTTTATAATTTGAATAATGTATATGGAAGATTCTTTTTTTTAATTAGTATTAAAAATTAAAAAATTAAGGCAACTTAATAAGTCGCGGATAAAGGCCTTGAAATTAACCAATTAAAAAAAAATCCCTTTAACTTATAAAAAAACCTAAGAGTCTTTTATTTTAGGCACAATCACATATCCCATTAAGTTTTTTGGTGATTTTCAGTCATTATAGACTAGTATAAGTAATATAACTCAAAATTAAAAAATAGTTTTTAAGCAATTTTTAAGCATTTTTCCCCTAATATTTGTAATATCTAAAATCGGATTTTTCATGATTTTTCCGCAACGACTGGATGAAATCACTTCAAACTGAAAACCCTACAACCAGATCTGATTTCAAACATTTCTTTCGCGGGATTTTTTATTTATGAAAGTCAATTCTGAGAAATAAAAGATATGCCTTTTCCTCGACCTTTTAGAACGTACATCCCGACTTACACCATTACAATATAAGCATGTAGAAGCATTAAAATAACCTGGGGACCAAATTTCTCAACGAATTGGACGTGTTTAGGACTTTCCCACTTTTTAACCTGACGTATTTATCCATAAGTCAAATTTTCATCAAAACTTTAGATGTATGGGGATATCGTGCCTAAAAACAATGAGTTTAGTTAATATGCTCATAAAAATTAGGTATCCTTAAAAGTTAAATTAGGAAATTTTTGATGTTTTCAAGGTGAAAGATCCCACGTAAAAAGATTAAGCTCAATTTTGGGTAACTAACCTAAAAAACCTTAATTTTAAAACCCTTAAGCTTACCCAAAATTAAGCTTAATCTTTTTACGTGAGATTAGTTAAGATTAGCTAAAAATGTTTAATAATAATATTGAAATGCTTCGTTATAACCAGTTATAACGTAATGCTAAGAAAATTAAAGGAAATTATTAAAATGAGAAAAATACTTTTAACTTTAAATTATTAAACATTCAGTTGTATCAAGGTTTTTATGAATCAAAAATACAGAAAAATAAAAAAAAATTTTTTTAAAGGTTTTGAAATACTTGCAGTGATATATTTTTAACGAAAATTCCCTAATTTAACCTTAAAAAGTTTTGCCAAAATTGAAATAAATAAAATTAGTTTTTTACCTTAAAACGGAGATATAACATGAAATGTTCACTGGTAAATTATCGTTTAAAATAGTATAAGCAACAAGAAAGATCATTGATGGGGTTGTTGTGCCATTAATTTTAAGTTATGTAAACTTAACCAATTGGAAATTAAATATTGATGTACTTTCTAATAAGAAAATTAATTAAAATTAATTATAATAAAAAATACTTTTAATTACTAATTATATTTGTAAGGTTTTTTCTAATTTTATCTTAAATCATAGCCGATTCATCAATTATAATATTATTAGGTTCTGACCCCTCCCCCGCGTATACTAATTTATTAATAAGATATAACTGGCAATTTTTTAATGTTTTGCTTCGGAAATTTACAAACAATTAAGTATATCTGTAATTATTAAATCTGTGGATATTATAAAAATAGTAAATTTGAATTTAGCAGGTCAAATTACGTAAAATTTATTTGGTTCTTTTTTTAAATTTTTTGTTAACAACAAATTATCTGGCTTATTTTTGGTAAAAATGAACCTCAAAGTTGGTTTCAGGAAATCAAAAAGCCTAAGTACCACTGAATGATTCAGTCGAATTCCAAACACTCAATCTGTACGATTTTCTAATATTTTGTTTCTAATGAGGTCTTAACGAGCAAAAAAGTGGCTTTATAAGATATTATATTAAGAATAACCAAATTTTATAAAGTTGTTATAGAAATGGGTGATTAAAATTCGACCTTTGTATTGTTTTATTATCAAGTTTAGTCATAATTATCCGAATCAGTAGCTACGGGTTTGGTTATATTTTTATCAAGGTTTTAGTAGTGAGACCCTAAATATTAGTCTTTTATGGAAAATTATTTCGATTTTTAAGAGAAACGAGAGTAGGTATCATAGTTTGACATAAACATTGTTTGTAAAATTAGAATAAGGAAAAAAAAATTAATTAACATTTGCATCGAGAAAAAAAATGTTTTTAAAAATTATTATTCACAGTTTTAAATTAAAAAAAAAAAAAATTAGAGATAAATCTTTTATATTATATAAAAATAACAAGCGATTTATATTTTAAAATAATAAAGTTGCTTTATAATACAAAATAAAAGACAAAAATATATAAATAGGTTGCACATTTTTATATTTTTCGAATCGCGGTGCACCGTGACCGACTTAACATAGTGCATATAAAAAAGCGCCTTATTATTAAAATGATATTTTGGTAGAATTCGTTTTTTTTTCGTATGATGTGTCGCACAAAAGAGAAATGAATTTGATATATCTGAGTTAGTTTGAATTCGCAAAACTGATGTAGGAATAAAAAAAATTAGTAAGCGAGTCTGGAGTATTGCGTATTTTATAAAATTCCAAGAAATTGCAAATTTTGTATTTATAAATCTTCCAGATGAGGAAAAAAACTGTTCATAAAAATCTTCCCCCAAGGGGGATATAAAAGAGGAAATACGAGCAAGAGATTTTTTCAAAGGTGTGTGCTGTGTGTGTTTGCTATATTTTGCTCCAAGAGATTTAATTAATGATCCGCCAAGTTTGATCTGCCGCTGTTAAAAAAGCACACGCGTGCCACACGGATTTTTTTTCTTTTAATGAACTAATATAATCTTAGGATGTTATTTCCGTACTGTCTGTGATATTATGACAGTCTCGTTTTTTGCGTTTCCTTTCTTTCGGGGCCCTCCTTGTTTCTATATTTTAAATTTGATTGCTTTTTTATACAAGTTTAATCCTTTTTTTATCTTTTGTAAATAAACAAAAAATTTGAATTTTATTTATAATCAGAAACAGATTTATTTAATTATAACGAATATTGAAAATAATTTAAAATGACAGTAGAAAAATAATCATAAATCATAAATGAAAAAGAATTTTCAGGCAAAGTATAAATTATTAATAGAAAAATGTATTAATTAATAATAAATGTCAGCTGATATAAATATGAATAATAATGACAAGTTAATTAAAAAAATTTTCAGGATAGGGGCTTTACGAGCAGATGTAATTTAGCGCGTGGCTCATCTTAAAATAGTTTTTTTTTTTTGAACGCAGCTTTGGTGGTCGTATTAAAAAACATACATAAAAATCTTATGTTACAGGAATATTTATTTTGATTATTCGAACGATTAATCTAACTGCGATGACTACTGCGCATCCGATATAAATTTCTTTGCGCTCGCAAAACTGTCAACTTTTTCTAAATAAAGCATTAAGAATTAAATTTTTTCAAGTTCAACAAGTAATAAATTTTTCTCGGGAATCGCTTGTATGTTGAGGTCAATAATTTAAAATGAAAATAAAAAGTAAAAAAATTGGCATATAAAATGAAATCGCGTAGGTGGATTTAGATCTTTTTAGTTATTGTTAGAATAAACTCAAACGAAATCAAAAAGAGATGAGAGAATTCTCGCTAATGGGCTTTTAATGACAGCCGGCTGTCCGTCATTCTAGCAAATAATTTTAGACTCCCTCGCATCGTTATTAAAAGATATTAAAGTTTTCCTTTTGATCATATAAAATGAGAAAGAATGAAAAAAAAGCTGTTTCTTATGATAAAAAAGCGTTTTGTCACTCTCGTCACGTTCATGTTTAATAAAAATTAAAAAGAAAAGACTTTGGCGATTAAAAAGTAAGCCGTTTCTTACATTATAATTATCTAGAATATAAAATAATGTTATTAAGTGTACGAGTAATGTATCCATGACGAATTTTGACATTTGAAAAGTGCATACTTGCAAGTGCGGTTCTTGTATTATGTACACAATTTTATGGTCCATTAACCAAAGCGCACACGCGCGACACGGAAAATCCACTAACAAAACTCATGAATCAACCTGATATCGGACTTGAAAGACTATTGTGTGCAGTAATACTTCTATTTATTGTGTTTAAATTTTTACAATTTTTTTTTCTTTCAATCTTTTCAATATAGTGAAATACAACTTGTCAAATTGTTTTTAATGTTCGATTTAAAGCTTTTATTACCTTTTTTTCTAATGCTTATAATGGATTGTTAATTTCTTTTTTAAACTTTATTATTTTTATTTCATTTTATTTTTATTTTTTTAACGCCCATTAGGAAAATTTATTTCTTTACATTTAATTTCATTTTCTCTAACACCATTAATGCAGATTTATAGAAATTCGCTAACTTCTCTTCAAATTTTTACCATTTATATCTTTAAAAATTTTCTGTTTTATAACTTATTTTTATTTTCAAAATTAATATATCAGATTTAGAAGTTAGATTTTCAAAATTTTTTACCAAAAGTTAAGTATGTCTATCAAAATTTGACAAAAAAAAAATATTAAATGAATCCATCCAAAATTAGAAAATTTACGAAAAACAAGAAAGTTCTCAATACTTTTCCGAATTCAAAATTATTTTTCGTAAATTTACAAAATTATGACTTAAAAATTTTTTTCGCGAGTTTTTAACAAAATTTCGAAAATGTTTAAACGCATTCGTAAATAAACGGTGTTGTCCATTGTAACAATGGAAAACCTGTTGGTTTCGGAAAGTCACTGGGGCGAATCTCTTAAAACCAAACGAAAATCTTTACACTTTATTCTACAAAGCTTTCTGATAATCGAACTGAAAATATACCAAATTGAAACCAGGCTTCATTTTAATACTTGATTCTAAAACCAAAGCGATTTTACGGAGAACTCGACGGAGAAGCTGTGCTATGAACCCCGTAATACAGTCGCATTTTAAGTCATCTGGGTGCATACTCACTTAAAATTAGGCTAATGCAAAGTCTTTTGTTAATGTACTCAAAGTTTAGCTTATGTCCTAATGTCCGGACGGGGGGGGGGGGGGTACAGTGCCACACCAAAGTAACTTAAATGAAACCAGACCAAATTTAATGCATGTTTTTTTTTCAACATGATAAATTTTACCATCAAATATGACCTATGCAAAACTGGCCAAAGGGGGGTTTTAGTTCCATAACTGCCCTAATAATTAAATTTTATTATGTTTTTCGTCAAGCTATGCGAAGAGACAAATGAGGAGGTATTTTGGCCCAACGACTGCCTCAAAAGTCAATTTTTTAAAGTTTTTTTTTCTATTTTTGGATATTTGAATTTATTTGATTAATAAAAAATAAAGAAAGAATAATGAAAATTAAAAAAGCCATTATTCTGAATTATTTTTATTTTCGCATAGAATATGATTTTGTTGGCATTCTGGCAAAAATGCGCAAAAATGTAACGTATTTCGAAGCATTAAAAAGATATTAAAGAATTATATAAAAGAAAACAATAAGGCCTAAAAGTGAAATAGAAAGCATTAAATTATAACCAGCAGTAATAAAAAAGTCTTTTTCTATAATAAAAAATATTTTAGTATATAATTTATGATTATATTTAGTAACGTCTATACACTGTATAAGAATAATAATTCGATCGTAAAATTAAATTAAGAACTTTATATTATAAACTTTGTAAGAAATATTTTTTTTATTCAAAATTCTTCTAGTTCTTTGATCGTCTTGAATAAGCGATAGTTTTTTGATATAAAAAACCCGCATGAGAACGGTAGCCGTACCAAAAATTAGCATCAGACTATTCTCCATCAATCACTCTAGCACGCGACGTTTATTAATATAAAACTGGTCGAGTCCTACGATTATCGTCAGAAAAGTAGTTTTTTAGTTTTTCTATTTCAGTTAAGATCTAGCAGAGCCTAATATAATTTTTAGTTATTTAGTTATTCGTCATTATTTTTTTGGCAAGCATTCAGCATGCCAGTCAAATAAAATTTTTTAACATTTTATATTATTATTAAACCTTCATAATTTATAACATTTAATTGATTTTCACTTTAAAAAAAGAAAGAAAAAATATTAAATCCTTGAACTATAATAATTTAATTTAAAAAGAAAAAAAAATATTCAAACGGAAATTCATTAATGACGATGATTATGAAATAAAAAAAAAAAAGTTGCTGTATTTATTTTAAGATATTATTAAATAAATACATAAACATTAGATGATTGATCGTAAGACAATCTAAATTCAGATTTATTATTATTGTTATTATTATTGTCAAACGTATGCTAGAATAAAGCCTCAAATGATGTTTTAATGAAAGATTCGAATAACTTTAAACAAAAATAATTCTCTTTTTTTTTTTATTTTTAGATTTTTCATTAATTTTATTTATTTATTTTTTTTTTTTTCAAACCAAGGTTTTTATAATTATACATTTTTCATTTTATAATTGGATTGTCTGTTAATGAGCTGTGTTATTTTTTATTTATTCATTTTCTTGACTCTTTCAATACTGTTTAGCAGAAAATTCAAATACTCTACGTATAATTAATTAAAGATTTTGTTTTTAATTTTTGACGAATATACTCAATCCAATAAGTACAGCAGGCACCCAATTTTATAATAAAAGTCGCAAATTTTCAGTTGTCACGTCCCAAAAACTTTAACACCATGTAAGGGATAACTTTTGTATAAAAACAACCGACAAAAGAATGTAGAAGGAAGAAAGGAAGAACAAAAAGAATGAACGAAATATTTGAAATGTGTGAGGACATCGAATTTAAATTGCCAGTTGTCGCAAATCATTGGTCTCTAAAATCCCTGGTTTTAGCATATTTGACATATAGTTATATACAAACATTACCTGATTTTCATGTCCATTATAATATAATGAAAATTCAACGGTCTGAAATTTCATAGAATTTTTTCTAAATGGCTTGTTTTAACGCACTGATAGGAGAGAAAAAACTTTTTATAAAATTTCCCTTCCTAAAAAATTGGGATTTCTTATCACTGATTTCAAATTTCTAATCAAATCAGCTATTTGCTTTTTTTGTAGTTTTAAACAATATCAAAATCCCTTGAATAACTAATTTTTGAACTTTTCTAGGGTAAAATAAAAAATTATATTAATATAAAAGTTTGAAATTTTTAAATGAGTTTATTTTTTAGCAAACAAAAGTTAAAATTATGCCAATATGCTTCGGTCTACCTGAAATTAACCTACACTATCAATTTCACTAAAATGACTTTTACCTTTATTTTAATCAATACGACAAACTGGTAAAAAAATATAATACTTTCTATAGCAAGAAATCAAATAACTTTTTCTTTTTTATAATAACAAAGTTTGTAGGAGGTAATGAAGACGCGAACGGAAGTCGCGGGCTAGCGGTTGCATTTTGGGCTTCTTCCTTTCTTATTGCTACGATGAATTTCCTGGCCAGCTGGTGTTGCATCGTTCGATTTCATTTCTTATTTTTCGATCAACTTACAGCACGAATAATATTTAGGTTATAAAAACTCGAAAATTAATGCCCATCTTTTATTTAATATTTTTATAATTTGAATTTATCTCTTAGAAATAAAACATATGTAGGTATCAAGTAACCGCATTGCGTGTAAAAACTTGCAATACAATGTTTCCAATTTCCCCTGATTATTACTTTTATATCAGTCTATTATTTTTGGCAACAAAGTATTTAAAGGATATTGATCACTGACCAAATCCTCTATAGATTTCTAAACACTTTTATTATGACCCAAAAACTTTTATTTTTTTAATTTTGTGGGAAGATCAAATAACAATGTGTTTGCTTCCTTTTTACAGGTTATAGATTTTTTAACCATCTTCTTTAAATCTTTTAAGCACACATTTTTTTATTTGTATATCAAGAAAGAACACTCGAAATAATATACAGGATTTTAGTTATTTTAGCTGGTTTTTTGAATTTTTATATTGGCTCTATAAAAATATTAGTATCCGTGATTCTTATTCTTTACAAAGAGTAGTTAATGAGATAACAAACGAGAATAACTAAATTTAAGTTTGCACTCAATAATTTTATTTAATTTTTTTTTTTAACTCAATAAGTCTCATATTGAAATTCATACTTTTTTTCTAAACCACGAAATCTGCAACCATTAATTTTTTTTTAGAGGACTTTTGAAGAAAGTTACTGCAGAAACCGATTGAGGATTCAAAAATTTTATGCGCAAACTACTCATGCAAGAGGGAAACAACATTACTGTTTTAAGTCACTTATGCAACAGCCACTTCATTTTCAAACTATTGATGTCAAATACTTGTTTTTACTTGTACTTTTAGCAAATGCAACCATTTTTTTCAATTAATTAGTGTTCAAAACACCAACTTGCAAATAATGAACTCTAAAAAATCAATTTTTAACAATTTTAAATTTTCCGCCAAGTCACGTGTTTGGATAAAAATCCGGCAGAAAATTAAGGTTCCCTGGAAAATTTTACCTGAGCATGTAAATTTTAGCGTTTTTAGAAGTATATTCAAAACTTTAAAATTAAAAATTAAAAATCGAAATTAATCGTTTTTTTCAGATTTTGATTTTGTCACTTGTCTCGGCGAGAAATCTAAACAATTTTGAAAGCCCATTATTTTCTTAGCTGGCACATTAAACATGAATGAACCCAAAAAAAGGTTTCATTCGTGAAAAGTACATGAGTTAACTTGTAATACGAGATCAAAGCGCAGTTCAAAAAAAATGTTGAATATTTCTCAAGTGTATATGATTTGCTCGAGGGGCAATTGAAAATCACGAATTTGATTAAAAAAAATTTTTTTAAATTTTTTTCTGATTTTGACTTGTTTCTACCTCAATCATGAATCGTTACTAGTTGAAATGGTTTATTTTCGCCTTGTAATGACTTTTCGTGATTTTTCGCGATTTTTTGCGTTTTTTAGCCTTATAACTCACCCTAGACCTCAAAAATCTATTTTTTAATATAATATTTATCAGTTTTTACCAAAAAAAATCACAAAAAATCACGAAAAATCAAAAAAAATCAAATTTGTGATTTCCAAGACGATAGCCCTCGGGTTTGCTTGCATGGATCGCCAAATCCATTCCAAAATATTTTCGATCGAAAATCGGTCGCCTTCTCTCTGTTTTACTGCACGGAAAATTATTTTTTATATTTGTACTTTCGACCAAAAATATTTTGGAACTGATTTGACGACTCATGCATACAAATCATATATACTTGAGAAATATTCACACCTTTATGATTTTTAGTATTTTTGACTAAAAATAATTAAAACATATATTTATGTATTTTTAAAACATATTGGCCCATATCTGTGAAGCAACCTACATAATATTGCACCAAATTTACAAAAATAATGAATTATTTATCACTGTTAAAAATAACTTCTGTAATTTTGCAAAAACAATAGTTTATTTGCGAAAAATCACTAAATTTCCGAAAAATAGTAAATTTATGAAAGAATCGAAAATTTTCGAATTTTTCGTTGTAAATTGACGAACATTTTCGTAAATTTATACGAAAAATATTTGTAAATTTACGATAATTGATTTTGAATTTCGAAAGAAAAAATTAAGAATTTACAATTTTTTCCTAAATTTTCTGCGTTTTTTTTAACAGCGTAAAGTGAAATCTAAAAATTTGGATAATTAATTGGAAACATAGTTTAGAATGAAAAAACATCGAGATTAAAATTTTGTCATAGAAAAGTTTGCATTGTTGGAAAAAGTATAGATTTGCAGAAAATTCTTGGTACTATTAGGAATAACATGAATAAGCATAAAAAAATGCAGTTAATTTAATTTAGTACGAAGGTATAATATCTAAAATGGATATAAATTGTTTAGTTGATAATATAATATTGAATCTAGGTTATATTATTATAGTTATAGTAAAAATATATGCAGTATTTTATATTATTACGTAATCTATCAGCCAAATGCAACGGTATAACAAACGTTTGTCGCGTGACTTTACATAGGAAAAAACATTATTATTATTATAATTCTTTGTTCGGAAATATTAATTTTTATCTATACAAAAGTCATATCATTGTAATTAAAATAATAATTGAATGAAATACTAGTAAACAAGTTTTACTGCCCGAGTAAAAGAGAGATTAATGTAATCCGAGCTATAATAATGCCTCGTTTTTTTTCTTGCTGAATTATTAAAGTTATCATGGTTTTCAACAGAAAGCTAAATTTTATTTATTTATTTTGATAAAAAGAGAAGAAGCAATACATTTTTGTTTTTTAAGTACCTTTTGTTACATCGTTTGTATTATCTATTATTTAATCATTTTTCTTGGTATTCAGTAGTTTCAACGAACGATAACGTTATATAATTTTGAAGTTTATCATTATTTCTATACGTTTCTTAAATATTATGTCAAAAAGTTAGATTAGAAATACTTTAGTTCGAGAAAAACAAACGAGTAAATACTGACTGATTATTTATTAATTATTATTTATCACGTTATTTCAACAAACTTATTTTACGATAAAGGCGAAATAAAAACAAATACTAAATGTTTGATATATAAATTATTTAGCTATTGATCAAAGGATACTTCTAAAAAGACAATTAAAGCCAATTACTTGAAATCTGTAGAAGTTTTTTAATCTATCTCTTGTTACGTTTGTTAACTAAAATTTTTAAAATATAAAAATTTAATTAGAAAATTCCATTTTATGTCAGACTATTCATTATTTGTTCTACTTATTCTAGCGTTAGGAACTGATATTATAAAAGTTTCCATTGCCAAAGAAATAGTACATTTTTCAATTCTATTTTGCTTCCGATTATCAAAATTATTCGAATTATTTTGTTCTGGAAATAAGATATCATCGGATGCATTTGGCATATACAAAATTTATCTTATCAATCAACAGACTACGACATGTCTAAATGTATCTAATATAGATAGAGTATTTTATAACCTAATCAACATTTTTTAACGAAAATTTTCAAATGAATTTTGGAATTGGCCCAAAATACAGGTGGGGGAGGGGGTAAAATGTACTTAGAATACTTTAGATCCGTGGACTTCTATTAATTAGAGTGGATAACCTAAAACATAATCACAAACGCGGAAAAAAATAAGATATTAAGTCCAAAAAGAAAAAAAGTTTTCTTTTTTGTTATATAGTTTTCACAATTTTAGGTATCTGATGTATTGAGACAGGGTCCCAATTGAAAGTGTTTTAGAAAGTTTTAAATTAGAACTCTATCTTTAATATATCGTAAATTGTTCAATAAGCAAGACGAGTAAAAAATTTGTTGATACTAAATTTTTGATACTTATGAAATCTATTTTATTAAAGTAAAAAATCTTAATTTTGAATGCAGTTTAAAAATTGATGATTTTTCGTTGAAAACCTGGACTTGGTTTTTCGAATATCAAGAGGAAGTATTTAAAAATAAACAAACGAGATTTCAGGAGTTGAAAGAGGACCCTTACATAAAAAAATGAGACCCATCTAAAGTTATTTTATAGAAAAATGGTAGCAATGTTACTTAAAAGATAGACTGATGAATTTTATTTTATAACATTGTCCCTTGGTTCAAGAGGTCCGTTAGACTGAGTTAGAACCCAAAGACCTAGGAGTAACCTTATTAGATCAATAAAAAGATTTTAAAAATCACTAAATTATTCGATAAATGGTTCTGTCGAAATATGAAATCTGGTTTTAACTGGGTTCAAAAAATTTTATTTACCTAGCAAAGATTATATTTAATTAGAAATAGGTGTAAACAGAACTTTTTAAAATTTTTACCATTTAAATTTTGACTAGATAAATACGTTTTCAACTTACATAACTTTTTTATCGCAATGTGCCTTTAAAAAAAACCATTCAATTCGAACTTACCTGAAACAGAAAATAAAAAATAAAGCAATGATTAATTGTTGTTAAATAATTTCATGTTTCTTTAAGCTAAAAATAAATAATTGAAAAAAATTAATAATTTAATTTTAAAAAATTATTTGTTTTTTAATTTGATAATATCATTCGTATGGTTAAAAATTAAATGGTTAAGTTACAATAAAGATTATTATTATCATTATTATGATTATTTACTTTTTTTTTTAAAATATACACCTCCGAGTCCAACACATGTTATGCCTCTGCATGCAAGTAATTTAAGTCATTAAAAATATAAACATTGTGTTCATGTGCACTCGGTGTTCACTTTTTTTTTATTTTTAAATGAATTATACTCATTATGCCACATAAAATTTAAAAAAAACTCACATTATAAGAAAAATCAAAAGATTATAGAATTACATGAAATATTCGCTCCAAAAAAATATTAAATTATCACTAAATTACTTGATATTAATACGAAATTTCTTAAGAAATGACTTCAAAATTATATCATAAAAAAGGATTGAAGTTTAGAATTTTTTTCTGTTTATAAAAAAAATATTTTATGTGTATACCTGAATATATTGCGTGATCGAAGGTCAAATAAGGACGACCAAGATCGCATGTCTCTTAAAGGCAAAAAAAAACGGGAGCCGACACCATCACAGCTATCAAAAACTCCAGCAGCATCATCATCATCCTCAATTTTTTTTACATAATTTTTTTTATATATCAACAAAATAAATAATCAACGTCTAAGATTATAATATCGGAAGCAAAAAAAAAAAATTATACTGCTACCGACTCACGCGAAATTATTAGTTGTAGCCCACCCTCGCGTTTTAATTATAAATAGAATTTTTTTTTTAATATCATATTTTCGATATTAAAAAATTATTTTGACCTCGAAACCGTTCGCGGAAGGATCTAAAAGAAACGTATGATTTGTGTGCATAAATTTCGGTTGGCGAATATTTTTCTCTATAAAATTTTTACGACTTTTGTTTCTTCAAAAAAAAAAAAAAAGAATTCTAATAATACATTTATTGAATTCTAAAAAAATAAAATCAGATGAAATTAAAAATGTAACGAAAGCCAAACGTAACGTGCGGTCTCTAGAATAAATATAAAATGCAAAAGCTAATATCTTTTTAGCGCAATAAACGTTCTCGATAATATTCCGAATAATAAATATCGAATTATAAAAAATCGTAAAAAAAAAATTTTTAAGATATATGGGCATAAATCATAAAAAAGGGTGTCGAGACTCCCTTACACACAAAGGTATATAATATTTTTGCTGTGCGGTGATCGTAAACTCGTCAAAAAAAAAGAGAAAAAAAGAAAAGAAAAAAAGCTTTCTATATTATATTAACTACTGAAAATGAGTGTGGGACGAATATTATTATATAGTATGATGAGCCACGTCAATAAAAAAATATAAAAAATATCGTCAAGATTCGATGGAGTATTATACGAAAGCCTTAAGCTAAATTTCTGTCTATATATAATATCTTGTGTATTATAATTTTTTTAACTTTTAAACCAAGACATAAAAAATTTATGGAATTATCATTTTTAATGGAGATTATAAATGAAGCTTTATGAGATTTTTTTACCATTGATTGCTCTCTTTTTTGTCATTTTAAAGTATTCGTTTAATTATAATTTATTGATATTACCTTTTAAACAAATTTTTTCTCCAGTTTATAAAACGTTTAGGATGTACAAACAAGTTGTGGATTTCTACAGTTTACTCGGTTTATATAGATTTATTGCTTTCAAGTTGTAAATCTAAATGTTTATAGTTAAAGCTAACATAATAATTTTATTCTAGTCTAAAAGAGTTTACTTAAAACTCCCTAAGTATATTTAAAATTTTTTAAATATTTTATTTCTTTGCCAAATCACAAAAATAGGACTACAATTCGGCCTTTTTTTCGTTGAATTTTTCAGATTTTTAACCAGAAAAATTTTGAACTTATCCCGAAATATGATCAGGACACGTGAACCGCACACCCCTATTCATAGGTTTTCTAATTAATAAAGTATCTAATTAACGAAAATGTCATCGTGTTGTTTTTATGATCAAATGAAATTTAATTTGACATCTTTTTAACAATTTTTTAAGCTTTGACATATAAGTTAAAAGTTCTTTTCTTTTTGTCTTATAGAGTTAACTACTTTTTTCAAAAAAGAATAGACCTAAAAAATCTCTTTATTTATTTTCCTCTTTAGTATTTACATTTACAAAATGGTCAACAAAAAAATACTTTAATTAAAACATAAAAAAATAGAGAAATAATATCAGGAAATGAAAAAGGTTATTTAAATTGCCACTAATATAACGATACAGTCAAATGCAAAGTTTTAAGTTTTTCAAAGATAATAATATAATCTTATAGCAGCATATCCCTGCATATATACCTTTGTAAGATCATTTTGTTTGCGAGAAAATATTTTTACTGAAAATTAATAATACATTACCCAAGTAAAATAGAGAATATATTTTCAATATATTGTTTACATTTTGTTTAACCTAAAAACTATAAAAAAAGGATTTTCAGGTTCTATAAAATATAAACAAAATATTGAAAATATATTCTCTATTTTACTTGGGATTTTTATTTGCAGATTTTTGGTTTGATTATTTTTGTTTAAAATATAAATTACAAAACATAATAAATAATAAATTTCTAATCCAAGTAATTCACTTCAACCCATTTCAGTTCCTAGCAGTGCACCGTAAAAAGCAACTTTCTTAGATTAACAAAAAAAATAGAATATTTTCGAAAAATTAGCGAATTTTCAAAAAATTTTGCAAATATTCGATAAAAATCGTAAATTTACTAAATTTAGTGTATTAACAAGAAATTCCAGTATTCTCGATCTTTTTTTGTGAATTTATGAAAAAAATTGTAAATTCACAACTATTTTTCGTAAATTTACTACTATTTTTTGAAAATTTTCGAAAAAAAGTTGTAAATTATCAATTTTCCTTGCGAATTCGCAAAAAAAGATCGAGAATACTCGAATTTCTTGTTAATATACACTGAAAAAAAAATCCGCTTGTGGCTAGCGGAATTTTTTTTCTTTGCAAACAATTGCAAATGACTTGAAACGTAAAGAAAATTTAAAAAAAACATTTTTTCTTTTCTTTTTCCAAAATTTTCTCAAATCTCGGAATACCGATATATGCATATCCCAAGTAAGCGGGAAAAATTTTTTTTTTAATTTTCTTTACGTTTCAAGTCATTTGCAATTGTTTGCAAAGAAAAAAAAATTCCGCTAGCCACAAGCGGATTTTTTTTTCAGTGTACTAAATTTAGTAATTAAACGATTTTTTTCGAATATTTACAAGTCTTTTCGAAAATTTACTAATTTTTCGAAAATGTTCGAATTTTTTTGTTAATATAAGAAAGTTACTTATTACAGTGTGAGTTTTCACAGCAGAAGTAAATTTCATGAATTAATTAAGGCGACGTAAAGATTATAATTATTATAAAAATAAATCCTAAAAGTTTGTTTTATACCAATTTTATAAAATATTTCTAAAAAATAAAAATTTTTCCTCGAAACCCAAATAAAATACAAAGTGTTAAAAAAAAATAATAACGGCGTTTGCAGACAAACATGAAGACTATAAATTGAAGATTATAGAGCAAACTGATAACCACAAATATAAAGAATAGCCTAATTAATCCAATTATCGAACTCTTCACATGAACAAATAAATATGAGAATTATACGTCTATAAATTTTTTATACACAAATGAAATAAAATGTTTACGAGTAAAAGGTAAAGAGCGTGCGAGTAAAAAAAAAGTTTTTTTTTGGAAACCTCGCGCGAATCTGGTCACGCAATGCATTGCCCATATAAAATAATTCGTGGAACATACATATCGATTTAGATCCTTTTACATCTAATCTAAAAAAATTTTTAATAAATACGCCAAAGGGATAATTTTTTTTTTGTATTAGTCTGGACTCGTAGGCGAAGTTATTTAATCTTTTGTTCATTTTTTAAACTGCTTATTTTACGGCTATTCTCACGAATAATACGATTTGAATTTCTGAAAAAAGAGGAAGAAAAAAAGTGACAGTTAAATAGAGTGCGAATCAAATAAACTAACTCTGGCACATATATTCTGCGAAAATTGACATTACATTACTGGATCTTCATCATCGTGCTGAGAAAACAAATAAAGCCTTCAAGTACACGAGTTTTCATTAAAAGCAGGCATTTTTTATTTGGCATTAATCCAAATGATATATTTGCTGAATCTTAGCTTGTCACTTATATACTTGACATATCAATCAGAAAGTAAATTTATTATTTTATTTATAAAAAAATTTCTTCTCGGTATCTTATAATTAACATAAACTTATGTATATCAAGATAATTAGAATGCTCTCGGCAAAAGGTGATAAATAAAGGGATTTTTTATTTCAAACCATTCTATATTAAAGCATTTTGATACGTTCAGTCTTATTTTTACAGATTATTAATACGAGGCATGTTAATTAAATTAAGAAAATTATCATAAATCAATATCACAAATATAACTTTTTTATTTATTTAACTCTTTATTTAGTCTTAGCAAATTTTTATTCCTTTGCATCATTCTTTTATAAATTTTTAGGTAATTACATGCGCCGACATAACAACTCTGACAACAGTACAACGAACCATCAAATTTTGGCAACAACTTTATTCTTATTTTCGATTCGATCTTTTCAAGATTATTGCAGGAAAGATCTCATAAGGTCTTCAAACTTTTGAACAAGCAAGCTTATATTTTCTACTTTAGTTAATTTCCTGGTAATTATTGAAAGGGCCAATCTACCTTTTACTTACTAATTCTGCCCAATCTACTATTCATATAATTTAAAAAAAACCAAAGCCAAAAATGTAGAAAATGTAGGTCATTTTAAAAATTAATATTAAAAAAAAAAAAAACAAATTTACTATGCAAGCATAAAATTTGAAAAAGGTTTTTAACTTGCAATTAGACTAAAGCCAAACCTATTATATTGTAAAAGGCAAAAAATTCCAGTTACCAAAATCTCGGTTGCGATAGCCAAATTTTTTTTAATTAAGTACTTGCAAATGACGAAACCGAGGACAAAACCAAAAGAACTTTTTTATAAGGATTCTGTCATTTGTAAACTTAAAAGACAAAAATTCCGACTGCTACAACCGGAATTACGGTAGCAATGACCAACATTTTTTTGGTGGATACAAGCAGATTTTTTTAGTTTAATTCAAATTAGTCCTTATTTTGTAACCCTTGAAATATGAGACTAAATGAAGTTAATTTTTTTTTTTAAATCATCGCAAATGCAATTTTAAATTTGGTCCTTATTGTTTAAAGAAGAAAAGTCAAATATTTATGAAAGTTATTTCTTGAATTTTTCACATAACGAGCTTGATATTTCACAAACGTCATTCTCGAACAAATATACAAAAAGCTAAAAATTTTTACTAGTACTACTTTTTTAGTTCCAAAAAATCAAGTAATTTAAAAAGCTTTTTGTAAGCATGGACGAAAAATCTCGATGCTTGCAAATTCTTGTTCTTACAGCAAAAAGTAAAATGCATAAAATTCTTTATTAAAAATGTGTAATAAAATAATGCTGTAAAAATACTTTAAACGTTTAAAATTGTGAATCATAAACTATTAAAAAGGCTAAAAAAAGAGAAAAAGAATTAAATAAAAGAAAAAAGAAAACTATTGTAAAAGCTGTTCTTTTCATCTCTTTGAAACTTTGTATAAACTCATTCTAGTACATCGAATACATTAAATAAACTTCTTCTTCTTCTTCGCATTTATATGCATAAATAATAATTCAAAGCGAATATATAATATATTTTTTTGAGTTAAAAAATGCAATTGGTGACCTTGGATAAAAAAGACTAAAAAAAGTAATAATTCATCTCACTTCACGCACGATAAACAATTCTTTCCCCCCCAAAGCAATGAAAGAATTCAAAGAGAGGGATTACATTTATTTTTTCTTTACTTTTTTATAAAAAAAACTTGTATTTAACAATTGCTAAAATCGTACATTCCAAAAAAATTTTAAACAAAGTAATCAAACAACATCTGCACTTCGTGTCTTTCTTTCATCGAGGCAAATAATGATATTATTATTTATGAAAATAACATAAAAGTATTGAATGCACACAGTTTACGTCGGTATTTAAATACATTTTTTTTTTCATTAGTTTTATTTGATAATTTGCCTAAGGGGTAAAAGATAATAATTCTCTCTGCAATATTCATACACGACAATTAAGAGAATTTCTATACCAGTGATAATATTAGAAAGCCATTAATTGCTATAGAATTTTTGAAGCCAGCTGTTAAATACAAATAAATTTTTTATGCACGCGTGCATCTAAACTCTTTTTATTTTTCTTTAGCTTTTAATGAATTCATGACAACTAAAAATATTTATAAATTGCAGGTGCGACAAAAATTAATTTTTTTTGATTTTTTTTACTTTTCTGCAAGTAATTTAGTAAAATATCACTCAATAATACAAAAAACTTAAATATGTACTTTAAAAAAAATTTTTTTATTATCCAGTGTATTTATTTTACTTATCAACTGTCAAATTACTAGCTAATTATTTAAGATCCTAATAGTTAAAATAATAATTAAAAAAAACTTACAACCGGTTTGTTAACTCACAAACAACAAACATGAAACATGTATAAATTTATACTTTAAATTTTACGCTAGTATTTTTTAACCATAAAGTAAATAGTATTCTAGGATAATGATTGGCATTCCTATAAATTTAAGCCTTTATCGAAATTATTCTTGGTCCATTTGATCCCTCCCCCCAAATTACAGGGGAGGAGTACCCCTTGCCTATAAACATGTTACATGTTAAAAACTACTAAATTTTGATTTGGATATTCAAAATGAATTTAACTAATTCTCTTACTGATTTATTGGCAACCAATTTATGAAGGATACACCAATTTCAATATTTATTTGTTTATTTAATTATATATATTAGAGTGTGCAATTACTTGAATTTTTAGATAACTGATCCGAAAAATCGGCCTGTTTTCGGGTAAACCGAAATGTTTCAGAGATCTGCAAGTACGATTTTGGAGAATATTGCATGTTTTTTATATATCTATGTATAATTTATTCTATGTTAAAAATTGCATTAAGATTCTTATATCACATAAAATTATAAAAAAATAAATAATTAAAAAGACTGTTAAGTTAATTAATATAACAAAAATATGATAACTGTGTTTTAGAAAAGACGTGTGTGTTGTTGTCATAGTTGACAGCTGTTTAATTTTTTGATGCACTGTGCATCAAGTGTTACACGTTGATAGTGAGCATATAAGAACAATTTAAAATACTGGTATCTTCTTTTAAATTAATTGTAGGACCATTTAATTGAATTTGCATACTTTCTGATGTTTTTCTTTTTCTCCAAGTTTTTTCTTGGTCCTGTATTCTTGATTTATTGAATTTGAAGGTGTAACGATGTCTGGTAGAATCGGTCGCTATAACCGATTGTTTGTCTCTTCTGTGTTCATCAATTCTCATAAATAATGGCTTCTTTGTCTCTCCAACATAATTATTTAGAAATTTAAATTTATATAAAATACCTGTTTTATTTTCTACTTTATCTATTTTTCCTTTTCTGACAATTTTTTTCATGTCATCATTGAGTTGTGGTATGATGCAGTATTCATGTTTATCCAAAACTTTACTGATTTTTGGATATATACCTGGCTTGTACGGAACTTTAACAAGAATTTTGTTTCTGCATATGCTTTTGTTTGGATTTATTGTCCTTAGTACTTTATAACTATTATTTTTTAATAATTCCCATTTCTTATTGATGTACTTATTTATAAAATGTTTGGGATAGTTGTTGGCTAATAGTATGTTATTGACAATCTAGATGTTTTCATTCTAGTATGTGGTATCATCAAGCATGATGTATCATTAAACGAGGTTGTAAATCGTGGTGATTTTTTGGTGTACTGGATGATTTGATGCGCCATAGAATTTTAATTGAAAAAGTGTTTTTTGTGTACCAATTTGTTATTAATCTATTAGCTTTTTTTTGAGAGTTATATTTAAAAAATTTATTTTGTTATTGTATTCTGTTTTAATAGTGAATTGAAGTTTCTGATGATAATTGTTAAAAATATTTAATGTGTATTCTATTTTATCTTGAGGTATGCAGAGGATTCTATCAACTACAAATCTGTGCTAACAAAGTGGAATGTATTCGAATTGTCTTATGCATGTAGTTTCTAAATCATACATGACAATTTCTACTGGCAAGGAAGATATGGCTGATTTTATTAGCTTACCTTAAAGTTGTTTCTAATAATGTGGCAAATGGTACAATATGTGTTGTTGTATAGATAGATGATTGTATCAACAACTTCTGTAAATGGCACTTTACATTTGTTATGGATATCATTATATCTTCTATCTAACCTATTTATTACTAGCTCTAGAATTGACACCAATTTATGGTCTTCTGGTATTTTAATATTTTTTTGATTTTCTCACATAGCTCAAGGCTATTTATTATGTAAAAATTACGTTATTTTCTACAAGAATATATTGTATTGTTTAAGTATTGTTGAATTTTTATCTATATCAGATAGTTGTGGTATTTTTTGGAGGAAAATATATGGCAGGAACTGATGTATGTGTTTGGGTGAGCTCATATTGGTTCTGATTAGGTTTTAAGTAACCTTGTTCGTGTCATAATTTTAATTTATCACTAGCTTGTTTATGTAATTTTTTTAATACAGTTTTCGTTCTTGTGACAATCTCCCTGTTTGATAATAAGGCTTTGCCACTTCTCATGTATAGACTTTTGTTTAAACATATTGTAGATTCGCGTTTATATAATAATGATGAAATTTCTATTTCTTCTTAAAAAGAAACAGCATTGATTTAATTTTTTGTAGTAACTTTTCATTAAAAGAGATTTATGTTTGTTATTATTCTTGGTCATGTTGATTCAGTTTATAATTTTAATGTTATCTTAATAATTTTGGTTGCTCTGGAACTTTCTAACTCCCAATTGGATCAAAAAAGTATTGTTTAGTGAATGTTGCAATTACGGTTTACAATTGTTTAAATTAGACATATTGGACTCTTAATTAAAGTTTATTATGTTAAAAAAAGTTAAAAAAGGAGTGAAAATTGTTAAAAAAATAAATTGATTTCTTAAAGAGTTACGTAAATGGAGAGTATCGAATTTCGGATTGTAATCGAGACCTTGGCTGCATTTTCTGATATATAATATTGAATATGATAGAAAAGTAAACTTTGAATATCAGCTTATATATATTATTATATTTAATATAATATATAATATAATGCTCCCTAATGTCTAATTAAATTATCAGCATTATTGGTATCGGATAATATGCAAACGAAGGGGTTCATTTTTTCTTATTAAAAATATAAATATATAACTTTCTGTATGTACATACACAGAATCCGTATAAAGTAACTAGCCCTCGCTTTTGATATTACCAACCGCGAACTTATTTTATTTGTGTTTGCGTGCAACAAAAGAATAGGACCGAGGATGCGTCGAAACCTTTTATGATCGAGTTAATATCACCTTGTGCGTTATATTTCATTTATACAATTTATGATAAAATTTTTATTTATTCTCATTGGCTTAGAGCAGCTACGAGCCACGAAGAAAGCAAGGATGTATAATAAGAATAAGAAATTCCAGTTGGGCCTGCGTTCTCTTTTTTATTAAAAAAAATTTAAAAAAATAAAATAAAAACGACCTATAAAATTCGTCTGGACCTCACGAAACTTTATGTGTGGTTAAAACTTAAAACTTAATATTATGATGATGATGATGTATATTTTGTTGCACATCTTTTTCTCTTCTTATTTTCTATATTATACAGGTGTTACTCCCCATACTCTTCTCTTCTCTTCCTTTATCCTCTATTTTTTAACTTTAAAAAATTTATAATTTACTTTAATACCCCTTTTTTATACTTTTATAATTTATAAACTACACTCACAGCATTTTTTTTTTTAACAATATTATTAAATATTACTTTTGAGCATGTTCGCACATAAATTCTCTTCAAAAATTGAGCTAATTTTTAAAAATTTATGTTTAATAATTTTTCTTTTCTTTTTTTTTTAATTTGAATGGATTTTTGTAACATAGTGTTAGATTTTAACCAAACAAGGCTGTTTTTTTTATTATTTGCCAAACCATGCATCCTTTCATTAATATGTTCATCAAATTTTTTCTCATAAAATAAAGACTTGAAGGATTACATAAGCCTAAAGATTAAACTAAACTTTCAGCAAACCTGGTGCCCAATTTTAAGAAGGTTGTTCAGCGTTAAAAAGAGGAGGGTCAAAGGAGGGCAACAAATTTGAAATTTATAACAGAGGACTGGAAACTAAATATTGCAGCATCTAGTGAATTTTTCTATAACGTTAATGCGCTTATAAACACGCGCCCTTTACTTCTTTACAGTCATCTTTAATACTTTAATTTTTGTTTTAAAAGTCGAATAGTAGAACTAAGCAGTTACTATAACTTCTATGAACATTATATCAGTAATGATAAGTAAGGTAGTTAGCATATGCTGCTGCTTGTAAAAACCTCTGGTCAAAACCATATTCATATTATTTTATTATCATTTTGTTATTAAGTAATTGTTTTCAAAAAAAAGAACAAGCTAATCAGTAATTGCTCTTCACTAATTGCTCTATAGTTTTGGCAAGTTGAGTAACATCGTCCAAAAGCAGCGATTGTGACCGGCTTTGCAACTCCAATTGGAAGCAAAATAAATTTGAATGATTAATAAAAAAATGTTTAATAAATTTGAGTAATAAAAGATTTAAGTATTAAGTTTAGTAATAAATTTATTTATTAAATTAATTTAAGTATTTGTTATTTTTTTCAGCTCAGTATTAAGCTACAATTTTTAAAGCCAGTAGCGTTGACATAAACTTATGGTAATAGTATTAAATATGATCCTGAATTAGCAAGGTGAGAAAATGTTTAAATTTATGGAAAAAGCATGAAGGTGTATATGAATCATTTGAATTATTGATACCGTCAAGAATGATATTTTTTCTTATTAATTTAGCACGTTTTTTGGAATATTTAAATTTGAAGTAAATGAATAAAAAGTTTAATTAGAAAAAACATAAAGTTGATGTTTACTGCAGAGAATTGTAATTGGTATGGTTGCATTACATGTATCTGCTAAATAATAAATATTTGCAAAAGAAAAAAATAAAAAAATAAAAAAATAAATAAAAAGCATAAAATATGAAGACAATAAATTAAAATCCTATATAATTTAGTTACAATTACATATATGCAGATGTAAATAAATTTAATTCTTTACGACATTTTAATTGTAACAAAGGAATGAAAAAGGATGAAAAAAAAGAAAAAAAGAAGAAATATTAATATTTATATTTGTGGATGATGCACGTATTATTAAAATACATGGACGATAATAAAAAGTGCAGTATATATTTTAAATTTAAAAGAAGATCATAAAAAAATATAAAAGTTAACATTGAAGATATAAAAATGTTCGGAAACTGTGTACATGCATGTATAAAAATATGAAAATATAAAAAATATAAAAATATAATTCGAGTTAATTTAAGTCCCGAAGATGAGTATTATTTTAACTCGTATCTTATCCGGCAATTTTGGCCAATAAAAAAAAATTTTCGTAAATATAAACGTACACCCCCAGGGTGCATAAATTAAAGACGTCGCTTTCAGTCGCTTTTGTCGATTACGAGATCCCTCCTTTTTCGCGGCTTTTACGTCCAATAGTTTTGTATTTTATATCTTTTTGCGAACAATATAAATACACCGAATGCGTATGTAATAATAGAGCATATAGGAGGAGAGATGCCTAAAAAGTTACGAGACGCATTTACGATCAGAAGAAGGCGGAGTGCAATTCTCCAACTTTCGTATTCCGAGTAATAAAATATCTCTTACTTTTAAATTTTTAAAAACATTTTTTTCATGCTAAATTTATCAAAAATATAACTGTCAAAAGTCAAGCGTTTGTCGAAGAAGAAAGATTTCTGATTAATCAATTTATTTTTACAAAAAAGAAAAAAAAAATGATTCCTCGAAAAGTTATCAAGGAGTGGTCATCGGAGCAGCCATTAAATTAATAATTTGTGGTCGACAGCGCCACTGTGAAATCAAATGCAATAATATTCCACGGGACATGCTAATTTACTGCTAATTGTATTCCTCTAAAGCGCGACAATGACAATGGCAATAGTTTCTTCTTCGTCAATTTTTATTATTACGATAGTTCCGTGTATTTTCTTTTTATTTTTCACACGTTGTGTCTAAAAAAAAAAACTTTTTTTTTACAAACTATTATTGATAATTTACTTAAAAAGATACGCGACAGAAATTAACTAAAAGTTTTTATGAGTTCAAACATTGATATGAAAAATTTATTATTTTTTTTTCTTCTTCTTCTTCTTCATATAATATTCTTTTATATCTATAGAAAATTTTATGTATGAATAAAAAATATTGTTATTTTTAAATTACTTTTTTTTTCTTTTACTTGCTTGCAGATATGATTTACATGTCAATATTTATAAATTTAATAATATAATATACTGTAGTATAATTTTATATGTTACAGCTGTAGAAAATAAATTTTCTATTACATATTATACTTTTACACTGTAAAAAATTTTACCGCATAATTTACTATTCAACATTATAATAGTTTATTCGCCAACGCAAATTCTTGAAAAGTTTTGCTGTTTGAGCCAATTTTCAGTAATCCAATAACAGGTCTTTGGATCACTGGTCGTGATTCCAAAACCAGATTTTAAAAATTTTTTAAATTCAAAATGGTGGACTTATAACCTCAAAATCGGCCATTAATGCATCCTCCATCAAGGATGATCAGAAAGTTTTTGAGATTATTAGCAATATTTTTAAAGAATTTTTTATTTTTTGCTTATTTTAAGCAACATTTAATTAGTTAAAATTGGCCAACGGAATATCGAGGAAACCTTTAAAAGTGATAAAATTTTTGGGTACACTTTACATTATTGACGCCTCGACTAATATTTAGAGTACACCTTTTCCAATAGATATGATGACGTCAGTTTTAAACGAAAACCCAAACATGTCGCAAACATGTTAAGCGAGTTAGCATCATAAGTATCATAACATAACTCAGAAAACAGAAAACGGCAAGATTTCAGAGAATAAAAAGATAAAAAAGGAAAGTTCATTTAAATCAGAATATTCCTTCGATTCTAGTAACAAAATCGTTTTAAAATTGCAACCTGTTTAATTATTGCGAAAGAAAATTTGATTAAAATCCTAATTAACCTATTATTTTTCTCATACAAAATTTTTCCACGCTAACTAGATTTGAAATAATAAAACGTTTTGTTTGAAATTATCTCGATACTTGGAAATATTAAACAAATGTGCATAAAATTATTGAAAGTAATATGGCAATTTAAATTTAATCTTATGGACGTATATAGAAAATGAAAAAATATCCAACGATTTATTGAGATTATAGGTAATAATTACGGGTAATAAATCATAATGGGTAATTTCTCCTGTAAACACATAAAAATAGCATTTTTCTTTAATTTTATTTTAATTTAATAATAATTTTTAATATAAAACTCGTATAGACTTGCAACATAATAAAATAATTATAAATATGATATTTTAAATTTATTATTATTACAATAAAAAAGAAAAAAAAAATTTACGGCGCCAGTATATCTTAGTTTGATATATACAATGTATTTCATTCTTATCCGTCAATTGCAGTAAGCAAAAAGGCAATAAAAATCTTTTTTATGAATTTAGTAATAATTATAATAAGGATATGGCAATAAAAAAAATTACATTGTAATATGAAAAAAATGCAATTCAATATTTATAAATTGATTGCTCCGTTCTTTATTATTGTTATTATAGTTCCCAGATATTTTATTCCTTTGAATATTATAAGATCATGTTTATTTACATACTGCGCTTTACTTTTTTATAAAGCTAACATTTATGAGAAACTCGCAATTTTATAATCAGGGATCGCAATAATGGAGTATAATTGTTCCACCGAGTAAACCAATAATCTTCGTAGTATTTATGCATATAGGGATTTGAAGGAAAAAAATTCAATAAAACGTTCCTGCATTAAACGCACGCAACTCTATCTTTAATATTAACGCAACCATTTTGTATTTTATTTTCGCATTATGTAAGATATTTTATATAGAAAATTTAAATATTATTTTAATAGAAAGAGAAAATAACAAAAAGTTATGCATTTTAACACCTAATTTAAGCTGCTTTTCTAAACTATTTATCAGTACGGTAGTTAAATCAGTATCTAATTGTTTTAGAAAAATTTCACAAAACTGAGAAAACACAATATTTATGTTCGCTTAAGAAGCTATTACTTTAACGATTCTTCTGTTCTTTTTTTATACACACAACAAGTTATTTATATTGCATTTACTTCAAAATCAATATACATCTTACGCTTCAAACCTCAAATTTCTCACTTTGTGGGCTATGTAAAATTTATTTTATTAATAATTATTGATACTCGCTTCTCGAATACGGTTCTAGAAACTTATAATTTAATTGATTTTTGATTAAGTTTTTTACCTTTTTAATTTGTTCAATAAACGTTCTTCTACCCTGGCATATTTTCGAACAATTAAGCATAAAAAACCTGACAAAACTAATTGGATGTTGCAGAAAAAGTGAATACGAATAATTAAAAATATTTATTCAAAAACTTATTTTAAAATATTGCAACTTGCAAAAACTAGTGCAAAATAGATTCATCAACAAATTAACTCTGTTGAGTGAGGAAATTTTAAGTATGATTTGGATCTAAAAATTTAACATCTCCAATTTAATATTCGTCACCTATAAGATGTAGGTCACTACTTATATTAAAAGTCACAAACTTACATTTTTGTCTAAGAAAAGTACTTTTAAGCAATGTGAACTGAATAGTATCCTTAATAATCTTTTGTAAAATTAGAATTTGGTAACTTGGCTAGTTTATTAAAGAAAATTACGGTTCACGGTGCTTAAAAGCAAATCCTTGTACCAAAAATGAAGCACTGAATTTGTTTTAAATTTGAACAAGAAGTTTTGAACTTGTCAAGTGACAGTAAATAAATCGAAACCTGTTGTTCTTGGCCTATAAGATTTAACTGGAAATATTTGGTGTATTTTTTAAAATAATTTTAACATTCTTATGAAAAAATCCTCGCAACTTTGGTCAGAAATATGCAAATTTAACTTGTATTTTTAATTTATGAACAAGAACGCAGAAGAAATTTTCGCCAATGCAAAATTTCAAACTTGGAACCTAGCATGTACATAATTATTATTATTTTTTATTTTTAAATTTAAAATATTTAAAAATATACCGCAATTAAATTAATTCCGTTATCAAATATGTATTTTCGTGTTTGAAAATTGCAGATTTATTGAATTATTGCAGCAAAAAAAGTAGAAAAAAAATAAAAATACGAGAATAAAACTAAACCACATGTTTGAGCAATTACTTGATTTGCAGTTGTCAATAATACATAACACAACCCCTTAAGTATATTACATGAAAAAAACGCACCTTTTCTATGAAAATAAAAAACGTTATCAGGACATTTTATTTTTTTTTGTCCATTAAACAAATTAAAGAAAGAAAAAGAAATGATATGAGAGGAGCGTATAAATATATAGAAAGTTTTTTGTCAATATTAATAATTTTCAAATATTTTAATTTAAATATATGCTAAACTTTCACATTCCAAAGTTTAAATAATAAAAAAATAAGAAATGTTATCTTTGAACAAGCAGTTTAAACAAATGTCACATTTTGGACAAATATTAAGATTTTTTATTCTCAAAAAATAAAGGATAGAAAATATTGTTAACCTAAATAAAAAAACATGACGACAATTTTGATTGTGTGTAGTCTGAATAATTGAGACTATTAATCATTTAAAATTATAATAATAAATAATGGTATTCAGGTTATAACAAAAGAATTTTCATATCCCCTCCTTTTAATAAGCCTTGGTTTTATACGATCATAAAAATTTATAATAATTTTATAATTATATACATTTTTTAATATTAAATTATGTTGTTTAATGACAGCAACTAAAAAAGACATTAAACTTTATCATAATATACGCTTTTTTTATATCAAAAAATAAAATAATTTTTTAGAGGAAAATACTTTTTTTTTTTTTTATCAAGTATACGTCAATAATAATATTAATTATTAATATAAAATTTGCTATTTTATTCTAACATACATTTTTTTATGAGGAAAAAAAACATTTTATTTCGATTTTTATGCTATGTTTACGCAAACGGCAAACATGTTTTTATTAAATTATTATTATAAACAAATTTTATATAATGCTAAGGAATCTGAAAAAAAATTCGACTCAATTTACTGTTGGGAAATTTTAATTGCAACCAAAATAGTAGCAATCTCTTTAATAAATATATGACTGTAAAACCATATTCGGTTAGTATAAGAACTTGAATGAGTTTTCTAATCATTCATCATTATACAAATCATTTTTCTTCCTCTACTTTAAATATCTCCATTTATTTCCACTTCGTTTCTTTGATCTTCTCATTTTGGACATTTACGTATGTTAAAGTTATTGCTGCATTACGAATTCCGCAATCCAGCACATTTCCTTTATAGTTATTTTATAAGATAATACTAGTACGAATAATTTTAAGCGCTCTTAATATCTTCTTTTACATTTTGCCCTATCTATTCAATTCATTTTATTAACAACTTTCTTTCTCCATTCTTTTTATATACAAAATTCTAACCAAACTCTACGGAATCATCTTACCAATGATATTTGTATGACTCGAAACTCATTGCTATGGTGCCCCCATCAACTATTTTGGCTTTTTACCTCAACAAGATAGTTTTCTTGTAAATTACCTATTTGAAAGGACCTCGGACAGGACTCAAAATGTAACAATCTTCTGTCCCAAGCATCAAAAGTACAGTTATCCCTCAGCACTCAATTCTGGGACCTTTATTGTTTCTAATAGGTTTCTAATTTATTTCAATGGCGTTAATTTAATAATTTTTTATGCTGAAAAACTAATGTTTGCTAACGAACTGCGTCCTTACATCTAAGTTGACCTTAAGGACTAAAATCTTAATATTTTTTAATGACTAAATAATATTGATAAAATCAAAAATGGTCTTCTTGACACATTCGAACAAAACAAACATGCTAAGTTTGTTTTAAGACTTAATTATTTAAATTACGTTATTTTATCTATACAGGAATAAATAAAATTAAAAAAAAAAAATTGTTTAACAGGATCAAGCAGTTATACAGTAAATAAAAATTGATTGCGGCTTTTTTTCTTTTAAGATTTTGCCGATTTTTTATTCGTAAAAACACATAAAAAATCAAAAAATTTAGATATATGCTAATATTATGTGTCCGTTACAGAAAAATATATAAATGACTCGAGTGCTGTGAATAAAAAAATAAAATTATTCTAATAAGTTCGCAGAATATTCGAAAAATATTTTAGTGCTAAGTCAATGCATTTAGCCCTTTAAAAATAAAAGTCGATGACCCACACCCATCGAAAAAAATATTTAAAAGTCAACACAAAATAATGTCAATTTCGCCAATAAGTTATTATAAAAATATCCTCAAGATCGATTCTTTTAGTGCATTAGTGTTAGTACACGTATAGAAAACCTGAAACTCAACTTGTAAAAGACGTTTACTTAGGATCGCGTGGCGAACGAGAAGAATCTTCGAGGCGGTCCAGACTCTCTAGACAAACGAGCTAAATATGAAAGATATCAAAGATCTCTTCTATATAGACTCTGTTTGCAGACGTGTTTTGCTTTTTAAATTACGAAATTATCTTATTAACATCCATAATATTTAATAAGAATCAAAACCTTTTATTTTTCTTAGAATTTCTGTTTATTTTTTTTTCTTTTTTTTCTTTTTTACGATCTATTGTTTGCTTAATTTTTTTAAAATACTCTAATATATTAAATTAATTTTCATTTTTTTTTTTATATATTTCGAAATTTCTTTAATTTTTCTGTATCAGATAAAATTGTGAGATCGTAAATCAAAGTCAATGCAAATTTTAAAAGAATACATTTTTTTTAATTCAAAAAACAGGAAATCTATTATGTGTTGCTTATTCAAATTTTCGAAGTCACTTTAAAACTGTTTAACAGAGCTTCTACTTAATATGCAGACTTCAATAATTGAGTAATTAAGAAATATTCACACTCAATTTAATAAAATTTGAGTAACAGTAATTTTACGTTTTTTTAATTATGTATTTAATAGTGTTCAGATAGAAAAAAACAATACAAAATGCTTATCTACACTGTAAAATTGCGTTCTTTGAATTTTCAAGTAAACCCTAAATGGGTATTTTTAAACGTAACGAGTCTTGAATTAATCCTACAGTAATTATTAATAGGACTCCAATTTACAATTCTCAATTTTCGCCAGTCGTTTTCAGTTTTTGGCTATTTAAAAAAAAAAAGAATTTTTTTTATTTTTTTTTAATAGGCGCTTTCCCGTAGTTCAAAAATTTTTTAGTAAGACTTGAATTACTTTTGATATTTCATTTTTTGAGGAAAAAAATGGCGTTCTTAATTTGAAAGCTTTTAAATTAAAAAATAAGAGCATTTAAAAGTTCAATTTTAAGAAATTTCAAATTCTCCAATGAGTCACGTGACCAAATAAAATTTTGAACAGAAACTCGGATTTTATAGAAAATTTCTCATAATCATGTAACTTTTTATGTTCTCATCCGAATCGTTTATTAAAAAATAGCCTATTTTTAGTTAAAGATTTAAAAATCTAATTTATATAGAGATTTTTGTTAACTTAGGAAATCAAGAATTTCAATTTAACATTCTAAATGAAGCAACATTTTTTAACGTAACAGTCAGTTGAATTTGATTAAAAAAAATATATTTTATAGAAATTACTTAATTACTAGACTCCAACTTACAATATGTCTTACTTGATTCGATATTTAAGTGCAGGGTTTTATGGAATTGTAGCCATTCAATAATGCAACTATGATGTATCGCATATTGGTTATATAATGGGTAAATTTTTAGCCCAAAATTGAAACATATTGTAGGATAGAAAATAACGTATGCCTCAGCTTTGAGCATATAATATCAATAATTATTGATAATTCTTAAAATTGGAAACGAAAATTATCGAGTAAAATAATAAAATAGAAAAAATTAAAGGTCATAAAAATAAGCTATATCCGGAAACCTCAAAAGATTGAATACTTTTTGATGAAAGATTTCGAGTATTCTAGGGTAATTATTACCTGTAACAATTTCTCTTTCTTTGTGAGGGTGACTAACACGCATGGTTCCACATGACTCTATGTAAAATAAATACATAGTAAGAAAAAACATTGTTGTAGCAGGTCAGGATGCACCAAGCCTGCCTGCGGTTACTTACTACAAATATAATATTATGCTCTCGACTAACTATATAATATTATGAGTTGGATCATGACTTGTGGCAATGTAAACCAGAATATAAACGATGTACATTCAGGATATTTAAATTTTATTAATATTTGTATGTTTTTTAAATGTCTAATATTTTATTCAGAATAATGCGGGTACATTTATTTTTCTAAATAAAACAGATTTTTAAATTTATATTCTCGGCTCTAAAAATAAATATGCTAATTTTTTCAATCGGTTATTCGACATTTTTTATTACAACAAAGGCGAGTTTAATACTTTTTTTACAGAAATAAACTCTCGAATAAACCGTGACCTAAAATTTTGTAAATTTCTTTTTTATACTCTCAATACTTATAATTTAATACAACTACCAAGGTGTAGGTGGCGCTTTTTCTCTTTAAAGAAAGTCTTTTTTCAAGTTATATAAGTTATGCATAGTAAGATATAAGTACTAAATTTAAATACATAATATTAACTTTTATTTCTTCAATACATATTTTTAACATTTTAAACAACTATATATACATTAAAAATTTTAAATACGTTGAATTCAAAAAAATATCCTGGCTGGTTCCAGAGAATTGTATGTTTCTGTGGTTCGTAAATAATATTACGTTTCGTTTTTTGAGTGACAACTATTTTTGTTCTTGTAAATAAATCAATTTGATAAACTTCAAAAATTTATATTTAAAATTCTAATCTTATTTTATAGAAAAACGACAGAAAATGTAAGTTAGTCTTCCTGATAATTCAAAATGAATATGGAGCTGTAATTAAAGGTGTTCTTTACTATCTAAATGCTACTGTAGTTAATTTATTTAAATCGTGTTAATTAATTAAGTGAATCTCTGAACTGCTGAATCCATTAGTATCATCATGTTCATGCCTTCTGACCACTAACGTGTCCGAGAGTCATGCATCGTGTATAATTACATATATAGAGTAAAATCTTAGTAGATTTAAATTTTCTAATTACAGTGCAACCGGCATTAGTACTGCTTACGGTATAATTGCTAATTTTTTATAGTAAATAAAATTTTAATGCTTGTCATTAAACTATAAATTAAAATTTAAGCAAACAATGGCTGATTATGAAATATTTAATAATTTTAATTACAAAATAAGTAAGTTAATTTTGCAAAAAGACATGTAATATAATATTCGTTGCGAAATCATAATATAATTTTTTTTTCTTTTTTAAGAAAAAAGTAAACATGAATAAAAAAAAAAAAAAAAAATTACACAGTAGCAAAAAAATAAATAACTTCAACACTTATATGTAATTATAAAAATATACACATGATCATGACGCTTTGTAATTAAATTTTATAGTTATAATAATCGTATTATGTACGTTGTCATCGTCGTTTCGTTGCGATACTAATCGAGGATATATAGATTCGCATGAGAGATCGTGATACTCGAGGTTGAATAGATTATTATCATCGAAACATGATTATTTTTATTAAATTCGTTTTGCCATTGCGCCTAGCCTCTTTGTTTATTCATTATTTTAATTATGCTAATCTTCGCTTTATCGGTCAAATTAACTTATCTCAGTAGGTCGGGGATTTAGAAATTTTTATTTTCTTCCAGATCAACGTACTGTAATTCTTCATAGAAATGAACATTGGTCGCACACATAGCAAATCGGATATACAAAAAATATTTTACATCAGTTGTAATATAAAATCTTGAGGACGAATAAAAGTAGGCGTTCACTTTGATTATACAAAAACCAATACAGTTCACATATACCCCACTTTTTTATCGACCGCCCTCGAGCCGCGAGCGTTTCGATTCAACTCCCACTGCGCAATTTGATATTATATTGTAATACCAAATGCTCCTGCTTTTTTATTTACAATTGTTTCTTGTTAATGTCAGATCGTATCGAGCTTGCGCGAATTTTAACGATTTTCATTAAAGGATGCGCATCTAAGATCAACTTTATTTATTTTTATGTTAATTTATTTTTTCTATTTTATTCTGTGCTATTCCTTTGAGCTGACTGTTCTTCAAAGTAATCTTAGTCTCAATATTGTCCTGCAATTTTACATTTCTTCTTCCATTCAAATTTATTATCCCAATTACGACGTTAAAATACATTTGCATTTTTTAAAGTTTATTAATTATGGCAAGAAACGAACCATTATGTTTATAGCCATAACTTAACATCCTTGAACATCCTTGAGTATTAAATTTCAAATTATTCCCGATAATATAGCATAAATCCTTTTTTTATTAAAATTGCACCTTTGATTATTTTGATCAACAAATAGTTTGTTATCAAATGATCATTTGGACACCAGTAAAATTATTCTAAAAACATTAAATTATTTTAAATTATTTTTAATTATCCTTATTGCCACTTTCATCAATTTTTACCTAAGGGGATAACTTTAAAATGCAATCTTTAAGTTTAAAAAAATCAGTTAGAATTGATAAAATTGGTATTAAATTTGAAGAAAATATGGAAAAAGAATAATAGAAGAATCGATATAAGGTCGAAGTGCATCATAACTAGCAGGTACTAGTTGTTGGATAGTTATTGCAAATAATATAATAAACACGGTAGGTGCGGCCCTTGAAGTAAAAAGAAGTGTCTCTAAGACTAAGACACTTACATAAAAAAAGCAAAACATACACAAAGAAAAATATAATATTCTCTCTTCGGGCGTTCCGCCAGGAAATTACCTCCGAAATCTAATTATAAGATTTTTATAGGGCTATCGTAAAAACTGACTTTATTCTCTCTTTCTCCCTTGGCCATATTTCTTTCGTGTGTTGGTTAACCTCTCAGACTGATTGACCAATTATATCAAAGAAAGAGGGTTGAAATAAGGGAAATTTTATAACACAACCGATCATTCTTTTGCTCTAATAATCGATAATTTTTATAATAGTCCATTGGACACAATATAATATAAAATATTTCTTTTTTTCTTTTTTTTTACGACTTTTTTCGGAAATCTCTTTCTATCTGTCTCTTTCTACATGTTATTTTACAGGCTATAAAAAACAAAATTATATTTTTTGTTTTTTTTTTTTCATTTTTTTATATTCTTTGAAGAATTAGGTTGTAATTATTAATTCAAAAATCGATCCATGTATCGGAACTATATAATTTGCCAAAAACACTCGAGAAGTATTTTCAGCAAAGTATTTTCTGAATGTTTAAGTGCATTTATGTAAATTTACGATTGGCTCAAAATATACTGGAAAATCTCCGCCCTTTGACTTCATTTATTTTTTTTCCACAAGACTTGCTATCTATTATTATGTTGAGTTGCTTTTGCAAAACACGTCATTGAATAACTTTTTCCTCTTATCGTTTTTATCATTTTTATTATTTTAATCATTTTTATCATGCAACAAAAGATATATTTAGCTTCAATTTGTGGAAGTATTTTTTATCTCTTTTCTTCGAGACAATTTGATAAGATTTGAAATTATCATTATTATTAAGGAGTTATCCAAACCACGAAGTGCAATACAAATATAAGGCGTCAGACAAAAGTGTTGAATTTGTTGAGGGGATAAGGCATTGAAATAAATGTAAAATTTTAACTCTTCCCTTAAAAAAATTAGATACAGATATCCATTGATTCAGCTGATAAAATAAGTCAACTTTACCTTCCGCATTAATTAAAGAAAAATTTACTAAATGTATACATGTAATATTAGAAATTAAAAATTAATAGACGAATGTATTGAGTAAGCTAAGCTTTTATCGAGGCTTTTATCTACACGAGTGCATTCACTCGTAAATTGAGGCAATGTATTATAAATGTATTGATAAATATGTCTGAAAGTATTATAATTACACTGAGTTGTCTATGAATAAAAATATGAATAGAGTGTGAGTTATTGATTAAAATAAGTAAATAAAAGCAATAATATATATCCTGCGTGAATATATGGCTGAAGGAATCGAGTTTGTAATTTAAATACACGTACTGATAATAAAAAATATTGATTAGAAACGAGTAGCTGAAACACGAGTGTAACTTTATACATTTGTCTTTAATATTCAATACAAATTTTCACATTCTGTAGTTAACAAGAAAAGTTCACTCAATTCTTGGTTTCAGATAAAGGTTCAAACTAAGACTGACAAGAAAATCTTATTTAATACTAAATTATATGAAATCTTGTGTGAATAAAAAGTTTTTGCTCTTACTTTATTAATTTTTGAAATGATTCTTTATTTAATTAATAAGTTTTTTAATACTACCCAATCATGAGCAATTAATAGCTTATTTTTTCTTATTATCATATTTTATTTATACATCACTCTGGATATTATTGATTCGCCTTCTTAATGTTAAAACTACAGTGTAATAAAAAAAAATCACTTTATTATGTCTCTAAGTATTATTTTGGTAATTGTTGTTTTATATATCGCTCTCTATTTAGTATTTTGCCTTATTTCAATAGCTCATAATTCACAATACTTTTTTGGTCTCTTCATTTGCCCGACATAACTTTTGACCTATGAATATCATGTTTTGAAGTTGAAAATTACACAATTAGCAATTATTTACCTTTTTTACATACTTTTTTACATTTAGATTTGTCAAAATGAATTTATTTTTCATCACCAGTTACAAGTCTTTGCAAAAAACCATTCTTTTTCATGTCTTTTTTGTCTTTGAAGAAGTAATTCACAGGTCATTAAACATTTTTTCATGTCTTTTTTTTCAATATGCGGCACTCAATCCTCTTGCTTCGGAATAAATCATATGATTTATCAACTTTTAATGCCTCCAAAGTTCTTTAAATGATGGATCTTTTGATCAAGTAATATTTCTATTTCTTATAGTTGCAGAATTTAAATATTTAGGATTCAAGTTTGCAAGTACAGGGTCACTAGAAAAGCATATAAAATGCGTAGTGGAAAAAACCAAGACAGCTAAAACCATGACATGGGGACTTATGAAAAGAATAGGTTTAGAAAAACTAAGCAAAAGGATGTACTTACTACAAACCTTAGCAAGGGTGGGTTGTCTATATGGGGTGGAAATTTGGGGATTAAAAAGAAGGGAAAACATTGAAAAAATTTAGAGTAAACACATGAAGGTGATTATGGGCATAAATGCTAATACACCTGACTATATAATATGAAAACTTGCTGGCGTGAGAAGCTTGGTTTTGTATACACAAGAGAGGGTCATAAGCTATATATCAAGTATACTGGACATGAAGGAGGAAAGGTGACCAAAAATCTGCTTAAGGGAAGAAATTAGAGGCATATAAGAAATGCAGAGCCCACAAATTGTGGAAAAGTTTTGCAACGGGCTTGGGAAGACGCAGAAAAGGGTGAAATGCAGAAATTATTAAATGGAGGTATCTGAGGGGACAAATTTACCAGAAAAATGGCAGAGGGGCTAAGTATTTTAAGGGACCAAGATATACAACAAGATTTTTTCAGAGTATATAATTATAATTACTGGGAATGGTACAAGCTATACAAGGAAAATTTTATGAGAGAACAATATTCGGAGGAAAAAATATAAAAGGTATTCGGAGAGAGCAGTGAACAAAAATTAGATGTGGGAATCTGAGCAAGGAGAGGAGTAAAGGATTTAAAGATAAAAAATGCAGAATATGCCTAACTGAGAAAGAATCTTTTAGACATATCTGGGACTCTTACAATTAGTGAGAAATGAAGATTTCTGGTATATAGCTAGTTTTAAGAGATTATCATATCGTTAATAGAAAATCCGAGTAGATATTCACATTACCGAAGCTACTTCTTGGACACTATTTTTTCGGTAATAAAAACTGTATATTTTAGGCAGGAAAGTTCACCAAATTAGAGTCTCTTTTTTCATTTCCAGAGTCTGTTTTCACCTGAAATGAGATATCAATCCTTAAAATGGGGTAAATTTTAAAACAATTCTTAGAGAAACTTCAGATATTCCCAAATGCAAAAAAGTTATTATTTTGCATCAAAAATGATTATTAGGACTCCCAAAAGAAAGTAAAAATTAAATACGCATGTATTAGACATTACAAACCTCCCTGGTAAGTATTTCAGATCGCTTTTCTCATTTTCATGGCCCATTTTTATCTTAAATCTCTAGAAATAGGGATATCAACCCATAAATAAGGGGTTTTTTTTGTCGAAAATTTAAAATTTGAATAGTTACACCACTTTAGGGTTTTTTATCTTATTTTGTAGAGTTAGTAGGTAAAAATAGGTAAAAATGGAATTAAAAATGCGACCCAATTTACATATTAGATGACATTTATAGCCCAAATTATTCAATCTTTTATTTAGTCTTAAAACTCACACCCTTGCTTACTTCAGACACCCCCAGGGTGGGTTGTAAAAGAAAATACACGAGTATTTGATTTTTTACCTTCTCTTGGGAGTCCTAGTAATCATTTTCGAGGCCAAATAAAAACTTTTTTGCATTTAGGAATATCTGAAGTTTCTGTAAGAATTATATTTTAAAATTTACCCCACTTTAGAAGTTTATGTCTCTTTTGTAGGGTCTGTAGGTGAAAACAGACTACGCTAAAACTTGGTTTTTACTGAATAATTAATGATTAAATGTGATAACTTAGGTAAAATAAATTGGAAATGTAATCTTTGAAATTTATTTATCATATTTAATCAGTTTCATCTCCTTGTGTCTGTGTCATCATTATTCTACTTTTTGTAAGATCCAAATGTGAATTTCCATAAGAGCAATGTTAAACTGCCTATTTTTAATTTGAAATTAAAAGAAAATTAATGTGGTAATAAAGGTAAAACCAAGTTCATTTCAATTTTTAAAATGATTAACTCAGTCCCATGTAGTTTAGTCTACCACGCAAAAAACAAAATTTTCAAATAAGATCATAAAATTTTATGAGTTAATGATCTTACGACAAAATATTACAAATACTAGACTACTAGCTAATAAAATAATTTTAGCATTAAATGATCTAATTTATTAGTTTTATTGAACTCTTTTGCTTCTTCGAATTTCTATTTCTTGACATTGCTTTCTTAGCAAAGTATTCAATAGTTAAACTTTGTTTGTTTAAGTCATATGCAAATTTTTCTTGCGTATTCATTAACAAATAATTCATTTCTTTTCTTTCTTGGATTATCATTTGGTCCTTGCGTATACTAATGTATTAGTTCTGCTGACTACGTTGGAGTTGATTTCCTTTTTTTAGTAAAAACTTCATATTTAAACAGGATGATATTAATGATTCGAACTTGCATTCAGCCTTCCTTTTTATTGCGATGGTCAATTCTATAGACATTTGAAATTTCGGATCAGATTTATCATAATCAGATTTATCAAAGTGGTCAAAGTCTGGTTTCATAAGTCTGTTTGGATAACGAAATTTGAGATGGATAAAAAGAATTCAAAGATAGTTGGGTAAAACAATTGTTATCAATAATCCTCTGACAAAAAGCACAATAATTACTTTAAATCATTGAATACGAATTCGGGTCTACACGGTAGAGCTGCTTTGGTTGAAAATTCAACCAATTGGTTGAATTTTACTATTTTTGGTTGAAATTTCAACCAATTGGTTGAATTTTAAACCAATTGGTTGAATTTTCAATCAAAAATAGTAAAATTAAACCAAATGGTTGAAATTTCAACCAATTGGTTGAATTTTCAACCAATTGGTTTAAATTTTCAACCAATTGGTTTAAAATTCAACCAAAATGGTTGAAAATTCAACCAAAAGCTAAAATAAAAAATAAAAATGTAGTAATTATAATACAGAGTAAAAAAATTATCTCTGCATCTATAAAAAGTGCAATAATTTTATAATATATGTATGATATTATATGAACTAGTGATTTTTTATATATTATTATTGATGAGAAGCTGATGAATGACTAATTAAAAAGGTTACTGAATCCATAATTTTTAAATTTAAACTACAATGATATGTGAGATTCTTGGTGTATTATTAATACCATTAATAATTTTTTGAAAAATTAATTTTAAAAATAAATATATTTTTAATAGATGAAACCTTATCATCATAGATCACAGATTGTTGTGGTCACAGTCTAGTTGTTATTGAGTCCGGCCCTTTCCCACTCCAAAAGAAAATTGGAGCTGTGGAAAGGCGATTTTTATCACAGATTTTTATATATCTTTAGGCCCGGCTTGAATTGAAAATAAGTAAAAATTTTGCATAAAATTTAATAACCATTTTATAAAAAAAAACCACAAATAACTATTCTATTTAAAATATCGCTATTTTAACAATTATTTATTTTAACAAATAAAATATTTAAAACGGAGGAACCGTTAATATTGTTTATGTTTTCAATTCAAGCCGGTCCGGCTTAGGTCCTAAAGTTATAAAAATAGGCAATAGCCGTTTCACAGCTCCAATTTTTCGTTGAAGTAGGGAAGGGTCGGGAATTGTAAATTATTGGATAATTGACCGAGTAATTGACTCTATTCTATTATTTTTACTCAAATACCAACATTAAAATATGTTGCAAAAAAATGTTTTATTTTACGAGATAATGGTGAAGCTGGGAGTTGACGGAGAGAAGAGGGCTCAAGGGTGAGCGTATTTGGAAGAACTTTGATTTAGGGACTTAAAATAATTCAGTCAGAATTAAATTTATCTAAAGGCTTAAAAGTCAGAATTAAATTTATGTAAAGGCAGCCTTTCAGAGTAATACTGGATTTTAGAGAGGAATATTCTGATAATTCAAAATAACTATTTATGGTAAATTAAATTATTGGATTCAAAATCGGTAAATTTTGAACAGCCTCAAATTAGCTTCATGAAAATTAGATTTGATTTTCGAGATAAAATTTAATTAAAAAAGGTCTCATAAATCTTTAAAATTTAGTTCCAAATGTAGTGAAAAAAAACAAGCGATGAAAACCGTTTTTTGAGAATAAGAAATACCAAATAAATTTTGTATGGTAAAATAACTACTATAAATATATTATTTTTAAAGGGCAAAATACTTATAAGATACTTATTGTGTTATAAACTAAAAATTTCTCATAGTAAAAAATTTTAGTATTTTATCAAAAGGTATTAGGGGTGTGTGGTTACCCGAGAGTCGACCCAAGTGCCCGAAATTTTGGGTTTTTTGCTTTGAGTTGGGTCAAATTTGGTGTATCTATGGAAGCTTTCGATTCAAAAATTCAAGTGCATACCTTTTCCGAAAAGTTTCGGGCTTCACACGAAATCTGACCTGCAAAAATTTTACAAAAAATACCAAAATTTCGGGTACCCGATCCGACTTTCGGGTCACCGCACACCCCGAATGTAGGTATACATCCGTAGAATATAATATTTTAAAACAGATTCTGTTATTATAAATTTTATTTTATATACATAAATTTCGATTAGGAAATCATGTTAAAAAGTCAGTATTCTGCGCGCGCTAGGCGCGCGGCCATTCTAGTATATTACAAAATTAATGCACTTTTTATAGATGCAGAGATAATTTTTTTACTCTGTATTATAATTACTACATTTTTATTTTTTATTTTAGCTTTTGGTTGAATTTTCAACCATTTTGGTTGAATTTTAAACCAATTGGTTGAGAATTTAAACCAATTGGTTGAAATTTCAACCATTTGGTTTAATTTTACTATTTTTGGTTGAAAATTCAACCAATTGGTTTAAAATTCAACCAATTGGTTTAAAATTCAACCAATTGGTTGAAATTTCAACCAAAAATAGTAAAATTCAACCAATTGGTTGAATTTTCAACCAAAGCAGCTCTACCGTGTAGCTTAGCTGCGTGAATAATGTTAGATGTTTCGTGTCTTATCTTTTCCTCTATGCAAACTTTTGATGAGAATAATTTTAAAAAAATCATAAAAAATAAAAAATGAATAACAAAAAATTTTAAAAATAGGTCTTCTATGTATGCAAAACTGGATATTTTTAGCTAAAAATATTGAAAATAAAAATTTATATTAAACCGAATGTTACCTTGAATATTGTATTCGTCAAATAATAAACCAATCATTCAAAAAAAAAAGAAATACATTATTCATAAAGTCTTTATTACATACGGACGAGCATTATAAAATCAACAACTGAAAGAAATAATTATCCACACTCTCAATGACAAAAATAAATACATTTATAATATTATATGAAGAGTTGAAAAAAAATATTATACACGTAAAATGAAAGCGTTAATAAAATGTATTCAAAAATTCTTTTTTTTTTTCATAAAATATTGCAAAAAAAAAATTAAAATTCTTAGAATATGATATCTAAATTTACTTTTTTTTAAGAATATGTAAACTTTGAAATATAATGTAAAGAAAGCATGTTAAAAAAGTTTTACTTGAAATTTAAAAAAAATTATATGTTTAAACGTGCGTGAACAATCGTCAAATGTATCAGCGATAATTATATGAGCATTAAAAATTAATAATTCTATTAAAAAGAAAAAATAATTACGATAGAAAGTTTTTTTTAAGCTATTTGAAAATTTTCTATTATTTTCTTTGAATATGTTTAACTTTTATAATAAATTTTTTATTTTTACATTTTGACTAATATTAATATTAAAAAAAAATATATATTCAATATTTTACATTTTTTTATGGCAAATGTCGCAAAAATATGTATTTTTTTTTAATTTGCATGCGTGTAAGATAACTTGAATAAAGGAAAAAAAATATTAATATAATGCTAATTTTTTTTATTAGATTTTAAATAAATTGAAAAATTGAGTAATGTCATTTTCTGATGTTTTATTTAAATACATTAACGTAAAAACTTATATTTAATTCTAAAAACTTTAATCTCTTGCAAAAAAAGTATAAATTTCCAAATATACCAGTAAAATCAATTAAATTCAAATTTTTGAAATGACAATTAACTAAAATTTAACCTATATAAGACCAATGCTTTAGCCTTTGATCCCAACAGATGCAAATATCCCATTCAAAAAAATAGTCAAAAACTTTGGCGTTATAATCGATTATGAATTATTAAAATGGGATGCACCTATCCTCAAAAATTTAATTTTGTGAAATGTACTTTATAAACCTAAGCAAAAAAAATATATCTTACATATGAGTCTTTCTTTGCCAAAACAGCAATGGTGGGCAGGTCGGGTCATCGGATCGGCCTCAAATTTTTCCCATGTTTTTATAACATAAAGATAGGAAAATCCTGAAATTTTTAGCCTTCTAGGTCTTAAACAGCCCGAGTTATGGCCAATCAAACTCATTAGGCGGCTCTCGACCAGCGTTAGTGCTTTTCGGGAAAATGGTTAAAAATCATAAATATAATCTTGAAAAAAAATTCTGAAAGAGTATATATGTTGGGAAACCTTCAGTAAATCCATTTCTGCCATTAGTTTTTCGGAAAAACCCCGGGAAATTCCGGAAAATGGGAAAATGCGTTTTAAGAAAAATCGCAATATCTCATTTGCCGCCATTTTTTTTTTGAAAATTTTTTTTTGAAAATTTTTTTCAACCGAAATCCCATTGATCTGTATGAAAAAAAATTTTGATTTCGGCCATTAAGGTAACGCTGGTCGAGAGCCGCCTAATGAGTTTGATTGGCCATAACTCGGGCTGTTTAAGACCTAGAAAGCTAAAAATTTCAGGATTTTCCTATCTTTATGTTATAAAAACATGGGAAAAATTTGAGGCCGATCCGATGACCCGACCTGCCCACCATTGCTGTTTTGGCTAAGAAAGACTCATATGAAATAAATTTTTTTATAGATGCTCAAATCAAGAAATTCGAAGAAATTTGCCTATTATCTTGGAACCTGAAATTTTAATTAAAGAATTAGTTCAACTGAATGTAATTAGTTGAGACAGAGATAATCATGTTTTGGAATTACTTGGCACTTTTTTTTAGTTAATTTAATACGAATTTAATCTCAACTCAACTGAATTTCGGTTCATCAATATCGATTGAATAACTTTTTATTTAAATCCATTATTAACAACTGAGCTTGGAATAACTGCCTCAAAACCAATAAAAATCCGCTTAGATAATTGTTTTTGGTGAAGCCAAATTAATGTGTCAATGAAGTATACAGTTCTAAAATATGAATTCATTATTCTATTGTAACAAATACATATTTTAGTTAGGCTTGAATTTGTGTTTAGGATACATATTAAAAAGTTTAAAAACTAAAATTTTAAGTGATTTGACAAAGGTTTAACCCACAAAAGAAGAAAAAATGCTGTTTTAATTTTATATGCTTCTTACTAGAATAATTTATTGCCTGATATGCACAAGAGCAAGTATAATCTGCTCGTCGCCTCCATCTTAGCATGGGTTCTCTTATTATCCTTTTATTTTTGACACATTATCATCACAAAATGATAATAAGATGTTTAAAGTGATAAATTATTTCTCCAACAATTAAAGTTTCAGTCAGGCTTTAGTATCAATCAAAGTTTTTAAACTTCGTCACTTTTTAACCTTTTGTTCTTATTTCCTTTGTAATAGTAGCGTGAAATGGGATAATAAAATAAATTTTCAAGCTTGTCAAAAAAATCAAATAACATATGCTTTTTATTTAAATTTCATCATATGATTTTCTATTTTTCTTTTTATTGCTCAAATTTTATTATCTAGTTGTTTACTTAATGCCCGCTTGACGCTAATTGTTATTCGTTTCTTCGTATTTAAAAATATCACATGAATTTTAATCCTGCGTTCTATCAATCGATAAATATTCATTATTATGCTACCAGCTTGGTTAATAATAAACGCAGAATATCTCATTCATTTTTTCCGAGGGCTCTTCATTCGCTTAAATTATTGCTCTAAATTTAAAAAAATTTTTAAATAAAACAAAACAGGGAAAAAAGATTGCATAAAATGATAGAAGTATAAAATATTATGAATCTTAGTGAATGGAAACAGGCTAATTTAACTCTAATTTAAGGATTGTTAGGGATTCACGTAAAAAGATTAAGCTTAATCGATTTGGGTAAGCTTACTGAAGTACGTTTACTGGACTAAGTTTAATGAATTAAGCTTACTGAAGTAAGCTTACGGATTAACCTAAAAAAGCTAAATTTTAAAAATTAAGTCTTTTTAGGTTAGTCCGTAAGCTTACTTCAGTAAGCTTAATCCAGTTTGCTTACTCCAGTAAGCTTATTTCAGTAAGCTTACCCAAAATTAAGCTTAATCTTTTTACGTGGGGACTTGTTATGGTACTTGTTTAAAATAAATAACATTAGTATTAACCCACGTAAAAAGATTAAGCTTAATTTTTGGTAACCTAAAATTACCTTATCCAAAATTAAGCTTAATCTTTTTACGTGGCTTTTTTTCTTAAAGAAAATTCTTTCATCTCTCTATCCTCGGTTAGATTTCATTGGCCTCGCTTTACCGTACAAGTATAGAAATCACCCTAAAATTAAGTTCAGATTTTTAAAAAAGCACAGATATTTTTCCTGTAATTTATACCCGATAATTTATATAATAATATTGATTAGGGATGTGCGGTTACCCGAAATATCGGATATCCAACCTGAAAATTAAGGTTTTTTTTTTGCTTTTTCAAATTTCAGTCAAAGTAGTTTTCAATTTGCTCTGCACCTGCAGTTCTTTTTCGGAAAATTTCGGATTTACACGATCCTTATTCTAATCAAACCTAATTTAGAAAAAAAAAACTTCGGGTATCTGAACATCTCTAATATTTGTAATAAAATTGCATTTCCAGGTTGGGTCAGTATCTGAGAAGTCTGATATACTAGTAAAATTTTTTTATTAGTTTAAAATTCTGGGAAAAGCTTTTCAAAATTTCAATCTTGTAAAACAAGATCATCAAATTCTAGATCGGCTAAGATGTAAAGGCAATAAATATCTTGAAATAATATAAAAATCCAATGAAATTATATTTATTATCACATGTTCAAATCAATATAAATTTTTTAATGCATGTTTGCTATATGGATGGGAATCTAAATTTTATGAATTTTTTAAACATATAAACGATTAAATGTGAGACTGGATTTTATTGACACATATTTTTTATGCTTGGAATTTAGTCATATATTTTCAGAATCCCTAAGAGTAATTTATTGAAAAACTCTTATTTTCTTAAAAATGCAATTAAAAAATGTGTAACATATGATCCGAAAGTTGGCTGATTTTACAAAACAGTTGTTAAATTATTAAAAGAGTTGAGAGTATTAGAAAAGAGCGGAAGTTAACTCTATATATTCAAAATTTGAAAAGTAGAATAAAAAGAATCGAGATTCCTGGCCATATACATTAATAAACTTGTCAATTTTTATGACGAAACGTTTAAATGCTTTTAAACCTCTCGGCTATTAAAAAAAATAGATTTTATTTCTATATTTTATATAAATAGATATAAAAATAAAAAAACATTTATTTGATTCTTTGATTGACGACATTTATTATTACAAGTTATTACAAAATTTCTATGATTTACGAGTAAAAATTAAATAAAACTCGTCAATAAAAAAACCAAATAAAAAAAATGTTTTTTATTTAAATTTCACACTCTTTAATTGAAAATATAAAAATCTACATATCCGATGCGAATTCTCGGTATAAAAGAATATAATTCGTCCTAGTTGTTATTCCTAAAACCGATTCAACGACAGAATCGCATATTAATAAAAATTGGATAACAGGTTTTAGATGTAAAATATCCTGAGAACTCGAATCGCAATTGATATTTAAGATTCTTCGATTTACGCATAGAAGAGAGACGAAAATACGAGTCTTGTTTGCTCTCGGTTACATTAATTAGCGTCACCCTGAATATTTTCAATAATAAAACTCATATTATAACTATATAAACATAAATCCATTTGCGAATGTATTTTTATTTTATATTACTTATGCATTATAAGAATTATTATTTAATCTTATCCTCTCGTCAATTAGCACAAAGGTGTGGATTATAATTTTTTCTTCTTCTTTTTTTTCCTATTAAAATCATTCATAATAATAATCGCAAGGTTTCTCTACACACGCATACATGCAAAAACAAAATTATAGTTGAGTTTACGCGGAAGATCATATGTCACCAGCTTGTTAAAAAGTTTCCCTCCGAAGATTTATCGTTTTTTTTTTTTAAGTCACTAACATGATTATTATTATTTGTTTACTCTATTGTACACAAAGAATCTTTTAAGTATTTACTTTTTTCTAAATTAAATATTTTTTTAATAGTATTAACGTTAATATCTTAATTTATTCCGTTTTTAATAAAAATACTAGTGCCCTTCATTTACAGGATATATACTAAGATGAAAAACTTTTAAACCGATACTTTTTTTTTCTCACGGATTGTAATTCAATTATATTATTGTTCATGATAAACAGAAGAACCACTGTCTATTAATTTTAAAAACTGCTTTTCTTTATTTTCTATTTAAAGTATTCTTTTTATTATTCGCAAGTATTTTTCTTTTTAGATTAACAGCTTACTTAGATCATTAAATTAATAAACTCCTGTTAATTTTTTAAAAATATCTTATGAGAAAAAAATTTTTTTTTCATGTTAATAAACTGCGAATTCATAAAATTTAATTACTGATTTTTAAAGTTCCGACTATTATTGAAAATCGATTACTATAGTGGTTAACTTTTCTCGCAAATGAAATGCGTTTGAGAACATATATAACTAAGAAATCTGATGAGACAGGCATGTTCTGCTATTACTAATACGCAAGCTAGCACTATAGGCACATTCTACAATCATCCGGTAAACTCTTGCGGTCGTCCGCTAGAGGTCCGCAAGGTAGTGGCACCAACCGAAACTAAATGATAACTTAAAATAATCATGTGTATTTATTTTATGTAAATTTGGCACCACTGACTTGCGGACGACCGCAAGAGTTTACCGGATGATTGTAGAATGTGCCTAAATAACCTATAACGCTTTAACGCTTTTGCTTGAGTTTGGCCAGGACCTAGATTCTGCATTAATATCATCTATAATATATTACGTGGAAAACAAAAAAAGTGCTAACTTTTAATAAAATATTGACTTTTATAACCATATTGCATCGCGAAAAGTACTACTATTTCTAAAAACATTTGTTTGCGCATGCGCAGTACTACATTTTGTGGATGGTAAGTCTATTCCTGTCTATTTATTTCTGTCTATTCTTTTTTCTATTACAGTGATATGAATACTGAATCAGGTCCCAGGGTTTAAGGTTTCCTAACGTCCCATCCACTTTTTTATTGTGAGATTATCTTTTCCATTTATTCTTCTACCTTTTCTTAAGCATACCGCTATGATTTAATTAACAAAACAAATAACTCAAGCTATTTGCTACTGCATGGCTAAAAATCGTACTGTCTACATTTTCTTATAAGTTTCATTTCCTTTCTTCACGGGAAGGAAATACAGGCAAAGATTCTCTCTCGAGAAGTCCTCATATGGCTGGGACCCAGGTCCTCACTGGTCGGGGCGATGGAGGGAACCCCACCACCCCTCTTTCTTCTTCTTCTTCTAAAAATATGATATAAAATATTTATACCCCTATACTTACTTATGCATCAGTAGTATAGGGTAATACTTCACATTGAAACTAATAACCAATACACCCATGTACACAACAATTAAACGTATACATAAAGAATTGAATACTTAACAGAATTTACTGATAAGTTAAGCAAATCATTAAATAAAAATATTTGATTTCTGAGCTAACAATAATTTGCTTTATTTTCATTTTACGAAAAGTGGAAGGTGTCCGAGTATGATTTTATCAAAGGATTAGGTCAATATGACTGATCCTTTGAACAAGCATGCTTGGCCCATAAGGTTTTTGTTATAGAACCACTAATCTAACTTACATCTTTTAGATTTAAATTATAATTCAATTCAATTATAATTCAACCTTGCTCTTTTCAAGGTCTTTCTTAAAGCCATTTACAACAGAATAACTATTCAAAAATTTCTCATAAACTTGCAGCCTAAAGTTTTCCATTGATACCTTACTTTTACGCCTATCCTGATTTAAACTTGTCAGGTTAAAATTTTATGACTTTATCCCGCATGGGGTTTTTTGCCAGTCATGCATCAATTAACCGTCATGGACACCTATTACTCAGATTCGTTATAATACTCTCTGAGTAACTCACGCTTATTCCTCCAAATCAAGACAAACGTTGTTTCAATTTGAGGAGAACATTGCGCTTGTATGCTTGCATACTTGCACTAGCCTCGCGCCTTTCAGTGGATGATTCCCCACAGAAAAAAGCTAGGAGGGGCTCTTTTCTTCCTATAAAAAAAAAATAAATATATCATAACCGATTTGATTATCCTTTTTGTATCATATATTTTTGGAAATAATTTGTTATTTTCAAATTTTCATAGCAGTAAATCTGATCTGCTCTTCTAAATAAGTTTACCTATTGTTTCGTTTTTAAAAAAAATGTTTTAAAATGAAAGTTAATTAAAATAAATGATTTACAGGCTGCAGATCCAAAAATTAGTTGTTGGATGTTTAAAATATATGCTTTTTATAAAAAATAAATTAAGAATATGAAGTTAAAAAATGAATGATAATCGATTACAGTTTTATAAAAAATTATGCAATTTAATTTTAAAATACATTTAGTTATATTTAAAACTTTAAATTTTTTAAGGCCATTCCTAACAAGAAGATAGCCTAGATTTTTATGATTAAATTTTTAAACAGTAATTGAATAAAATATTATTTTTCTTGTAAATTTTAGTTAATGATGTTTAAAATTAATAATTTCCTATAAAATTTTCCAAATAAAAAAATAACATTTTCATGCTAAAATAGCGGTGTGCCACAATACCCCATTCTCCCCTATATTATATAATAAAGAAAATAAATATTATACAACATTAATCAACTTTAAGCGACTTTCATCCTTCCACTTTTTATACTACGTAAATTTTACTAATTTGTCTTAAGTTGAAAAATAAATTTTTTCAATCAAGCCCTAATTTAGTCTAGAAAGGGTTTTAGATAAAAATTATTATTAAAATATTACTGGTGTAAGAAAATGAAAGAGCCTCGAGGCACTCAAAGTCACACGTAGAAGATTGAAAAGAAAAAAATTGAGAAAAAAATTTTAAATTATTGAAAATAGATTTTTTGAACTTTGAGAAGAGCGGTCTTTGAAAGAAAGGACATTTGGGCCAAGAGAATTTGTTAAAAAAATGTTAAAAAGTCTAATTAATGTTCTGATTTGGGAATTCAAATGCGTTTGAATTTGATATTGGGTCTAAAAGAATTAAGCGAGTGTGTGGGAAATAGAGTTAAAAAGTAAAAAATATTTGTTAATCCATAAATTTATTTTGAGAATGAGGATTTTATAGATAAAAATTTTCTAAGAAAGAAATTATTTTTGGATGGGTTTCGAACTTTTTGAATAAAGTGAAAATGAAAATTGGCAGTAAAGAGATTGTTTAATTAGAGTTAAAGGTAAAAAAATAATTTTCAGTACATATAAGTCAGTGAAAATTAATAAACTAAGGTTATTAAACTCGAGTTTTCCAAGAAAAATAAATAAAATAAAACTTTTGTTTTCATTAAAATTATTAAATAGCATTATTTTATTTCATATATTATTTAAAAGCATAAAATTTATTTGTTTTTAATTGACGTGATTTCTAAATTATAGTGTTTCACTCGTGAGATTACTTGCTTTGATATATAAAAAAGAAAAAAAGAAAAACGTTATTAGAGAGATGTTGTATTCGGATATTATTCTTATATAAATACTTATATATATAATTACAAAAGTTGTTGCATTTATTTTATACATATTTATAGAAATAATTTTTATTTTAATTCAATGTGAATAAAATATAATCACGAACGAGTTTTTTTTCTTTTTTATAATAATAAATAAATAAAATAATATAATATTTAAAAAAATGTATTTATTTAGAAACAGGAACTCGATAAGTAAATGTCAACGACCCGTAATGCTCTTGTTGTATGCATAACCTAATAGAAATTTTAATTATTATAACAAATAAATAATCGTGACCTCCTTCCAAACCTAATGTGCGATAATTTTATCTCTTTACCGATGTAATTGCGTTTAACAAAAGACTTCATTTTATTCGAGAAAAGAAATTCAATTAGTATGGTGCAAAGCAGCAGCAGCAGTAGCATTTAATACGTTTGGTGTCTAATTTAATCGGCCTGTGATTCATGCGAGTAAGACTCGAATACGCACACATTGCATTTGTAAGATCGCGTGTTTCGCACGAGCACGAGCCTCGTTACACCTTAAGCCAAAAGGGAATACTAACGGGTTTCCCCTCGTTCAATTTTTATTCATTTTCTTTATATAAATATATATTTAATCATTTTTAATATATTTTTATATACTTATAAATATCGAACGATATTATTTAAATGTTTTTTTTCTTTATAAAAAAAAAAATTTTATGATCGCCACAGATGAACGGAAATTCTTCTGCGTTTATATTTCGATTGATGTGCACGCAATTTTATGCATTTATATATTAGACATTGGCTCTTTAACTTTACAAAATTATCCATTGCGATTCAATGGAAAGACCAGAAAATAATTCTGGTTCCAGAACCCTACTCTCCACCTACTATTTCATTCGTAAGAAAATTCAAATCTCCACTCCCTTGAATTTATATCTTACTTGTATCTTTTTAATGTTTCAATTTATTTAATCATATTCCTTTTCTACGACAGTTTTTAAAACACAATGTTATAAATTTAAAAATGTTTTAACTATATCCCTTGATTTTGAAATAATAGTTAAATTAAAAAAACGACTAATTTTTTTGGTCGGGGGCTAGAAAGTATAGTTCTAGCATACAAAGTATAAATATTAATTACTTTTTTGCACTTGCAATTTTTCCTTATGTAGAAATGAAACGTAACCTAAATAAATTGACTTATTCATAAGACTCAAAATACACGAAAACCGCTTCTAAAAGACTTAACGAATATTTCTAAAAATAATTCTGAATTTAATAAATAATTTGTCAGTAAGGAAAAAAATGTAAAATAAGCAAAAGTCGAATGTACGCATACATTATATTACAATTATTAAGACTCAAACTTATTACATTTTTTATATTATAAGAGAATTTTTATTTATTTGATGATTGATGGTATTCAATAAAAAAAAACGAGTTATTTATATATACGTTACAGACATTTATAAATTTTAAGAAAATTGAATATCCTCAATAATAAATAATATATTATAACAAAATTATTTTTATTTATGCTGGAACATTAATTTACTTGTACTACTTTTATAATTAAATTTTAAACGTAACATTCGGTTTTAACTGAACCAATTGTCACCTATTTTTTAAGCATCCAGATAAATCCATACGAGTCAAATGGAAATAATATTAAAAGATTTTCTACTTTGACAAAAATAAATCTTTTTTCGCCGTTCTTTAAAATAGAGTACAATGATAGTTAGCTGTATTGAATTTTACAATCAAATTATACCTACTCATAAATATCAAAAATTGGGTTGCAGCGAATTAATACTAAAATTATACAGGTATACGAATTCGAATCATTTAACAATATTAGAACACCTCAAGAAATGTACGCGAAAAGTTCAAGAAATATCATGCTTAAAAGACTACTTACCTACTTATAGGTCATGTAAAATTATTTCAGATTTAAACTCAAACACCCACGGTAAATACGATAAATATCACATTAAAATTAGGTCGATTCTCGGGTCAATTTAAGTTTAAAGTTATTTATTCAAAACAATACTTAATTTATACTGTCAGTTAGTGCGCCAGCAATGTTAAGTGCATTCACTATTTATTGCACTGAAATGGATTCACCGCAGTACAACTTAGCTATTTCTGCTCACTAAAAATAATTTTGAAAGTTTTATCTGCTTTCGAATGATTAGTTTTAAGTAATTAATCATATTTTAACCAAAATAAGCAAAAGATTTTTTAAAAAATGTTGCCGATTTAATTAAATTTTGGCTCGAATTTTGGAAAAATTCTATAGTTTTTAAAATCACTGCTTTTAAAAATTCAAAATGGCGGATTCAAAATGGTGGTCATCTAAGTTTCTAACCTCAATGTTGTTAGTTTAAAATATTTCAAACATTTAAACGTAGACTTAGAACTTTTTCTCTGTTTTGATAAAAAATCTCATTTTAAAAACGCGGTATGTGACATTGAAAATTGTAAATCAGATTTAAAATACTTGAAACAACTTAAGTTATTGATTTCGAGGCTAGAAATCCGCAATTTTGATTTTAAAAAATTTATTTTAAAATCTTATATAACGAATATTGCTCAGGCTATAGGACATCAAAATGTTATTTTGTGAAATTCGAATTGTGATAATTTTACAGAATTCTAACTAGTATACTTAACTTGTAAATTTCTTTTACCTATATACTTCAACTTACAGAATTACTGTCTACTTCAAAAGTGTAAAACTTTAACACAGCGGTGATCTTAAGAACACCCGACTGTTAAATTTATACCTATAACCTTTTTGCGATCACCCAAGTAGTTGACTTATTATTGCAGTTGCCATGGAAATTCCAAATCTTTAACGTTGAATTAATAATTTTCAGTCTCGGCGAATAAAATAAAATTCAATGTCTTTATTTTCGTGCAAAATTTATTGACATTGTCAAAAAGGCCAACGTAAAATTATATTAATATTAACCAAAAAAAATTAAAATAAAGTTATTAAAAATAAATTTTAATAACATTTTTGCATCAAGGTCAAATATTAAATAAAACTTTGTCGTATAATAATATAATTTAATTAATATTTAAATGTGAGTCATAAAAAAAAAATGATTATTATTTAATAATATTCAGAAATAATATTTTTAATTTATTTATATTGTCGATGAAAAATAAAATTAAAAAAAATATATAAAGTAATTAAATTACGAGATTATTAAAAAAGATAAAAAATAACATAATGCACACGATACATTACATTAAAATTAAATACAAAAATAATAATGTAATTTTTGCAAAAAAAACTTATATAATTTCCAAGAATACTATTTTTTTTTTTAATAATCTTTTTTTTTTTAATTAAAATAAAAAAAAAAATTACATTACATTTAATTTTTTATAAAAAAAAAATTAATAATAATTTTCTTTACTTATGGAATATAAGTTTATGATGAGGAGACAGGGATAAAATGGCTTTCAGATGCAATAGATAATATTATGCTAATTGGGTAATTTTTCATTTTTTAGCGATTTTTTGCCAAAAATTTGTCAATCGGTTGAGGTCAAAATGAACTGTTTTAAAATTATTTTGAATATTTCTGGTGGTGGGATAAGTAGAACGGCCAAATTTTTTGTTTTAAGACAGGTATGACATAAAAAGGGGCAAAATGGCCGTACCTCCCCTATATCAAGGAAAATAGTTGAATAGATTACACAATAAAAAGCAATAAAAAAGAAAACGAAAAAAAGTATCTCATGATAATATACTTGCGCCATTTATAAATATACAAAGTAATAAAAAAGAAAAAAAAAGTTGTTATTATTATAAATAAATGGCAATGCATAAAATGGATATATTTAAACAAGAAAAGAAAATTCATATAAGTATTAAATAATTACAAGCTTCGAATTTTATATATTTATTGATACACATAGACATTTTAAAAAGCATATTCCATATACCTTCAATTATAACGTATAAAAATATCAAAAAGCAACAAAAAATAAACTCGAGTAGGTATTATTATGTAGCATACAAAAGGAATTTCAGAAATAACTTTTTATGAATATATCTGCATTTACACATGCAAAAAATGAAAAAATTCAAAACCCGCACATTCTCTTGCTCGCTAACTTATTATAGATGTTTGATTGCTACCTTCTATCCTATACGTAACTCGACTCGTATTATAATTTTTATGCTAATTCGAACTTGGAACGAAACTCCGCCATATTGCGTAATCTAATCTAACCTGTAATTATTTATTTATCATTTCAATTATTACTTTCCTTTACAAAGCACTCTCGACAAATATTCAAACTAAACCACCAAGTCCATTGAATATAAATTGAAAAATTTTCTTACTAAATTTAAACAATTACATTTTAGGAAGAGAGATTTCGGTGAAAAATCAATAAACCTCTCTTTACGCAATAGAACTTTCTAGTTAAAAACTGATTAAATGTGTCTGAGTTGAGTTTATCATAAAATAATAAAAATATAAAAAAGAAGGTAGATTAGTAACTCGATTAATGCGAGAATAATAAGGATTCGTGCAGTTAAACAGCCGTCATACGCGCGAACCGATAAAAATTTCTGATACATACAGCAAAATATACATAAACTTATACCCCTTCTTTACATTTTATAATAATCATTCCCTCTAGCCAATTTTAAATTCTTATTTCGCATATTTTTTTAAAACAATTCTGCTTTACGAATACACTAATAATTTCAATAACAACATTTAGTCACGTTTTATATTAAAAATCGGAGCTATCATTGTTTACATTAGATTTTTTAAAAGAAAAAGTAAATAAAAATAATCGAATCATAACAATAACAATATCTAGTAACTTACCAATGGGCTGTCAGCAGGTGCACTGTGGTTATGGGAAAAATGATTATTAGCCATTGTAGTAATACTAGTCATGTTTGGAACCTCGGTATTGTTAGCAACTTGATTTGAATTACTTATGGGATCCTGGTGTTCATCCAGGATTTCCATCGCGTAGGACGGTACCGGGTCTTTATTCTTGACCCGAATTTTGACGGATTTATTTTACGCGACGGCTCGGAATTTCTCACGAGCCTTCACGCGTTACCAAATTTTTATTTATTATATTTATAATATTTATTTACCTTTTTACTCAAAGTTCTATCAAAATAATCAACTTTTTAATCGAACGCACAAAAGTTTTATCAAAGTATGTTTTTATTTTACTTTTTACTTTTTTATTGCACTGCTTTAAGATTAATTTAAAACATATAGATACATAAACTTGCTTGTTTTTCGCTTCTTATCACTCTATACACCAATTTCTCAAAATAATTGTCAACTTTAAAAACATAGGTAACGATAGCCGCGCCACTACCGGCACTTATCAATTAACATTCTTTAAATATTTAAACTTTTCGAGTATTTTAGTTTGTATTTCACAATGGTTATTTATTATGCTTAGCAATAATTCATTAAAACACTTGATCTGACACTGTACAATAAATCGGTACCAACTTTAAATAATAAAGATTCATGTAAATATGCATAAGTATTACCAATAGTATTACTTATAGTAAACAAAAATTCATCTGTGGATTTCAAATGTTCCTGACACACCCGGTACTTCGGAAATGTCAACTATTACTGCCGAGAGTATAATTAATTTATCGACTAATCGTTTATAATACGAATATTATAAATTGCAATAAAATAAGGACGGAGTAGTGGGTGTGTATTAAAATACGACGGAGCGACCGGGCACACACGCGCGCGCACGCTCTCACGTCTACTTGCGGTCTGTGAGCCTTAACTTTCTGCAGAGTTGCTACGGTTATGCTTTATCCCTACTCTAAAAGCTCGTTTCACGAATCAGTTAAAAGAGTGTGAGTGTATAAATTTTATTTCTATGCATGTATTGTATACGTGCGTGGGTCGATCGGGAACCGGCCGGCGAACAACGGCAATACGAAAAGTATAAATAATGTATAGTAGCGTATAAGTTTGCAAAAGTCGTATCGCGAATATGTGCAGTATAAAAAAATGTATAAAAGATCGAAAGGATGATACTTCGACTCGAGTAGTATATCCAAAAGAGGGCGTGATTAAAGTGGAAAAGGGGGGAGATTGGAGGCGGGCCGTAATCAAAACGTGTGTGCGGGCATGGATATGACAGGAAGAGCGTGAAAAAGGAAAGAGTGCAGATTTTAATAATGCAAGGAATAAAAATTATGTTGAAAAAAGTGGGATGGCGGGAAAGAGAATAATAATAATGTTTGCAAGCATAAGGTGTCGTACGTCTGGTTATGTGATTTTTAAATGACTCGAGTTTTTTGTATTCACACGAATCTTTTACTACTTCGGAGCATAAAATTTTACCTTTCTTTATAATCTATAATACTAAACTTAATTCTCATGAAATAAATCCTTAATTAAAAAAGCTCTGATCAAAAAAGAAAAAGATAAATTGTTAAAACGATAAATTGCTTATCAGAAAATATAGGTATTGTTGAATTAGTAACAATAATAATTGAAAGATAAAAAAAATTTCATAAAAATTATTTATCAATCTATTTTTTTAAGACCTAATCTATTGTAATTAAAAAATTATTGCCAATTTGTTAAATAAAATATTTTACAAAACAATTTTTGGTTTCAGGTAAAAAAAATTAATTTAAAAATTATCCTTCTACACCAAAACAGAAACTTATAATTTTAACTGGTGATAAATCTAGTAAAAAATAAAAAAAAACCTTTTTCTAATGGCCTTTTAAAAAAAAAAAGTTAATTTTAATATCAAAATTTATTTTAAAATAAACAAATTTTAACTGCAGGTTCCTTAACCCTACAGCTTTATAGGAGCATTAGATTTTTCAAAAAATATTAACAAAAAATAAATTAAAAATTTATTTGCTATAATCGGTTCTTTTTATTGTTTTTTTAAATTATACAACTTTTAAGTTTCGTTAGTTTTAGAACGCTGGTTCAGTAACAGAATAATCCAAAATAACGAGTCAAATTTCATGAATAGAATGCTAATAGGCACATAAACCAAACTTAATTGAAAAACTAAAGGATATAAAATTTATGATCTAAACACTAGAGAGTATATCGTTATATTTTTTAAAGAAATGAGGTAAGTCCTGAAGTTATTGGACAGGTAACTTGTTTTATAAATAAGTATTTGGATCAGAATTATATCTGGAAGCCTTGAAGAGAACTTCTTTGCCCTAATTAATAAATTTAAAAATAAACCTGATCTTTTTATGTGTCCAACAAGCCCGCTTCTTTCTTAAGGTCCCCTTTTCATTATTTTGTTTAATTTTGATGAATTTTAAACATCTTTTTTTTTAGTTATTTTATTATACAATAACTACAAATTTTTTTTTAAATTGTTACAAAACTATCAAAGAATACAAAAAAAATTACTATTTTTATTTTCCAAATATTTTACATTTTATAGAGGGCGTCAAAGTAGAGGCTGAAAAAAAAAAGTAAAAAACGGTTCCACACCTAGCGCCTATTGTGGGCATCCGATACAAAAAAATAAAATAGCATTTTATTCCCTATACACTTCTCAAGTGCTGGAACTAAAAGTTTGCAAAAATTCCAAAAATTGACCATTTGGTGCGCCAAAAACGAAAAATGGAGGTTTTTAAGTAAAAAAAAACACCTAATATGGTCAATAAAAAATTTTCTAATCCACTTTTTTCTGATCTTCTAGTTCCAGCACTTGGCACTACAATTACAAATAAAACGCACCTAGATTTAGGTCAATAGCTGAAAAAGTTTTTGAGTTAGAACTGGAACCGATTTAAAAAAGTAGTTTTGAGATAAACGCGTTTAAAGTTTTTAAATGCTTATGTTTTCATATGAATTCGTCCCTTAAAAATCAAAATATCTCAAAAACATATATTTTTTTTTGCTTGAAAATTTTTTTATACACTCTTGAAATGTTTTTAAGCAAGAAAATGAAATAAAAAAAAAGTGCATTACGAATTTTAATTTTTGAAAAGGGGGCCTTAAGAAATGGACAGGTGGGTGAAAAATAAATATTATATTCTTTAGATTATAAAGATCAGTATTTAGTATTACTCTATTCAAAATTTAAAACAAACGAAATTCTTAAATTATTACCCAGGTATTATTATTATCTATTATAAAAAAAATTACGTTTATGTGTTAAGAAGAACCAATTTTAGCAAATATACTTCGTTTACTTGCAAATAGTGCTGAAAGTTTTTTTTCAATTATTTACTGTATTTATCGCTACCCCTTGCCTCCTAATAAAGGTAAAATCATAAATTTCTGCCATTTTTTAAAAAAATATTTCTAATAATTTTAGAGATCCGCATTTTTTTTATTATTAAATTAATAAGTCAATTGTTTAAGCTATATTTCATTATTAGAAAATTATTTAAACAAAAAATGATATTTTACGAGTTTATAATTTTTTATAATTTTTTCGTTCATATTTTAGAAAAAATGGGTTATGGGTTTATTTGTTCGAAAATAATAATTTTATTGCTGTTAGCTAAGCATTTTAAAATGAGTCATCAATTAGGTACTATGGCAGTTTTTAGTAAGTATAGGTTTGGCCCTTATACTAAAAAAATTAAATTAATATAATTAAGAGGCGAAATTCGTGAACTGGATTTTTTATTAGAAGATATAATTCGATGCAATTTTGAGCACGAAAGACATTGCAGAATGTAATATTGTTTAATATCTTGTTTTTCATTAGTTTTTCCTATTTTCAAGAGTTACCTACAAGTCAAGGTGCCAGCAATGTTAAATGCATCCAAAAATTTTATCAGAATGAGAATGGACCCACCTCAGTGAAACGAGAGTATTTTTGGTCATTGAAACCGATTTTGAAGGTTTTATCCATTTTCGGATGGCCAGTTTTGAATAATGAACACTATATCATAAAAAATTGACAAAAAATTATCAAAATAAGTTTGGAACCATAGTAAGGTTTTTGGAGTTTGAAGACAGATTTTTAAAAATCAAATTGGTGGACTCAAAATGGCGTATTTCTAAACTTAGAAACGGCGATTGTCTAGTAAGTTTTTCGGACTAGTTGTCATGATTCTGAGTTCATATTATTAATTATCAAAATAGTGGGCTAAAAATGGTGGATTCCTAACTTCATAATCGGCAATAAATGTTATTTTAAGTATTTTAACGTTTTGCATTATAAGTTTTTGGGATCTGTGATCACAAATCTGAGGTCAAATTTTTAATAATCAGATAATTAAAAAAATGACCTCAGAATCGTGATAGCTGGTCCAAAAAACTTAATAGACAACGTAAATATACTTAAAACGGCATAAATAGCTACACTGAAAAAAAATTCCGCTTGCCGCAAGCGGATTTTTCCACTTGCCGCAAGCGGATTTTTTTTTTTTTTTAAACCATTGCAAATGGCTTGAAACGTAAAAAAAAACCTTTAAAATATTATTTTTTTGAACTTAAAACTTCATAAAACTGAATTTTAAAGCTCAAAAGTTAAAAAAATCTTTTTAAAAATAAAGATTACTTATCACGCCTAGCTTGAAAGATTGGATTATGCAAACGTCGGGCACTTGGGATTTTAGAGCGGAAAATGAATGTTCAACCTATAAGGAGATAATACTTTCTTGGATTTAAATGTTTCACCTAGCTTCTTGAGAGTTATTTGATAAAACGTGTCTCTCGGGGCAGCTGAAAATGAGCAAAAATTGTTCCTGCTCGGATCGGGCTGAAATTTTCAGGAAAGGTTGCTTTTTTGGTCCCTAAAAACATGGTGAAACCCGTTTTTCAAAATCAGTCATTCTCTTCGAGATATTTATCAATATGTCTCCCATTTAAAATACATGGGAAAAGCCATTTAGTAGCGGTTTTTCTTATTTTGCTCCACAATTTTAGTATGACCAAGCACCAAACCAACGAGAAGTTTTTTTTAACATTAATTTTAAATAAATTATATACATATAAATAATTTAATATACATAATTTTTAAAAAACGTTATTTTTTCAATTTTAAACGCGATTTTTTCAGACATGGAGGCGTTTTGCCACGTTGGCCAAACACCAATTCTCTGTATAATGAAGCAGGCATGAATATTAATGTTTAAAAAAACTTTTCTCATTGGTTTCGTGCTTAGTCAAACTAAAATTGTGAAGCAAAATCAGAAAACCCGCTACAAAATGGGTTTTCCTATGTATTTCAAATGGGAGGCATATTGATAAATATCTCGAAGAGGATGACTGATTTTGAAAAACGGGTTTTAACATGTATTTGGGGACCAAAAAAGCAACCTTTCCTGAAAATTTCAGCCCGATCCGAGCAGGAACAATTTTTGCTCATTTTCAGCTGCCCCGAGAGACACGTTTTATCAAATAACTCTCAAGAAGCTAGGTGAAACATTTAAATCCGAGAAAGTATTATCTCCTTATAGGTTGAACATTCATTTTCTGCTATAAAATCCCAAGTGCCCGACGTTTGCATAATCCGATCTTTCAAGCTAGGCGTGAATTATTTAGCTTTTAAAACTTTTTTAAGTGGAATTATTATTGAAAGGTAATAATAAAAGGTTGAATAAAATATATTTCATTAATTACTAGCTTCAGAAATTACCGAAAACAGCTGAAAACAACTCCAAACCCAAATTAACCAATTTTGGATCATTTTTAAAATAACCAAATCAGTCTCGTTTTTAATGATTTTGTTTATTACTAATTTTTTTACAGATTTTTTATTATTTACTTTAATTTTATATATTTTGAAGTAATATCTTTGTTGAAAATAATTTTTCTTTTAATTTATTTTAACGTCTTAGAGCAGTTCAAATGTTAAATATTTGGGTTTTTGAAAAATTCATGGACTTGAGATTTTTCTAGCAGATTCAAAGGATGTTAGAAACTGGACTAAAATGTATATTCCCAAGTAATTTTTCCCGTACAATTCAAACTCACTATTTATTTTAACAGTTTACAGGAGAAAAATTCATTCATTTAGTTTTTTAAGGTACCAATTATGAGGGTACCAATTTTTAAAAGTTTCGCAGTCTTCAAGGAAAAATTTTCTGAATAATATTTGGAAGAGTTACTTATATATTTTTTCCTCGGAAATTTGATGAAACCACTAGTTTTTTTATCTGTTGTTTTCCTTAGCCATAAAATCTTTTGTTTCTATTTTTACTGGTTTTGTCCAATCTTATATATTTTGCATTGGTAGCCCATTTGAGCTTAAAGGGTTTGAAATATTTAAAATTATCTTTAATAAATAAATAGTCAGGGAAAAACCACTCGAAAAAATGCTAAAACTTTTTGTTTTTTAATAAACGAGTTATCGTTAATTAAAGATTTTGCAAAAATTCTCCTACAATCTCAATTACACGTTACTTGAAGCACAATAACGTAAAAATTTGATAAGTCAGTGAATTTTCATCTTCAGACGAAACGATTTCGCATTTTTTTAAGCAGTTTTTTCCTATCTATTTATTTATTAAAGATAATTTTAAATATTTCAAACTCTTTAGGCTCAAATGGGGTACTAATGCAAATATTTAGATTGGACAAAGCCAGTAAAAATAGAAACTAAAGATTTTATGGCAAAGGAAAACCCCAGATAAAAAAACTATAGTGCTTTCAACGAAATCTCGAGGACTCGAACTCTCGATATAAGTAATTCTTGTAAATATTATTCAGAAAATTTTTTCTTGAAGACTGCAAAACTTTTAAAAATTGGTCCCCTAAAAAACTTTAGTTTTTTGTTTTGAATTTGTGTCAAATAAAATGAGCTGAAAATTTTGTGTTTAATTTAAATCGCGTGCAATAATTAGTGTAAAAAATATTGTGTGTTGAGTTTTGTATGTTTTAATTTAGGTGTTCAAAAGTGATGTGTTCAATTTTTTTTTGTGTCGAGTAAGATCGCTACCATCGCAAGTCTATGAATTTTTAAAAAAACCAATATTTAACTGTTCTAAGACGCTTAAAATTAAAAGAAAAATTATTTTTAACAGAAAAATAATACTTTAAAATATGTACAATTAAAGTAAATAATAAAAAAATCTGTAAAAAAATTAGTAATAAACAAAATCATTAAAAACAAGACTGATTTGGTTATTTTAAAAATGATCCAAAATTGGTTAATTTAGGTTTTGAGTTGTTTTCAGCTGTTTTCAGTAATTTCTGAAGCTAGTAATTAATGAAATATGTTTTATTTAACCTTTTATTATTACCTTTCAATAATAATTCCACTTAAAAAAGTTTTAAAAGCTAAATAAGTAATCTTTATTTTTAAAAAGATTTTTTTAACTTTTGAGCTTTAAAATTCAGTTTTATGAAGTTTTGAGTTCAAAAAAATAATATTTTTAAGGTTTTTTTTTACGTTTCAAGCCATTTGCAATGGTTTAAACAAAAAAAAAAAAATCCGCTTGCGGTAAGCGGAAATCCGCTTGCCGCAAGCGGATTTTTTTTTCAGTGTATTTCTGAGGTTAGAAATACGCCATTTTGAGTCCACCATTTTGATTTTTAAAAATCTGTCTTCAAAATTGTGATCAGCGACCCCGGAAACTTACTGGGGTACCAAAAATAGGCTCAATTATCAATTGTTTTCAAGAATTTACCTATCTTGCTAATTTTTTACCCATTTTTTATGATATAGCGTTCATTACTCAAAACTGGCCATCCGAAAATGAATGAAGCCTTCAAAATCGGTTTCAGTGACCAAAAATACATACTTTTCACTGAGGTAGGTCCATTCTCGTGCTGATAAAATTTTTGGATGCATTTAACATTGCTGGCGTCTTGACATTTATTAGTTATAATTCAGGTTATAATTAGTATTATGTAAGATTAAAATACTCAATATATTTTTTATTAGTTTTTTTATTAGTAGTCTATTTGGCACATAATTATTAATCAGTCTAAAATAACTACCAACTTGACACGGGTAAAATCAGATGCAATACACGAATACTAATTTATTCACTTTTGTGGGTGTCCAGCCATTTCCACCTCTGTGAACTCTTAATTAGTAAAAACTACCCCTTTCTAAGGGTTTTTTAAAATATTGTTTAACCACAGCTAAAATCAACTAATAAAAACTTTAAAAGTTATGGATAAATGGATAAAAACATTGAAAAGTACAATGCTCTTAAATTTTGCACTTTTTTCTGTATATATATAAAATATGACTTCTCTTAAAATTTGAGCCCTCTAAATTTAATTCTGCCCAAATTAGAGACATTTAATGTTTTGGGATTTTTTCAATTTTCTTAGCTATACTTTTTAATATTAAATTTATAAAATCGACTGCATTTAACAAAAAAAATATTCAAAAAGTTAAATTATGTAAAGTTTCCCGCTGAATCCGATTTTTGGGACAGTTTTAACCTACAATGCATAAGTATCCCAGAAAAATCGAATATTGAAAGCCCTCACGGTAATAGTAAAAAAAATCACATTTTGTCAAAATTATTTAACAAATTATAGAATTTAATTTAATTAATTCAAAATACCCTTTTGCCTTCCCCTTGCCTCATCCAGGGGTTAAAAACTATCTTTAAATACAAAAAAAAATGAAAATAAATCAGTAAATTTAATTTTTCAAGCTCATCAATATTTTTTTCATTTATTTGGATTTAGAGGTTTTTCACCCCTGAGGGGATAAAAAAATTTTTGGGACAATAGTTGTTGCTATTTTTTTGATTATGAAACAAAAAACTTTAAAAAAAATTTTATGATATGTTATTCTTTTTTTTTTAACTTAGTGGTAGTTTTAACCCATTTTCAGACCCTTAGAGCTCTAGGTAACTGGATTGAAAATTGTCAAAATTCAAAATACTATATACAATATTTTCAAGGCGAGATTGAAAAAAAAAGAAGAAAATAAACGTAGATCATGTTCATTGTAGTTTTCTTTATTATGGCCATGGGGGTGGTTTTTATCTCCTAAAATTAATATCCCAATTTTGTTATCTTATTAATAATTGTTACCTTATTAAAAAAATCCAATAATTTGTTAAAAAATCTTTAAAAAATGGCATTTATTTGACCATTTTAGCAGTGGTTATAGAATATTGAAAAAATCCTTAAAATTTCAAGAAATTCAAGCAACTGCTTTTATTTTCAAGCAAAGCAGTCTGGCCGTGTATTTATCGTACTATTTTACCAACAATATTTGTATATTTCTAAAAAAAAATAACAAGAATTAAATTTTTGAAAAATTGGATTTGGAACGTCCAGATAATTTAAAGGAAAAATTTTCCTTATAATTTGTCCAGCAAGGTCGTTTTAAACTCAATTGAAAAAAAAAAAGAATTAAATAAAAATCTTTTATTTTACCTTAAATTGTACCGAATGTTAAATTTATGCGGAAAAGATCATATGCATGCTTGCATGAATTTACCTACTAACTATACTGTACAAATGTTATCCTTTCATTTTTTTTTTTTTTTTAATTTATAGAAACTACAAAATAAAAGAATATTTTGTTTTTACTTTAAAATGCAAAATTAACGTGGAGAAGGTCATATATATAAAAAAGTAAGACAAGACCGTAAATTAAACGAAAGTATGAATAATTATTAAATTAATACATAAGGGCTCTAATATTGCTGAAATTTTAATGAAGAATGAATTAGAATCCAAAAATTTATTTTTTAATTTTTGCATAAAAATATATTTTTAACGTGGAAATAGTCATGCATAATCATGTAAACTTTTAATCAGTATCAAAGAGCATCCCGGAATATTAGGGGAAAATCTGCACCAGAATGATATCTAATAAACCTTTTACAGATTGTTTATGTATAAAAAAATAATAAGTTCCCCGTTGGAATTTTGCCCCCAGCTGCTTTTCATAGGGCAGGTGGGGGCAAAAACGTGTTTTTTTTCAAAAATTCATATCTCTGATTCCTTAGCAACAAAATAGGTCTACATGGTCTTAAAAGATTTGTCTTTGATTCCTTTTTCACATACAAAAGTCAAAAAATAATTTTGCCCACTTTAGGAACCCTTAAATTCAAAAATACTGAAGACTAACATTAAAAATTTTACTTTAGAATTTAATTATTTTGCTATATCAAAAATTACCTCTCTGTAAAAATTATATGTTTTTTACCTATCAAAGCCCTTCAAAATGAGCCCAATTAGAGCAAATTTGAGCAGCGGAAACCGTCAAAATTAAAAAAAAAAACCAAAATTTTTTATGGGATTATTTGGAGATTACAAAGGGATTGTCAACTGTTTGGAAATACGATTTACTTCTAACTTTCAAAACAGGTTTTTGTAGTTGAAAAAACATCCTTCATACCCTCAGTTTACCTGAGTGGGACAATTACAATTTTTGCAGCAATTTAATAATTGGTCATTTTTGTCATTATTTGGTTTACTGACTATAACGGTAAGATAATTACTGACAAAAAAATGCGGTTTACGGGGGTTAAAAGGTGATAAATATTCAAAAAAAATGAGAGCAACCGTAAGGTGTTTGATTTACTTACAAGGTAGCAGCGCCATTTAGAAGATAGCCTAAAAAGTCCTATCTTATCTTATATAGCATATAACCCTGCTATAGGGTCTAAATTCTAGGACCAGGAGGCCCATTCATGTAAACTGAGGGTATGAAGGATGTTTTCTCAACTACCACAACCAGTTTTGAAAGCTAGAAGCAAATCGTATTCCCAAACAGTTGACAATCCCTTTGGAATCTCCAAAAAACCCCATAAAAAATTTTGGTTTTTTTAAAATTTTGACGGTTTCCGCTGCTCAAATTTGCTTTAACCGGGCTCATTTTGAAAGACTTTAATAGATAAAAAACAAATTTTCCAGAGAAGTAATTTTTGAAATAAAAAAAATAATTGAATTTTAAAGTAAAATTTTTATTGTTAGTCTTCAGTATTTTTGAATTTAAGGGTTCCTAAAGTGGTCAATATTATTTTTTGACTTTTGTATGTGAAAAAAGTATCAAATACGAATCTTTTAAGACCATGTAGACCTATTTTGTTGCTAAGGAACCAGATATATGAATTTTTGAAGAAAAAAAAACGTTTCCCCCCCCCCCTGCCCCATGAAGTGCAGCTAGGGGGAAAATTCCAACGGGGAACATATTATTATTTTATGTATAAACAATCTGTAATAGGTTTTTTAGATATCATTCTAGTGCAGAATTTCCCCTAATATTTCGGGATGCTCATTAAAGTATATTTTTACATGCACAGTATTTAAAAAAAAAAAAAAATAATAGAAAGATTTTTTACCAATTATATAATTTCAATCAATTTTTCAAATTACTACAGAATACCTATTTTTAATAAAAATTTCAAAATGGCGGTTTTTTAAAAAACAGAGCAGCTCCGATTTTCCGGTTGGTATTTTATTTTATTTAAAAATTTTATAAAATTTATTAAATTTTATTATATTGTAAAATAAATAAAATTACAGTTAATTGACTAATTGTATATTAAAAAATTTAATTGAATACAAAAATATGATAGCGGTAAAATAATAAAATTTTTTTAAAAAAAGTTACTAGAAGTTTGTTGGTTTGTTACTATATTGTATTAAATTTTATACGAATCGGGCTTTATCCAGCTCGCTTGGATAATGTTAGCTTTATCCAAGCGATACCGGTTAATGTTGAACAAAAAAATAAAAATTGTCGAGAATCGAACTTTAGCCAACACGGCTTGGCTAAAGCTAGCTTTAACCGGATAGTCTTAACTTTAGCCAGAGATCGGACTCTAACCGTAACATATATATGTATTCAAGAAATATGCCCTATGTTCAGATTTTGGTGTCATTTTGGAAAACCTTACTTTGTCTTCAAGAGAACCGTGTAAACCTAATATTGTGTACATTTTTTTTACCGTGTAGTTTAAAAAATGGGTACGCCATTTTGAATTTAAAGAATTCTGATTTCAGAATAGTCATCAGTGACCCCGAAAACCTCAGAGGCATACCAAAACTTGGCTTAATTAGCAATATTTTTTAAATACCCTGCCAACTAGCTGGCACTAAGGTTCCTCAAACAATGATCTTAATACATTAATATGCCACTGATATCACCGATTACAAGCATGCAATTATACATACATTTCTATTAACTTTTAAAAGTTTTTTTTATTCATCAAAATCCAAAATTTTCAAAAAATTAAGTATCAGATTCGAGATATCGAGTAAGAACCATACTTTCAAATATAAGTACTTTCGTGGAAATAAATGAGGTATTACATCCAAATTAATAAAAAAAAAAAAGTACCTAGAGCTTTTTTGGTGAAAAAATTTTTGAAAAAAAAATTAGGTCTTAATTTCATAACGGTTGTGAAATATCGCCGGTTACATACACACACACACACACATACACAAACATACAGACTTTTTTTAAAACGGTTTTTAGCTTCCTGAGGTCTCAAAACGTGCTTATATGCCAAAAAATCAGAAATAAAAATTTGACCCATCACAATGGTATCTCATTGAGGAACCAAAGAGGAATTTCACGTCAATAAATGAACCAGCTGAAAATTATATTTATTACATGCAATAATAATAAAAAGATACAGAATGTTTTGTCATAATGAATCGAGGAAAACATTCGATCAACATATTTGTTATACTTTTATTACAATATTAATAATTTTTGGATGTCACTGAATCTATATTAGACGAAGTTCTCGATATTTTCGATGAATGGCATTCTAAACAGCATAAAAAGTCACATTAAGAGAGAAAAATACTGAAAAGGATAATTAGATATTTTGCCATATAACATTGCGTTGTAAGTTTTTAATTTAAAATTTTACGTTATGAATTTTTAATAAAAATTTTGATCAAAATGTCCTATTCTTATAACATCAGAAAGTCATTTCTCTTGCGAGAATAAATGTAGGTATTAATTTTAAGTATGTGTATACCTATTATTTGATATTATACTTGTGGGTATACAATTTTAAGACAAGTTTTGAAAATATTTCTCAAACAAAAATTTTGCTATCAAAAAATAAATACCGACTTTTTTTTTCTTTATTTGTTCAAGTTATATCAAGTCCCTGTATTGCCATGAAAGTTTTTCTTAAAGAATGTATTTTCCTACTTTATGAGGAACCTCGGTGTCACTGGTTTGGCAATGGCGTTTTTCATATAGCTTCAAAACTATAGTTTTATGAATAATTAAAATTTAATTATACTTTATATAAAATACCTGTTGGTTATTTATTTCTGTGAAGTAAAGTCATTTTCAAAAAACCCAAAGTATTATACTCTTCATTGCATAAAAATGATTATCCATGTAGCTGAATTGCTGCAGTAATTCACATTCAAAATTCTTAGAAATAAGGTAGTACGTATGAAACAAGTGAAAAATTTTACAGTAGAATAAGTAATCTAATAATTTTTATTGAAAATAATTATAATAGCGGTTATGTTACAAAATAGTTTTCCTTGAAAAAAATTGACTTTTATAACGTACAAATAAGATTATATCTTTTATTCATAGATGAACTTTCTAGTAAACATTATTTTTTTAATTTTTATTTAATAAAATTTTATTTACAAATTTCACATACATTGTCGATAAGAGATAAAGATTGAAAGGGTCACCAAGCGTTGGAATAGATTATTTAACTCTACATGGATTATTAATAAAATTATTTTTAAATCCATAATATTAGAAGTTTTAAAAACTCAGAGTACTTGATTAAAAGAAATTCGGAAAGAATTATTTCCTACGTTTGAATTTTTAAGTTATAATCAATAATTCAGTCATATTTATATATTTATATAAATATTTATTCATTTAAACCAGGAGCTTTAAAAAAATTATTAAAAAGTTTTAAAGGTAACGAGAAGCAGTCTCACTATTATATTATGAAAAAAATATTTACTCTGTACAGTTTATGTTTAAAAAATTTGTTTTAAAGCTCTAGTATTATTATATTATAATGTTGGAAGTTCATTTTAGTTGCGAGAAATCTTTTTGACATATGAGATTTGCTGAAATAATATTTTTGTAACACTTTAATGCAATTTCATTAAAAGTACATTTTTAAATACTAGAATTCACAATACCTTAATATTAATAATTGGTATAGTTTTAAAATTGAAATCGCGGACAATGAAAAATAGGAGTAAAAGAAATAATAAGATCAATTTTTGAAAAACAAAGAAGTAAGCTTTTTTAGGCAAGGCCTAAAAACTGATAATATAGTAGGCAACACAAATATCAAAAAATGCAGATATACTTCACCTCTATAATTTTATTAATATTAATATATTTTAATTAAAACCAATTGAATTTATATTTTTTATTAACCACATGAATTTTTTAAGACATTTCAAATGAGATCAAAAGTCATGGTCTTATAACATCAGAAAGTCATTTCTCTTGTGAGAAAATAAAAGGGATAGCGATCTTACTCGACACGAAAAAAATAATACACATCACATTTGAACACCGAAATCAAAACACATAAAACTCAACACAGTAAATTTTTAACACCATTTATTACACACACGATTTAAATTGAACACAAAATTTTTCAGCACATTTTATTTGACACAAATTCAACACAAAAAACTGAAATTTAATTAGTTTTTACGTAATTTGCATAAAATATTTAATTTTGTGTTGAATAAAACGTGTCAAAAAATTTGTGTTGTATTTAAATGATGTGCAAAAAAATGTGTTATAAAATAATGCGTATTGAATTTTGCGTGTTTTAATTTCGGTGTTTGAAAATTATGTGTTCAATTTTTTTTGTGTTGAACAAGATCGCTACCATAAAAGGTTAGAATAAAAGAATTGTTAAATTTTGACACAGTACAGTTTTGCTTCTGTTTTACGAAAAATTTTACCATCTTGATAAAATTCATAGTATTATTCTTTATATTATTTAAAAATAAGGACGTTACATAAACAAAATTTAATTTTAATTACATTTTATATCTGCAAAAAAATATATAATAAATCTATTAAATTTTTGTAATACAATTTTATCTTAAACAGCTAGACTTAGATAAGACACATTTATACTTTTTTAATCCAATAAATTTAAAAAATACCCTGCCAACTAGCTGGCACTAAGGTTCCTCAAATAATTATGATCTTAATACATTAATATGCCACTGATATCACCGATTACAAGCATGCAATCATACATACATTTCTATTAACTTTTAAAAGTATTTTTTTATTGATCAAACATTTTGGATCTAATTTTCAAAAAATTAATTATCAGATTCGAGATATCGAGTAAAAACCATATTTTCAAATATGAGTACTTTTATGGAACTAAATGAAGTATTACACCAAAAAAAAAAAAATATTGTCGTTTTTAAATTTTTTTTGTTTTTTTAATTTTGAGGAAAAAATTTTGAAAAAATTCGGTATCAGATCCAAAGAATTAGTATAAACCAACTTTTTAAAATTAGTACTCTCATAGAAATAAATTAAGTACTACGTCCAAAAAGAAAAAAGGAATAGGTGTTTTTTGTATTTTTTTGCGAAAAAAATTTTAGAAAAAAAAATTTCAGAAAATTAAGTATCCGATTCGAGATATCATGTGAAAATCATACTTTCAAATATAAGTACTTTCATGGAAATAAATGAGGTATTACCTCCAAATAAAAAAAAAATGTAGTTTAAGATTTTTTAATGAAAATATTTTTGAAAAAAAAATTAGGTCCTAATTCCATAATGGTTGTGAAATATCACCGGTTACAATATTTTCAGATATTAGTACTTTAATGGAATTAAATGAGGTGTTACACTAAAAAAAAAAAAAATATTGTATTTTAAAAAATTTTTTTGTTTTTTTAATTTTGAGAAAAAAATTTTGAAAAAATTCGGTATCAGATCCAAAAAATTACTATAAACGAACTGTCTAAAACTAGTACTCTCATAGAAATAAATTAGGTACTACGTCCAAAGAGAAAAAAAATTTAGTGTTTTTTGTATTTTTTTGTGACGAAAATTTTGAGAAAAAAATTTTCAAAAAATTAATTATCAGATTCGAGATATTGAGTAAAAATCAAATATAAGTACTTTCATGATGTTTTTCAATAAAGTTTTCACCCAAAAGATCTGAATAAGGTTCTTCTAAAAGTATCTTAGCTACAAATAGAATATCACCCATTAGATGAATTCTATTGTAGAAATACCTGCTAGTTCATATAATGCAGAGTAATCATGGTCATCATATGACATGGGAGACTGTAATTTAAACGATGCATACCGAAGGAATTTATGGATCACCCCTCTAATGGGTTTGTAAGCAGTATCTGTATATGGTTTCCATATTACTGAAGCATAACTTAAATGGGGTAAAACCAGGGATTTAAATAATAAAGTAATAGTTTTTAACGACTTAAACTCAAACGTAGATCTTTTAAGAAAGCCTAGCATTTAACATGTTTTAGATGCAATAAAAGCTCTACGAGAGTCAAAAGACCATTTGGTATCAAGAATAACACCCAAGTCTCTAATTTCAACTTCCCTTGTTAATATCAAATTATTAATATTGCAGGGAAATAAAATAGGAGAATTTAATCTGGAGAAAGTTATGGTACAACTTTTATTAATATTTATGGGCATACCATTTGCTAACGACCAGTCATAAAACTTATTTACATCAGTTTGTAACAGCTCAGTATCCCTTACATTCCTTATTTTCTTTCTCAATCTAAAGTCATCATCAAATAATTCTAATTTAGATGACTTTGTATGATCAAATAAATCATTAATAAATAATATAAAAAGCAATGGACCTGTATGAGAACCCTGAGCTATTCCAGATGATGGAGTAAATCTATAGGACTTACAGTTATTGTAAAGAACCATTGTGCACCTTTTAGATAAAAATGAACTTAATGTTTTGAGTGCCCATCCCCTTGTACCGAGATTAAAAAGTTTATATGATAGAAATCTATGATCTAAGGAATCAAAATAATTACAAGTAATCAAATTATACAAGATTTATTTAAATAGGTAAAGAGTTCGCTTAGTTATAAGATAGAAAATAATATAACTGGCAAAATACATTAGTTTTTTAGGATAATTTTTTAAGTATACTTAGATATAATTAGAGAAAAAATAAAAAAATTTATTTATATTTGAAAAAAAAGATTGTAAAGAATGAATATCTAGAGAAAAGAAAGAAATATGTAGGTAAAAAAAGAGAGAAAAAAGATATCGACTTTGTGTCAATAGCGCGAAATATTCTTGGTGGTGAAAAAAGTTTAATGATGTACATAGACAGGTTGTTTTACCGTGAGTTTGTATTTTTCATTGGTTTCCCGTCAACCGCTTTTGTATGTTAAAGTTACGTTATGTATTTATACTATTGCTAAGTGTCGAACTTTTGTAAATCGATATGTAAGTAACGCGTTTGTTTTCTATATAATCGCATTCTCAAATAACATTATTTTAAACTTTTACTACGCAACCAAATGTATGCTTTTCTCACGAAAATTTAGAAAAACTAAAAAAAAAACGACGATTCATGACTCGTTGTCTTCTTATTTTAACTTTTTTATTACATGTTTGTTAAACTTTTTATAAACAATAAAGAACATTAGAAATTTTAAAAAATAGGTAAAGATTCATTTTCTCTTCAAAACTCGTAAAATGTAATTTTTTTTAATATGCGTTAAATTGATATTAAAGCATTCATAAAATTTTTTTTTATTGGACTTATAATTTATATTGTAAAATTTACAACCGCAAAGAGAGATCCTTGAAATTTTACAAATACCTCATTTGCGATGGAAGTTATCTTTGAAAAGTGATAAAACACCTCGTATAAGAAAGCAAGTAAAAAAAAATGAGAAATAAATGATGAGACAAATGGTTAAAAAGGAAAAGAAAATGAAAAATATATAAAAAAAGGTGCTAAAGATAAAAAAAACAAGTGCTACTGTGTTTTACAGTCGTTACAAAGTTATATAAAGTTTGCTCTATATAGTTAAGGGATATCCAACATTCGAAAGAAACAGAAAACATTTTTACTAAAAATATACAACTCACTATAAAAAAAATATAAAAAATAAAAAAAACTGAAAGATTGAAGTTAAAATACAATTTATTTTATAGTTAGCTGCATTTGAGAATAAATATGTTTAAATACTCTTCTATATTTCAAAAAAATAAAATGTCTTAGCGGGAAAAAAAATTATGGCTCTTATAATCATAAAAAATTTACTTATTACCTGTTTATGCGTGTATGTAAATTTAACACCTTTTTTTAAAAAAATAAAATAAAAATTTTTTCAGATACATTACCAATAATTTCTTAAGTTGTGCAAAAATGTTGATAATTTAAAGATTAAAAAAATATTGCTTATTGAATATTCAAGCAATTTAAAAAAATTCAAGCAAAGCAAGTTTTTATGAATAAAAATAAACTAGAACTTATTTACGTATATCAAAAAATAAAAACGTAATATTAATAGAAAGTAAATCAGGAACTATTTTTAAATAACTTAAGAAAATACTCCAATCACTAAATAAATTAGTTTTCGCTATAAAGGAATTTCAGTATATTAAGTTTTGTAATAAGAATATATGTTGTGCTTGTTCTTTTTAAATGGTATAATTTTAAAAATTAAAAAATTCTATGATTTAAATGCTTATAAAAAATATTTCACAATAAATAACTAGGAACACATATATAGCAAAATTTAAAAAAAAAATTATTTATTTAATTTACTATTAAGTATCTAATTTGTAAACAAACAATTATACATGTGTGTTAGAGTGTGTCTTATTTTTATTTTCGTAACTTTTCTGCTCCTCCAATTTTTTTCGGATAATTTTGTCATAAAAACTCCCCAGCTCCAAGGATTTTGGTTTTCAATTTTAAAAACCCAAAAATCCCTTATAAAGATTCCCATTTAAATAATATAGTAATTTTGACTTTTAGCTTTCTAATTTTTTAAGGTGCTTCAAAATTTTTTTAAACACTAGCTAACAGATAGAAAATGATGTTTAGATATAAAAAAATTGATCAACTATAGTTATATCAAAAGATTAAATAAATAAAATATAATGTTAGTAAATCTCAATTATCTGAAACGATAAACGCTTCTAATAATATTGTAAGTACGTATCCTTAATTTTTAAATTAAATTAAAAATTTTTATTATTCTAAAATTACAGCGACTAAACCAAGAAAGGTTTGAAGAATTTAAATACATTAAACCCTAGCTCTTCTACAAATTCTACGATAACTCGTGTAAGAAAATTTTAGTTTTTGCTTCTATCTGTTTGATAAAGGTGAAACTTACAGAAAACTTTTCGACGGAAAATGAAATCATTTATATGTAATTTTGGGGACTAATAAGATATTTTCAGTTTTATCATTTTGTCCGTTACAAAAATTATCCGTAGACGGAAAATTTTTGGACTGATACGTTTTACAATTTGTTTGAAAGCGGACAAATTTTAACACTTTTCGTTTTCAATGATTCGTTTGAAAAAATTCAAAATGGAATACCCGTTTTCGCAAATCATGAAAATTTGCTCTAATTTTCTTTTTCTTTTATTTTCTAACGAAAAAAACATGGAAATAAAAATTAAAAAATAAGCACATATACTTCAAAAAATATTTAATTTTTATTTAATTATATAAATTTTTTTAGCTCTTTTACCTATTTGTTGAAAAAAATTATTTAATATCAAAATTGGAGTTATTTTTTTGAAATTTTAAAATTGGTAAACGGAAAATAAAAAAATTAAAATATTATGAAAACAAAATTTCCATGAGTTGTAACAACGGACGCGTTTTGAATTTTTTTAAATGTAAAGTTTAAAAATTTTTTTGTTTTCAAAAAAATTTTGAAACGGATCAGTCCTTCAAACACCCGTTGCACTGATTTTTTGAAATTCTATTTTTTGATTCCTTTCAAAAATTTTCCGTATCTGACTAGTTTTTGGAACGGTTCAGTATTCAATTTTCCCGTGCCGCGGATAATTTGCAACGATTTTTTTATCAGTTTTAATAAAAACGGGCATAAGAGCATGCCAGTTTGCTCAGCTTTAATCGGAACTGTTTCTCAATTCACAACAATGCTTGAACTAGCATTTACTAAAATTAATAAATTTACAATTTTTTCGGAATATTTTACTTATTTTTGGCTATAGAAAACTATTTTTATTGAATATTAAAATACAAGGGAGTCATTTTTAAGGGGGGTATAATGCGAAAATATTTAGCATTGATATGAAATTAATGAGTAAAAAAATAGTAAAATAAATATTATTCACATAAATGATATACAATTTTTGCAGAAAAAAATAAATATTTTGTATTATTGGGTAAAAATTACGTTTTTAAATCATAAAGATCATAAAAGCTACGTAATTTTACAAATTATGAAGGGTTTTATTCTCATAAAACTTTGCAAAGTGATTTTCTGCTTTTTTTTATTAACTGAAAAAAAAATTATTTATAAACAACAGAATAATAAAAGTAAAAAAAAAAAAAATCATTTTCAAAGTTATAAAATAAAAAAATGGATTAATGGAGGAAACTAAATTATAGCGTTAATGATCTGGCAGGTACATAAAATGAAAATTATTAAAAAGAGGTGCAAAAATAAATTTACTGGTAATATAACTTGAAGAAGTGAGAGTATAATTGCCACTGTGTACCTGTAAACGTATAAATAATTGTTGTATAAAAATACTTGAGACTTTGAGACTTAATAATGGCATTTCGCACCGAATATTCTTAAAATATATTCCTTTACTTGTGTATTCTCACACCCTAAAGAGAAAATCATTTATTTTTTATTATTTTTACAAATCCTTCTTGACTTGAAACGATTATAAAAACAAGACTGTTAAGAATTATCTGTTAAGCGTACATAAGTAAATTACTGTGAGCGAGCTTACATATTTTATAGGCACAATTATCATTATATATTTTTTCTATATTAAACTAATGTGCATATAAAATATTTAATCTCCCTTAAATATTGTTTCCAATTTTAATCTCTAAACACTTTCTTTATAAAAACTCATGTGCTTTCAAAGCAGTTTTGCGATGTTTTGCAAGCTTACATCTTTTTTGTCAAAACCTTTTCTTTAAATCTGACTTTTATAATCGACAGCAGTCAGAAAACAATGATACATACAAAGTCTAGAAAAGATCCTTTTTCTCATATTTTACCTAATAATCAGATTTTGATATACCTTACACACGGTGCTCTCCGAAGGCGAAAATGTTTGAATTTATAGCTGCTAGCGTGTTTAGTCGTACCAATATCAAAGAAAAAGAGATCAACCGTGTCTTTATAAGCATATAATAGATCAATCGTGAACTATCGAATGAAAAATGCTTTTATTGAATTACCAATTTCTAGCCGTTAGAAAATAACTTTATAACTACTGCTGTGTTGAACAGGTTGAACCGTGTCAATATTAATGAAAAAGAGATCAACAGTGTGTTGCCTAATAAAATATATATTAGTGAAAATTGCTTATGATAAAGAATCAACTGCATTTAACCGTGTCAACATAACAAAGAAGAGCTCAGCAAAAATATTTTTTTCAAAAAGTAGGATTTTCTTTTCTTTTTTGTTGAACTTGCAATTTGTGTTTTCCTGTGTATTAGTAAAATAGTTTTTTGTGATCAAATTTTCCAAAAAAGCTAAAAATAAAGTTAGAATTTTCATTTTGTGATATGAAAGGTTTAAAATTTCGGAAAATTAAAAACTATAAATATATTTTTTTTAAGTTTATCAATAGTAAAAAGATTAAACACCCAGAAAAAGGTATTTTAAAAAAATAATTACAGTTTACTCTTAGTAAAACAGAAATTTTAAGTTTAACAAAAAATAAAAAAAATTGGACTTTTTGAAAAATTCGCAATAAAAAAAAAATCAATTTGTCATTAGTTTTTCTATTTTTCGGTTCTCCTGGAGGTTTTTTCAAAAACTAACGACCGAAATGACATTGAGTGGAAAATTTTGCCTATTTTCTAAGGTTGAAAATATTTTTTAAGCTTTGTTCAGAGTGTAAAAAAATTAATTCCCTAGAATTTCCTTAAAAATTTGAAAATATTTTAATATAATTCCAAAAACAGCTTCTATTTCAAAAATTTTTAAACTAGAAGCATAAAAATTGGCACAGAGTCATGTTTAAATATACATACTAAATCCAACCAAATCAGATTTTTCGAAAACTCAAACATTCACCTTCCTTTAGGTCATTTTCACTAAGAATTACTTAAAAAAGGTTTCTTATAAATAGTCTTATTTTGTAGAATTGATTTTATATGCATATATACGAATAGAAAAATTTTTTTTTAATGATAAATTTTACGTATGATATCGGTTCTGCCTTAATTTGCCTAAAAATATAGATTTTTTCGCTAAATTTGCATTTATTAGAATCGGGAAATTTTTTTAATTATCAGTATAACTTTTCCCTATGTGAAAATAATTAAACCCATTTTAATACCAGGTGAAAGTATATATAATACTGTCTCCACTCCTAGTTTGAAGTTATTTGAAATTACGGGTTTTGAGTTATGAGTTAAGGCTGGAACGACTCAAATTTTTTTCATGTTTTCGAATAATTTTTCGAGCTGTTTTTCATGCTTTTGTGTAACAAAGCAAAAAATGGTGGTAGATGAGAGCTTTAAAATTGGTCTGAAATTTCAAAAATTGACAGAGGCAGCTAGAATTGATTTTAAGACGTAAAAATTGAATCAATCAATCAATCAAAAATTGGACAGTGAGAACATTTTATATATACCACACCGATCAGCAATCACAAAAATATTTATATAATTGGGTTTGCTCAAGTACTAAAACCTCAGTTTTTAATATAAAAATGAAAAAATCTCTTTATTTTTTGTTCCCTGAATAATTTTTTGTTTCCTGAAAAATTAAACTACCTAAAAACACTAGTCACATCGATTTGCCATAAAACAAAAAAATTTCCATCTGAAACTTATTTGAAGTTCTATTTTTCAAGTCAGTATATAATAATATATTAAAAAAGGGACCTACGTAAAAATCGTGAATAGGAGCAGCGCCGATTTACTGCCAGGTGTTTTTCGAGTGTAGAGGTAAAAAAAAACTTTCTGCCGAAACACTTTTAGTATCAAACTTTTTTGCCTTGGAAGAGCACCGTGCTTAGTATGCAATGTATGAAATATCTTAAATTAGAACATGTGAATTTTAGTTCAGAGTTTACCATAAATATTGTATATATATAAAGACAATTAAGTGTAATGATAGGCATTAGACTATAAATATATAAAATATAATATTGAAGCCTCAAGACATTACATCTAAGGAAAAGTATATATTAAACGTCCAAGGAAATTTAAATCCACATGTAAATTATTTATAATGTTTTTTTTTTGTAATTATTTGCATGTTTCTATACTTATTATAACGGATGATCGAAAAATATTTTTGCATATCAAACTTAAAAATTACATTATTTAATAGTTTATACAAATAAATGAAAATATGTATAGAGTACGCGTGCAATAAGAAACTTCATTTTCATCATTTTCACCGATGATTGCGTGAATAATGACAGGCCGGCATAAACTACATAATGTATTTACTATAAAAGTAGGTGTTATTTGTAAAACTGTGGGGATTGATGAAAAAAGAAATTCTAACTTCTTATAATTTTTATATTATTTATATTTCCCGTGTTGTTATCATGAAATTGTACAATCGTGCTTTATGATGTAGCACGATAGAATATTGCAATTTTACCCTCAGGTAGCTTAACCACACTTCTTTTATTCAAAATACCTACAAAATTTTATGCTTCTCATCTTAACCTTTTATATGCATTAACTAAATTATATGCTAATGTTATGTGCAAATAATTATTATATGCCAATAATAACTTGATTAGTATTTTACTTTTCTATATTCTCTTCTATAAACTAACTATTTTTATTATTTATTACTAGTACTATTATTTTTTTTTTTATATTTATTCACGGGATTAACCCTTTACAAATAATTACAACTCTTTTATGAATAATAATTATGTAGCTTACATTAAAAAATTACTTAATAAACTTAGGTTTTAAAATGTATCATAATACTTCGGGAATCTATCTTTATTCGTGGCTTCTCGAATGAGAAAGTCCCATGTCATTCTCGCCAATTTCTCCCAATATTCGCAGTTTAATTTTTGTTTTTAAATTTGGCACTGTAAGTTCTTCTCCTGAATGATAATTGCAGAAATTATGCTCAGAGCCTTTAAGATGTGCATTAAAACATTCAAATATTATTGCACCAAACATAATTGCCTTAATACAACTTATGGATCAAAGAATGATCGCTACGATACATTTACAATTAAGTCATATTATTTGATGCACGTAATGACGTAATAAAAAAATGGTCCAAAGTATCTATCAGTGCCGTATTTGCAATAATTTTAATTCTGAAAATGTCGTGAAAAATTTTTAGAAAAATTTTATGATAAGGTATCATACGTTGAAGATTCTTGAAAAAAAACTGGTGCAGCCACCGTGAACCCGGGTCGGAGGAAATTTCTACCTGAGATTATATATTATATTAAATTATTTCTTAATGGTGTCTTTTAAATACAGTATATATATAACAATAAAAAAACTAATTATAAGACTATTTATGCTAATTGCAGTGGTGAAATCTTTAAACATCTTATTACTATGGGTAGAATCTACTTAGAATGGGGATCCTACAGACTCGATGAAGATTATGGACTTGGAAGATGTTCCAAGTGTTGTGCTTATGGTCACTCAATGAACAAATGCCTTAATGAACACATCTATACCTATTGCGCAGGTGGACATAGCAGTAATAATTGCAAGTATAAATAATATAAAAAATGTGCAAATTGTCTTAGTTATAATATGAAAAATAAAAATAATTTAAACATAAATCATTACGCTCACGATTTTATTAACTATCACACATATAATAAACTTAAACGTAATAAAATCAATTTTATTCAATATGATTCATGAGACCTCTAACTTGGAGACTAGTAATGATATTCCTGAAGTTCTTACACACAATTTAGCTGATTTAAATAATGAATTGTTTTCTCCTATTATTAATACTCAGTTAATCATAGCTCATTTTAATGTTCAAAGTCTGAATTCAAAATATGAACTTTTAGAATCCTTTATTTCATCCCTAAATCACAAACCTCATGTAATTCTTTGTACTGAAACTAGAATAATAGAATTTTTAAATTATTTTTCCTTAGATAATTGCGTAAATTATTATAATGTTAGCAAAATTAATTTATGTGATGGAGTAGTTGTATATATTTTAAAAACTTTAGAACATACCGTCACTATTGAAACAATTGAGATGTTAAAATTATTAAAAGTTAAAATTAAAATCAATGATTTTGAATTGAATGTCTCTGCTGCATATCGTTCACATAAAATAAAATTTAATGAATTAATCTAAACAAATCTAATAATTTAATTAATCATTTCATAATAGGTGATTTTAATATGAATATTATGAATAATGATTATGAGAATAATATTTTTCTTGGTCACATGTTATCTAATGGATTTTTACCTTTAATTAATTTGGTTACTAGACCTAATACTCAAATTTCAAAAGGCACGTGCATAGATAACATCTTTGCAAAAACTACATTTACTTGCAAATCTATTGTACATAATCAACTATTTTCTGATCACTATCCAATTTTTGCAATAGTAGATACTAATAAATATTTTACTAACATTGACTCTAATGAGTATAATTATATTGATTATTAAAAAGTCTTCTCAGCAGCCTCTTTAATAAATTGGGAAAATATTTTAAACTTTAATGATCCTAATATTGCGCTAACTGAGCTGAAATATTACATAAATAAATCTATACTAACTACTACTAAGAAAAAAAAAAACTAACAAGATCTATGATAAAAAACTTGATGAGAAAAGGAAGGAATGGATGACCAAGGGTTTGTTAATCTCCATCAATCATAAAGAGTAATTATATAATCTAATTAAAAAAAAATAAGAAAAGCCTTAATCTAAAAAAATATTACAACAAATTTTGTAAAATATTTAAAAAAGTCATTATAGATGCTAAAAATCTAAACGATTCTATCATTGCCAGTAAAAATTTAAATAATTCGAAAAAAATATGGAATTTTATAAATAAAAAACTTGGTAAAAATAATTCCAAATTTACTAAAATTAAGAAAATTAATAGTAATAATGATATTCTTACTAATAAAAGCCAAATAGCTGCCTGCTTCAATAACCACTATAACACTGTTGGTTTAAAACTAGCAAATGAAATCCCTGACTCAATTGTCGATTTATCTAATATTAACAATAACTTGGATTCTATATTTATGAAAAGCACAAATCCAAATGAAATATCAAATCTTAATTATAAATTTGAATGATAAAAGTGGTGGATTTAATAATATTAATGTGAAGATGCTTAAAACACTCTCTACTTTTATAGTAAAACCATTAACTTTCATATTTAATACTTGTATAGCCAGCGGTATCTGGCCAACTGATCTTAAAAAAGCAGACATTATTCCTGTATTTAAGTCTGGTGATAAAAGTGCTACGATTAACTATAGGCCAATATAACTTATATCCAATATTGCTAATATCTTCGAAAAAGTTATTTTCATTAGATTATCTTCCTTTTTTAATAAAAACAAAATAATTTCTGAAAATCAATTCGGCTTTCTGGCTGGTTTAGGAACTAAACAGGCGCTGCATAAAGTTACTGATTTGATCTATAATGGACTAAATGAGAAACAATCAGTGCTTGGGACATTCTTATATCTGTCAAAAGCTTTTGATACGGTTGACCATCATATATTGTTAAAAAAAATGGAAAGATATGGAGTCAGGGGTACGCTATTAAACCTTTTTAAAAATTGCTTACTGAATCGTCAGCATGCTGTTAAGCTTGGGGATACAAGAAGTGATTATGTTATCACTAATGTTGGAGTACCTCAAGGTTCTATTTTAGGACCTTATTTTTTTATCATATACATTAATGATTTATTGTTCTCAGAGTCTTTTCTTATGCTGATGATATAGCAGTTTTCACTGTTGAGAAAAATTGGAATTTGGCTAATTCAGCAATGAAGGATTCGCTTGGATTAATAAATGGTTTATGGACAATAAATTAACACTCAATCTAGATAAGTCCAGTTTTATCACTTTTGGTAACTATGCAAATAGCTTACCAAAAAATAATTATTATACCACAATCTCTGATTATAAGTTAACTAGAGTATAATCTTTTAAGTATTTGGGTAGATATGTTGACCAACACATGCGCTGGGATACTCATACACAAAACCTACTTAAACGAATTAAATATCTTCTATTTATTTTCTATAAGTTTAGGCACATTAACAAAAAAGTACTAAAGATTATGTATTATTCTTTGTTTCTTGGTGTAGTACCGTAAGCTATTTCCACCTGGGGATGTGCATATGATAATAGACTAAAAATTTGGCAGAGCTTTCAAAAAAACATTATTAACATTATAAAAATTGATCCTTTGCAATTTTTGGATTTAAAACAGCTTTTCAAGCTCAATGCTTTAACACATTATTATGATGATCTTAAAAACTTATATAAAAATTCTACATTCAGTACTAGAAAAGTTCATATCAAGTTACCTACTATAAACAAATCTGTTTACAAAAAAGCCCTTACATTATATCCTTAAAACTTTATAATTTACTCCCAAAAAACTTTAAACTTCTTAATGTATCTAATTCTAAAATTTTAAAAAAGAAACTCTTTAGAGCCTTTTGAGAACTTTGAATCAGTTTAATAATTAAGTAAGATATGCATAATGATTTATTATTGAAATTCCATAACGTTTTTATTTTTATTATTATGTTCTTAATATTGCCAGGTAAAAATATGATACACTCTTTACATACATGTTTAATAAATACATATATACAATAAAAATTTTTAGTACAAAATGCAAAATAAAATAAAATAGTAGAAAACGAATATAATACAAAGTAAATAAAACTAATTAAAACTCTGGTTAAAAGAGAATATATAACAACAATCTGTTCAGTATAATCAGTCAATAAGTCAATTCAGTCAATCAGTAAATCAGTCAATAAGTCAATTCAGTCAATCAGTAAATCAGTCAATACTCTAGTTTATTATAATTTATTATTATTTTAGTCTGTTTTCCATTGAGGAACTAAATATAATGTGATGATTTTGTAGTATATATACTTAGTTTTTTATGTCGCTTATTCCAAAACTCGGGGTCTCGGAACTTAAAAACCGTGAAGACATTCTTAAAAAGGAAAAAACTACCTTTTTTAGTGGTTTTTGCCACTCATCTTAATGGCAACCTTATAAATGTTTACTGTTTTCCTTTATGGTTATAGATTTTTAAAAAATTAATTTTTGACAACTTACATTAATTTTGAATTAACAATGGATAAAATCCACCGTTAAAATAACTTTTCATGAAAAAATCTTAAAATAATTTTTTTTGACAAATTTTTTATTTTTTTATTTGTCAATGGCCATTTTTCAAAAACTAAAAAATTTTTTAACTCTTTACTAGGCTTAACCTATCTTTTTTTATACGAATAACATATTGTCCAGAATTATTGTTATATTTTGCCGAGTGTAGTGAGGCCTTCAAGCTTATAATTTTTATAACATTTAAAATAATTTTAAGCATAGGTACCTTTTGCATATAATTGTATTTTTTAAGATAAGTCAAGTGTTAGTACTTAGAAAAACATTTCTTCAAAATTTTTGAATGAAAATTAATTAATTTTTTATTATTATTTTTATAATAATATAAATGGAGATATATTACTATTTATTAAGAAAATCACAAATTTAAAACAGTAGTAATTATACCAAGTATAAATGTTAAAATGAGTGCAAATTTATTTATTTCCTTGTTTAATTTGCAAGAAAAAGTAAATAATTACTTATAGGTGAAAAATTATTTTTTTTATCTGGTATGTTTTTTTTTGAATATTTTTCCTCTTTAACCTTTTTACGGAAAATTCCCAGAAAATTATTCAATATTATGGAATAGCAATGCTAGGGTAATTACATATGAAAAAAATGTATTTTCAGACCTTTGAAGCTTTTCGGGTATACTCGAAGACTGGCCCGATCCGAAAAAACCCAAGATCGTCCAGAAGCTTTAGGTCATGTAACCGCACACCCCTAGTTTGTGGCACAACGCTAATTATCTTTTTTTTAAAATTTTTTTGTATTTTTATGATTGTCAAGATCCAAATACCTAAAATTTTCAAAGTGACTGTTATAGATGTAAAAATAAATTATTCGTGTTATTCTTATGGGATTTTTTATTTATGTGGACACGGACATTTTGGGTGTATTATTGAAATAACTCTATATTGAAACCATCAAATTTTCTAAAACTCTGGGTATCTTATTTTTTCATCTAAATATATCACTAAACAATATATTTTATACGTTATTTTAATTTTTAAAGTTACAGCTTTTATATTTAAAATTTTAAGTTTCTCTTCCACGGTTCATATATGAGTAGTTAAGTAAGAAAAAAAAACAGTGCATTCAATTGCATAAGTAGAGTGCGCACTCATAAGGTAGGAAGCTTAAAAAAAACTGAAATCGAGGGACAGACTTATATACGACGATAATCTAAGAGGACTGCATAATAATTTATTTTGAAGAAAAACTATATTTTTGGGACCTAAATACTTCATATCCATCCTGCAGAAAAATTTATGTTCAAATTTTAAGCAAAATATTAATATCGGAAGTTTAGCACTTGAAAAAAGGATAGTGTACGGTCACGACATTTTGAACACTTATCCTCCACAAAATATTTTTTGTAACCTTAGTTAAATATGCGCATTGTGCAGTAAGTTGTTAATATGAAAAAATATTATTAAATAAGTTTTTAAAAGAAAAAAAAGTCCAAAAAAGCTTTCGTTTTGGATATAAGAAGGGCAGGAGAAGGGCACTATGTATACCATTCTGGTGAAAAGCACCTATTTATATGGAGTTTTGTATGCTTAGCGCCCACATTTTTACATAAGTCTAAGGTCTCAATATTCGGCACTTTTTTGGAACCTAACTACCGCGAATAACGAAGGATTTCCGTATAACCCTTTCTTCAGTGTTAAAAAAAATTTTTTAATATCAGCATTATTATATTACCCTGTTTGAGTGTTACTATTTCACTATAAAGTCTTATATGAAACGTCCAGACTCAACATAACTTGCTACCTGGCCTTTTTAAAACAAACTGAACCCACTGATATTGCATCAAAGCTCTGGTCGCCATCCAGTATAAATAAGTAACGAGATATTTTTATTGTTTAAATCATAAAGGAATCTCAGTTTATAATTATTAGAGTTTTGTGTTAAGTCTATAAAAGTAGATCAGCACTTCCAGAATTTTAAAGCAAGTAAAACTTTTGATTATATTCAGTGAAAATTTTCAAAAGCTAATATATCAGATTCCTATTTCACAAGAGCGTTGACATATTCGTTAATAAAAATAGAATACTGAGCTTAGATTATTGATGGTTTAAATACTCTTGTTAAAAGTTTACAAACGATTTGTAAACTCAAAACCAACGAACATGAAACATATTTAAATTTATATTTTGAATCTTGAAGCCTTTATAATTCTTAGCTCCTAAAATCCTTATAATTCTATACTACTTTGCCGAAATTATTCTAAGTCCATTAGATCCCCCCCTCCCCAAATGACATACTTCAAGTACCTTCCCTGCCTATAAATATGTTCCATGTTAATAGAATTTCAGTAAGGTAAGTTGCCCCTATAAATATATGGAAAAATCAAAGATTAAATATCTTTGATTGGGTTAAATATACATTAGGTTAAATATATTAAATATACCCTATTTGCTTTTGCCTGCTCTACTTGTAGGTGTGATATGAAATCAAGATGAGTGTAAAAAGATTATACTCCTGAGAACCTACCTGACTGGTAAGGTTTAATATCTAATCCATTGAATTGATTTTTAGGATAGTAATATCAAAACTATTGTTTCTATATTAAAATAAGTTAAAATAGTTTTTTTGGTCTCCGGTCGGAAAGCACGTATTTCCTGGACGCTACGCGTCCGGAAAAGGCTAGTTTTCTCGCTACAAACACAGACAAATTTTATACGACCCTTTTTCATAAATAAAGAATGCCCCAAATCACAGTTTACCATGGCGATATTTCAAGAGAAAGATTTTCGGTATATTCAAATTATTTTATAACTTTAGGACTTTTATCTCTACGCTGTTTATAGTTTGCTATGTCATTAGCAAATTGATTACGTGTATATGTTTATGAATCATTTGACCTCGCATATGAAAAAAAGTAAATTCAATTAAGCCAAAAACTTCTTATATCGATTGGGCACTTTTTGTGCAAAGTTTCACTTAGTGAAACTCACTAGTCGTTTTTAGGTTTTTTTCTTAATATCTCAAAACTCACAATACTTAAAATAACTTTTAAGTACTGAATTAAAGTCTCAAATTTCCCTAACTATAATATTAAATAGTTAATTTTTAATAAATTTACATTTTTCGCAGAAAACCTTAAAAAAATTCGCAAATTCGTGTATTTCTGTGCATAGAAACACCACTCCGCATACTATATAAAATTAGGTATCCAGGTATTTAAAAAGTATTTTATTCAAAGTATTTAAAATAAAGCTGCTTTTTTGCCGCATAAAAAAATATTCCCATTTGGTCTTATTTTTTTATGCAAATGCCATCTTTCTAGCCCCGTAAACCATAATTTTCTATCACTAATTACTTCATTGTAATAGTCAATAAGTCAAATGTTTATTTTTGGACCTAAATAACCAGTTTTAAAAATACTGAAAAAATTTTCTTTCAATAGTTTTTTTAATTTCAAAGATTTTTTACAAATTCTGCAATTGACATTTTTTTAGAAAACTTTAAATTAGGACTCTGATTTTAAATAAATTATCTTATTTCACAATGTATAATAGAGGATGAGCATAAATTTTTGAAAATTTTGAGTTTGTAGAAATTTTTTAAGACCTAGAAAATCTATTTTTTTTTTTTTAAGTAAATGTAGTTTTAGCAGTAATTTAAAAATTGGTCATTTTGCACAAAGGGCATTCAACTTTTTAATTATAAAGGTGAAGAAACTTAAAAGATGAGACTAGAAATTTTTTATAAAGGTGAAAAAGCAGTGTAAATACTGTTTTCGTACCAATTATTAAAAGATTTTAATTGAAATTTTTTGTTAAATCGCAAGGTTGTAGCATTTTTTTGATATCTTAGTTAACTTTAGATTAGTGACTCGAAAACCATGAATGATTAAACGGATGCATAACCATGTGATGTAATTTAGTATTCCGGATGTAAGGACTAGAGCAATAAAATTACAAATACAAACGCAGTATTTTTATATTTAAATGAAGCATAATTTTTGCTTAAGTATACTATTTTACAATTTCATTTTTTAAAATTATTATCAGTATTAACTACGTAAGAACCTTATAATAATAGTAATAAAAAAGACTGCGAAGAGTTTCGCTCAAAGAAAAAAAGCAAAGAAGTTTTATATATATATTTTTTTTGTAAGGATGTTTGACGTGCCACACCTAGACCACTCCTATAATAAGTATAGAATAATTTGGTTTATAACATTTTTTTGTTTTTATATATTTTTTAATATCATTTTACTGATTATTATTTAACACCTTATTTAGTTAAATATGCAAGTTTAAATAATTATATACTCATATTTCTACTCTCAAGTTTTTCTTAGTTTCTGTAAATATTTAAATAAGATAAAATTTTAGAAAGCTTTTTTAATTAAATTTACATATTTGAATAAGCAATTTAGTTACCAATAATTTACTGAATCTTTTTTCTGCGTTCTAAATCTAAGAAACTTTCTGACGGATTTTTTATTTTAATATGATGATTTATTTTGATAAAAATCGAAAAAAAAATTTTAAGGCACTTCGATATGACCCTAATTTTAGGTATTTTGAGTCTTCAGATAACCAAGAAAGATCGTGAAAAAGAAATCGACGACGGACTTCAAAAAGATTTTTAAGCTGTTATGTCAAAAATTTTATTTTTTATTTCTGAGCTACCCAAAACTTTAAAATTAACTTTTTTCGTGAATGAAAATTTTTAAAATTAGATTTAATGCCAGGACAAAAACCCTCCTAAAAAAAAACCTTTCATTTTACAATAAAAATTAATCGAGTTATCGCCAAATTAAAATTATGCCAAAATTCGTTAAAAAAATTGAAATTCCGTACATAACTCTTAAATCGATTAATTTTTCCTTTACTATCTATTTTTTCAACAAAAAATTTTTTAGAAATTTAAATTTTGAGGTTCAAAACTGTCTTAAATAAATTTTGCTACTTTAAGTTTTACAGGTTTTTTAGATGAAAAATAAATTTTGGTTAATTTCGAAACGTCAATGAAATAAAGATAACATTTCATAAAAAAATTTGTTCCATTCTGATCGTTATATTTTTATTTAACATTCTTATTTTTTATAAATAAGAAAATAATAAAAAATAATTTTCTACATTCAAATAATTTTTTTCTTAAAGAAACTTAATAGTCAAGGAAATAAAAAATTTATTTCAAAAATGAAAAGTTGTTAGAACTTGAAGTTGTTATAGATTGACAAACAAGTTAGCAGTACAGTTTTAAGGATTTGCTTCAACATGATTTTTTCAGAATGGACAAAAGTTTTTTTTAGATTAAATTGTAAAAGTAATATTCGGAGGAGTTATTTTGATAAGTCTGCTCTTGGTTTGATGAAGGGCGATTTTTAATGAAACGCTTTTCTAAATATTATTTTAAATTTAATTAACTCAAAGCAAAATTATTATTGTTAAATTTATTTTTTTTTTATCCAAGAGAAGCGTATTATATGTTAAAATAATTAATTTCATAAGAAAATCGCTGTCAATAAATAGATTGAATAAAATTAAAATAGAAGATGGAAATATTGAGCATCAATAGAATCTTCGTAGCATTTTATCGATTGATGAAAATACGTAAAAAAGCGTAATAATAGTGTCGCATTGCTAATTTGTTAGTATATTTATAATAATCGTTTTATTATTGTGTAAATCTTTAAACGGTGATGAAAAAAAAGTACGGAGGGTGCGTGTGAAGTGCAACGTGCCACCCCATCATTAGCGAGTTGAATCAACCGGAAATTCCAGCTTTCTTTGCACCCAAATAAATCTCTCATTCATCTCATTTTTTATCTAATACCTATCTTTGTTCTTCTTTTTATTTATTCTATTGTTATGTTTTATATAATATTCAATATCTACAGTATATATTTATGCTCGATTGGATTTAACGCAATTTTAATGATGGAAAGGACCAAACAATATATGCAAGATAAATGCAAATCTATACATGTGTCTGCCAGATTATTTAAAAACTAAATCTTTTGTCATTAAAATATTTTCTTATGGAATCTTTAGGTAGCAATCGATTAAAGTGGGCTTTTTTATTCAATAAGAAAAAATTGAGATGCAAATTTTTTAGCTTAAAATATTTAGCTGTCTTTGAAGAACCCTTTTTTCGTCAAATTTTTTTTGCAAAATTCTTTTTCTGTGTTTATCTTATTTCAATTTAAATAATAGTTACTTTCTAATGAATATAGTGACCCTTCGTTATACTATTTTGGTCAAGATATTATTAGGGAGGCTTAAGAGATTTATATATTTCAATAAAAGGTTTTTTTAAGATTTTTTATAGAAAATTGTATCATGGTTATTTGCTTACAAAAAGCAGCATTATTTCTTCTCAAAATTTTACATGTTTTTTTTTTTTGTTTTAATTTATGTAATATCAAAAGAAGTTATTTACCCTTTGAATAAGCTTATGCTCCACTAAGTTTACTATGTAATCCTATATATATTTATTTGAATAATAATTGACTGTTTTAAAATGTCTCTATAATATTTTTAAAATTTATTTTTCTCTAATTAAAAATTTCCAGAAATTCTTTCAATTATACAATACATCTTTTTGTACAAAACAAAAACTTACTTACATTTTATTAATTAAAATAACATTCGAATAGGGATTATTGAAATTCGTAGACGATAGTCTTCCAAAATACGATAAAACTTGTTGAAATTAATAAATACTACAAATGATTATTCAGATAAGCAATATATATGCAAATTTGAGGACTACATTCAGAATCATACAATTTTCGGACTTATTGAATTTGTTTTAAAATTGACAATTAATAGGTACAAGCAATTAATGGATACAAAGTTTTTAGTTTCAAAAATATTATTATTATTAAACCATAAAAACAATACAAAAGTTTAAAAATGAAAATTATATTATAACTATAAGATTACTAATGTACATATCGCAGTAATTTTTTATATAAAAAAATATTTTTAATTTTACTTAAAATAATGAACACTGTATTTTTTCGCAATTTTCAAAAAATCTACAGAAAACTGTCTGAACCAGTTAAAAAAATAAAAATAAATGCTATTAATTTATTAAAAGTTATAAATTAATTAAGATAATCAAAAACCTTAATAGAACAGAAAAAAATATACAATACATAATGTTTAGTTATAAATATCCACTTTTTTCAATTAATCATCAGAAGAATTTTAATATACGGTTGGAAGTATTAACTGAGACTAATCTTCTTGATATGGCCCTGAAATAAAAAAAATTATTAACATATTATTTAATAGTTTGACAGGAAAGAAAAATATTTTAACATGTATGTATCGATAGCCCCGCGATGTTAATTTTTTTTTAAAACGGGCTCACGTGAAAAGATTAAGCTTAATTTTGGCTAAGTTTACTGGAGTAAACTTACTAGGACTAACTACCTTATTAGGACTAGGGGTCGTTCAAAAAAAACGTAACGCTTATAAGGTGGGTGGGTGTTAATGAAAAGTGTTACTTACCCAAATTGGGGTGGGTAGATATTTAACAGAAAGCGTTACGTAACAAACGAGGGGCTATCGTCTTGGAAATCACGAATTTGATTTAAAAATTTTTTTTTGATTTTTTTCTGATTTTGGCTTGTTTGTACCTCAATCATGAATCGTTACTAGTTGAAATGGTTTATTTTCGCCTTGTAATGATTTTTCGTGATTTTTTGTGATTTTTTGTGATTTTTTTCGTGATTTTTCGTGAATTTTGGCGTTTTTTAGCCTTGTAACTCACCCTAGACCTCAAAAATCTATTTTTTACTATTCAATATAATGTTTAGCGGTTTTTACCCAAAAAAAATCAGAAAAAATCAAGAAAAATCAGAAAAAATCAAATTCGTGATTTCCAAGACGATAGCCCCTCGGTAACAAAACTTAACAAGCACAAGTAGATCTTTATTGTTTTTATTTTTGGGCGTAATACTCATTTTTTACCCTGTATTATAACATCGTTTTTATATTTGTATTTTCGCTTTTGTTTGAAAATTAAACCGGTTTTGGTTGAAAATTCAATCAATTGGGTGAATATTCACCCAAAGCAGCTCTACCGTGTATGATCAAAAAATGTATCAATAAAAAAGATATAAAATAAAAAACATCCACGACAATCCATAAAATTATTTTTGTTAGTAACGCTTCTAGGGGTGGGTAGGGGGTTGACAAAAATGTGACATGGTGTTACATGGGGTACTTGGGTACCCCAAAAATGGAATTTTAAGCGTTACGTTTTTTTTAACGACCCCTTAACCTAAAAAGGCTTAATTTTAAAAATTAAGTCTTTTTAGGTTAGTCCGTAAGCTTAATTTTAAAAATTAAGCCTTTTTAGGTTAGTCCGTAAGCTTACCCAAAATTAAGCTTAATCTTTTTACGTGGGGGGGAAATTATCGGAAAAGAAGCAGGTGATTTGAAATTACAAATAAAGATTTTATATATATAAGATGTGGAATTGGAACAAATTAACGAAAAGGAAACGATTTACGTGGCGTGAGCTTGGGATGGGTAATTACGTGTATCAACAGTAGATATTAAACACCAAGTGTCACCCAATAGCATTTCACAAGTAAATTATTTAAAAATAGAGAATTTTGAAATATTTAATAAATTTTTTTAAGAATTAGAAAAGAAAAGTTTTGAATGAGTTTTTGAAAGAAATTATCTTTTTTGTACTTATTTTTCAATAGTTTATTATTTCCTATAAATATGGTATTGAATAACGTTACAAGTTTGCTGCACGGTGTTAGTGACCAGATCTACTGGATTCATAATTCCTAATTATATTACTTTTAGTAGACAATTATTTTTAACAAGGAAAGTCCAGTACATTTGGACACACCAAATTAAACGAAATTGATAAAAATCAGTTATTATGTTGAAAAAGCCCACCGAGTACCCTCCGTTTATTCCAGAGGGCCTTTCGAGGTTAGACTCACAAGGCCATATGTTATAAGATAGGCATTTTTATTTTTATTTATTTTTTTATTAAGAAAAAGTAAAAAAATTGCAAGGCCCATCTACATCTTGTATCAAGAACAATATTTTGAAGATGAATAAATAAATAAAACGATTTATTTCCATATTTATATTTACTCATCACATTTTTAATTTGACACTATTATTTATACACTGTAAAAAAACAACTCCGGTGATTTTACGACAAAATTGGTAAATTTACGAAAATTTAGTAAATTTTTGAAAAAATTTGCAATATTTCGACAAAAATCGGAAATTTACTAAAATTTGTAAATTTGCGAAAAAATAGTAAATTAAGGATTTATTTTTTTCGTAAATTTTCAACAAAATCGTAAATTTACAACTATGTCATAATTTTACGATTTTTGTAGAAAAATTGTAAATTTTAATCGAAAATTTGCGACAAACAGTTGTGAAATTAGAAGCCATATTTTTTGTACCTAAAAACGATTAGAGTCAGTTTTTTTATTTTACACAATGAGAAAAAATGAATACTTTTTTCTTTTCGCTACATTTCTGTTAGCAAATAGGTATATATAATTATTAATATTTTAAGAATAAAAAATGGTTTTAATTACGTAAAAAAGGGTAATCTGGACGAACAAGTTAATATAAGCAAAAACAGGATGAGTCAATTATAATTTAAATGGGACATTTTTACTAAATTTTGATAATATAATTTTCAGTGTATATACTAGATTAATAATAATATAAATTGGAAGTACCTTTAATAATTTACTTATTAAATTAATTTTTTTAATAATTACTTTTTTTAATTACATATTTTTAATTTTTTGACTAACTTTTGATATATGGTACATAAAAAATTTTAAATAATTGACTCGTCCTATTTTTGCTTATAATATGGCTTGTAATTTCACAACTGTTTGTCGCAAATTTTCGATTAAAATTTGCAATTTTTCTACAAAAATCGTAAAATTACGACATAGTTGTAAATTTACCAATTTTGTCGTAAAATTACCGGAGTTGTTTTTTACAGTGTCGTATTGAAGAGGCAGTCATGTTACTGCAAAACGTCTAAATCTTGTCAACAATAAAAAAATCATTCACTTGAAATAAATCATTTTATTTATTTATTCATAAGCAACTATCAAATGTATAAAAAATTCATTATAGTATTTTGAAGGTTTTTTTTTTTTTTATTAAGAAGTACAAAAATACATTTAAGATGGTTAAATTGTAGGATTCTGTAGATTCCTACTATGCCGTTTTGTCCCGAGGTTAACATCTGGACTCTTCAGTAAGGCAATGATGGTAACCTCTGCCTAAACTGCTGTTTGAACTTGTTGACGGGCTTCTTATATATGGAGTATGGACCAAGGGATCGACTTATCGCTTGCGGGAACGACTTATGGTACGTACCATCTTGGTCCCCACAAAATTCTAAATGATGCTGCCATCTTGTGAGCCAACCAAACCCTTTCTGTTAGTCTCATTTTTTTTCTGTATCTTTCTGCTTTTTTCATTACTATAAATGCTTTTACACTTACCGAGATAGTAAATAAACCGAAAGTTCATTTTTTACCCAAAATCAAAAAAATCTTTAATTACTGCGAAAATTACAATTTTTTATGAAAACGGGTTTTACATATCTCAAAAATTTTGTGCAAGCTTCCAATTTCCTAAACTTGTTTACTTCTATTTCTATTCTTTGAATGTTTTCCGAGATATGACTTTGAAAAAGGTCATTTTTTTAAAAAAACTGAACTCTGACTTTAGTTAATTATATCTAGCGCTTAAGTAATAAAAAAGGAATAAATAAAGTACTTTCAGAAACTAGAAATTTGCATAAAAATTTTTGAAACCTATAAAACCTACTTTTATAAGAAATTGTAATTTTTTGGACAGCAATTTAAAAACTGGGTTTCTTAGGCCAAAATTCAAAAAAAAAAAAAAAAAAAAAAAAAAAAATACAGTTTCTGGACTGGTTTGTGGGGCACTCAAGTAGGCCCTTATAGGGAAAAAATTCGGTTGACTTACTATGCGACAGCGTAACCTAGAAGATCTAAGCCAAGATCTTATAATACAAGGCCCTATGCTTCTAGGCCCAGAAGGCCCATTGGAATGAAAAGTGGGTATTCGACAAGTTCTTTCAACATAATAAACCTATTTCCACCTATTTCATTTAATTTGATGTTACAAATGTACTGGACTCCTTTTGTAAGTACCTTATTCTAAATTATCCCTATATATTCGAATACCCGAATTATTCTAAGTTGCTAAATCAAAATCATTCTAATTCCTTAAATAGAAATTACCCTTAAATATAAACATTTTGCATGTTAAAATTTTACCTCTTCTATTCTGAAAATTTTTTTAAACAAACGAGTTGCACTTACTGATAGTATGTTATAAAATTAAAAATATAAATTTATCTATGAAAAAGAAAATTATTTAAAACTATTTTTTTTACCTTATTTATTATTATGGAAATGTTCTAATGTATTGAGAATTTGGTTTTTATTGTCTTCATTACCAAATATATAATTGGCAGTTTCCTTCATAATCTTTATTATATTCTCTTTAGATAAATGATAGTATCGACAAGCTAATTCTAGTTCTTTTGATAATGTAGTCTTAAAAACTCCTTTGTCATCCGTCTGGAAGTAATTAAATTTATTTAAAATTGGATTAATTTGACAACTTCACACGTGCAAATGAAACTTACGCAAATGCAAATTGGATGATTAGAACTTAGTAAATACTGGAGATGATGTGATTCATAATTCAATATAGTTTTACATTTAATATTAGAAGTCAAACATATTTCTGGAAAAAAATTTTTAATTTACAAAGGTATTTAAATAAATTTATTTGATATACAGAATTTAAGTTTAATCTTGTTTTTATTTTAGAATTTATTTTGTATATATTATTGTTTGTAATTCTTACCAACTGGAATTTTTGACTGTAATAACATTTGAAAAAGATTATCTGAGCCTTTCGTTTCGGGATGAATACAAGTACAATGACCAAGTCTTTCTGGTTTAAACTTTAAAATATCTTTAGCTTCATCTTCATTTGATACCTTTTTAAAATAAAATTGAAATATAAAAATGTAAAAATTTTAATTGATGATATAATTGGTACTAAAAAGCGGATGAGAGAAATTTGGTTTGATTCGATTTTCCCAGAAAATTAAATTCCTGAAAAAATGGTTTTCAAGGGGCATTCCCTCCCCCCAAAAAAAATTACGATTTAATACTCTCTGAATCGTAAAGTGTAAATTCGCCTAAAAAAGTACATCTTAAAACCTTATGAAATAGTAAATTTAAAATACACAATACACTGGAGGTGTAAGCGTAAAATTCAGGCTTTTTATTCGAGTGTATATGCTATATATATTTTATTATAAAAATATTTGATTTCTGAGCTAACAATTATTTGCTTTATTTTTTCAATAAATTGCCCACGTTTTGAAGACCTTCAGTCTTCATTATCAAGGCTAAAAATTTACAATATTTTACAATTTAATCAAAATTTTTTTACATAATTTCAAATTTAAAATTAAGTTTACCTTATTAAATATTTTTATTAATTTACACTTTACGATTTAGAGAGTAATTACTCTTTGGTTAAACTTAATATAATTTAATTAATGCCCTTTTTGGTATACAATTTAACTCAAAAGAATATTAATATTATAAAAATTTTTAAGTCACCTCTGCACAATGAGCTGCTATTTTCAATCCAGCATCTCTAGCTTTTTGAAGTAATTCAATGAAGGCATTGCCTTTAGTTGGATCCCCGCTCAAATCGATACCAACGATTTCATGGTACTCTTTTGACATTTCTATTGCCAAGTGAACATTTTCTTTTGCTTCTCTTAAACCTTGTTTTCGATTTACAGATATTAATAATTTAACTATAATATCTAAGTCATCACTCTGCACGGATCTTGAAAATTTAAACATCAATAATAAGTTGCTATTAAAAAACAATAAAGGTATTGATAACCACCTGATAAATTTTGGAAATGTAGAAAATTTTTTGCATCGTTTGTTACTAAAAACTATGTAATTATGAATTAAACTTATAGCGTAAATTTAAAAAAAAATATACGTGATTATAAGTTTGATCAATCTCTATGATTTTTATCAAATAAAGTTTATTCGTCCTTTTGATAATTAAATCCGTTATAAATAATTGACTTTTTGTTTCAAATTGCACTGTTAAAAATACCCGATGGTAAATTTACGAATTAATCGTAAAATTACGATTTTGTCGTAAATTTACTAAAAAAATCGTAAATTTACCATTTAAATCGTAATTTTACGATCGATCGTAAATTTACGATTTTTTTGTAATTTTATACGATTTTGATATTGTAAATTTACGACAAATTCGTAATATTACCACCAAATCGTAAATTTACGATTTTTATGGTAAAATTACGATTTTGTATTTGTAAATTTACGACTGCTAGATTTGAGTATTTATAAGCCTAAAAACCACATTTCCGAAACTAAGGGGTAAGTACAAGTTTACCTTATTTTTTCGATCCTAAACTCATATACGAGTAAAAACTAATTTCGGCATAAAATTTTTGTATTAACACTAAAATATCTAAATGGCATTAGAGAATAAGGTATTCTCATCTCAAAAGTTATTTTAAAGCCGTAAAAACTTTGTTTAGGAATTTCAAATTTTGAATACAAGCCGCAATAGAAATGAACTAAAAAAAAATTTTAATATTAAATAAATTTTTTAATATCTAACATTTTTTACGTACATAAATATTAACAATTGTTTAACAAAAAAATTAGAAATCTTTTTTTTGATTTCTAAGTTAAAAAAATCTAAGGCAAAAGAGGAAAAAGTTAATTAAATCCAAATAAAAATTTTTGGAGCTTAAAAAAGAAGGGAAAATAAAAATCACTTGGCTCTCTTTTACCTTAAATTTTGAAAATTTTAATCTCAGACAAATATACTTATAAATTAAATAGTCTTGATTAAATTTTGCACAAGATCCAGATAATACATGAAAAAATCAAAAAAATTAACCTTTGGGTAGAAAAATCAAAATTTTTTCAAAAGCGTTGATATAAAGTTTTGAATTAAATATGTAGGTTTGTCTGAAATGTTTATTTCAAATATAAAGATTATGTAATTACAAAGTATAATAGTAACGGAATCCCAATAACGTAAAGGGTTCCTACAATAAAAAATGAGAATACACTCATATGTGAGAATAAAAATAATATGAAAAATCATATTTGAAAAAGAACTTTTCTGAAATTTTAAAATTAATATCTAACTTTTATGAGAAATTGTTTTTTACTATATAATTTCCACTCCTTGATGAAGTTTAATGATTTATTTTATGGTCATATTTGAAATAAGCAACGTCAGAAGCCCAGGATACAGTTTTTCAAGTAAAAATAAAACCTTTTATAAAAATTGATTTTCACCCCTTTTTACCCTAATTTTTCACCCCTAGATGAAATTTTATGATTTTTTTGAGTTCATATTTGAAATCAGAAATCTCAAAAACCCCTAGATATAAATTTAGAGCTAATAATATAAAGAAGTTTCAGAATTATAATAAAGTGGTACGTTTTGGCCGCGCCGGCGGTAATCGATTGACAAGGGGAATTCAATACATTTGGAACACTAAATTACACCAAATGGTTATGAACGAGTTTATTATGTTGAAAAAACATTCCGACTACCCTCGGTTAATTCCAATGGGCGTTCTAGGCCTAGAATCGCAGGGTTCAATGTTATAGAATAGGGTTTTTTGGTTATTTTCAATATAACGCTACAACTTCCCATGTTAACCAAAACATTTTTGGTTGGTTTTATTCTTTTGGTATAAGTGTCACCTTTCATACGCCACAAACCAAAATTTTTTATCACTAATTCTTTCATCACTATAGCCAATTAACCAAATAGTCATTTTTTGCTAAAAACAACTAATTTTTAAAATGCTGCCAAATGTGTAATTTCTGACGTAAATGGGTTTTATAGTTCTGAAAAAATTTGTACAAGCTTCAAGTTTCCAAAAATTTTTTATTCGTCTCATTTCCTTGATTCGTTTTTGAGAAATAGCTCTTCAAAGTTAACATTTAGTATAGGCCTAGAGCATGGTTTTATTTGCGATTTTTTTTGAAAGCATGTCCATGGAATTTTTCGACGGTAATTTTAGTTTTTGGGGTCGCTGATTTCGAATCCGAAGTCCGTTTTGACCTAACCTGGTCCAATTTCGCGTAATTGCTCATTTTAGGTCATTTTTAATGTTTTTTTGCCATTTTTTGTTAAAATTTTTAATATATTACCGTTTTTCTCACACTACACTAATGTTTTTTGGGTTTCTATATCTAATTATCATATAATATAGTATATCTACTCATACAAAAAAAAATAGTAGCCCATAATAGGGATTCTTAGGCTATTTTTCACGCTTTTTGGGCTAATTTTAGCTATTTTTATGAAATAATACCAATTTTTATCTACAGCTTCTTTTTTTTGAGTATTTTAAGGTAGCTAAATATACAAATATTATTTTTAATTTATCTAAAAACGCCGCAGTAGCCCATAATAGGCACTTATAGGCTGTTTATGAATTTATAATTTTATAATTATAATTTTATAATTACAAAAACGGACAAAACATTTGCAAGTATTAAAACTATTTTTTTTTAAATTCTGAAAAATTAATCCAAAACTGTCTATTGTGGGCTAGTAGTCCGTTTTTTGTAATTATAAAATTATAAATTTATAACACTACTCGTTTAAAAAAAGTAACGTATTATAAAATACCATTAAAAGGATGAGAATACCCGTGAATCGCCTATTATGGGCCACTGGACATTATTTGTTAAAAAAAAATGTGTTATTTGCGTTTAGTGACCCGAAAGCCACAAGCTGTAGAAAAAATTTGGTATTATTTCATAAAAATAGCTTAAATTACCCCAAAAACGTTAAAAACAGCCTATAAGTGCCTATTTATGGGCTACTGCGGCGTTTTTAGATAAATTAAAAATAATATTTGTATTTTACTACCTTAAAATACTCAAAAAACAGAAGCTGTAGATAAAAATTGGTATTATTTCATAAAAATAGCTAAAATTAGCCCAAAAAGCGTGAAAAATAGCCTACTCACAAAATTTTATTGGTAAAAATTACCCTTTTGATTAGTAAAATAATTTGAAGTTGTCAAAATGGCGTTTTATGTTATTTTTTACCAAAACATATTTTATAAACTACCCGTATAGGAAAAAAAATTACTATTAATTTTAGTAGAATTTATTTATACATTTTTTTCTCGCAAGTGACAAAATTTGGTTTCAGATACTATATAAGGAACCAAAATTGTATAAATTATAAAATATAAATTATTAAAAAAAAAAAATAAAAAAAAAAATTAATTAAAAAAAAAAATTAAAAAAAAATTTAAAATTAAAAAAAAAAAATTAAAAAAAAAAAAAAAACATGTGAAAGAGTGAGAGTATAATAAAATTTTGTAACATTCTTCTTCAAGAAAAATTACCCTTAATTGTAGTAAAAAATAATGGACAAAAGTGTAAAATGTAATATTTTCAATTCTTCAAATAACTTTACTAAAATTAATAGTAAAATCTTCCAGTTGCAAAAGTAGATTTTACTCCACATTTTTTCTCAGTGTAAGAATCCCTATTATGGGCTACCATTTTTTTTTTGTATAAGTAGATATACTATATTATATGATAATTAGGTATAGAAACAAAAAACATTAGTGTAGTGTGAGAAAAATGGTAATATATTAAAAATTATAACAAAAAATGGCAAAAAAACGTTAAAAATGACCTAACATTGGCAATTACGCAAAATTGGACCTGGTTAGGTCAAAACGGACTTCGGATTTGGAAACAGCGACCCCATAAACTATATATACTGTCGAAAAATTCCATGGACATACTTTTAAAAAAAATCGCAAATAAAACCATGCTCCAGGCCTATACTAATTAAAAATGAGCTTTTTTAAAAAATCGTAAAATTGGAATTGTGACTTCAAATTATCATATCTAGTTAACAAATAATTGAAAAGGGTAAAATAAAGAAGTTTTGGAAATTTAAAGCTTGTACAAATTTTTTGAGACCTAAAAAACCCATTTTTGTCAAAAATTACAAATTTGGCAGCAATTTAAAATTGGTCATTTTTAGCCAAAAATGACCGTTTGGTTAACTGGCTATAGTGATGAAAGAATTAATGATATTAATTTGGTTAACTTGTGAGATTTTAGCGTTTTGTTGAAAATTCCCAAAAAAAAACCCTATTTTATAACATTGAGCCCTGCGTTTCTAGGCCCAGAAGGCCCATTGGAATGAACGGAGGGTAGTCAGCATGTTTTTTCAACATAATAAACTTATCCATAAACATTTGGTGTAATTTGGTTTTCCGAATGTATTGAACTCCCCTTGTAAAATCTTTTACAAAAATAAAGCATATTTTTAGTGATTTTTATTTTCTCTCCTTTTTTAAGCTCCGAAAATTTTTATTTGAATTTAATTAACTTTTTCCTCTTTTGCCTTAGATTTTTTAACTTAGAAATCAAACAAAAGAATTCTAATTTTTTTGTCAAACAATTGTTAATATTTATGTACGTAAAAAATGTTAGATATTAAAAAATTTATTTAATATTAAATTTTTTTTTACACTGTAAAAAGTAACTTTTTTATATTAACAAAAAAATTAGAACACTTTCGAAAAATTAGTAAATATTCAAAAAAATTTGTAAATATTCGAAAAAAATCAAAAATTTACTAAATTTAGTATATTAAAAAGAAATTCGAGTATTCTCGATTTTTTTTTGTGAATTCGCAAGAAAAATTGATAATTTACCATTTTTTTTTGAAAATTTTCAAAAAATTGTTGTAATATTCCGAAAAATAGTTGTGAATTTACTACTTTTTTCGTAAAATCACAAAAAAAAATCGAGAATTCTCGAATTTTTCGATAATATACTAAATTTAGTAAATTTACGATTTTTATCGAATATTTACAAAATTTTTTGAAAATTCACTAATTTTTCGAAAAAATTCTATTTTTTTTGTAAATTTAAGAAAGTTACTTTTTACAGTGTAGTTCATTTCAATTGTGGCTTGTATACAAAATTTGAAATTCCTAAACAAAGTTTTTACGGCTTTAAAATAACTTTTGAGATGAGAATACCTTCTCTAATGCCATTTAGATATTTTAGTGTTAATACAAAAATTTTATGCCAAAATTAGTTTTTACTCGTATATGAGTTTAGGATCGCAAAAATAAGGTAAACTTGTACTTACCCCTTAGTTTCGGAAATGTTGTTTTTAGGCTTATAAATACTCAAATCTAGCAGTCGTAAATTTACAAATGCAAAATCGTAAAATTACAAAAAAATCGTAAATTTACGATCGATCGTAAAATTACGATTTAAATGGTAAATTTACGATTTTTTTAGTAAATTTACGACAAAATCGTAATTTTACGATTATTTCGTAAATTCACCATCGGGTATTTTTAACAGTGTGTATAAAAGCTACTAGGAACTGAACCTGAACTGAACAATTCAACGCGGCATCTAGAAATCCAAATACCATCAGTGCGGGTTCCTAGCAAACCAGTTGAATTTCTAAATGTTGCGTAGGTCACTTCACTTCCCAATTTAATAAAGCTAATAATGCTGTGATGAATTTTCAAAACTCGTTTGCACTGGTGCAGACTAAACGTTCCCTGAAACTAATACTAGCAAGTAACCTAGATTTTGAATTTTTTTAGAATTTAAAATGTATTCAAGGTCAGAAATTTACTATTCATTCAACTTTATAGTCATTTTTAACCATCGACCCTTTTGAAAAAAAAGAATACTAAAAAAAAAACGCTGCCAAATTAGCACTACAGTTCCTCAAGCAATGGCAAATGTTAATATGTTTTGAAAATTTTTACCATTTATGTATCATATCTGAGAAATTGAGAAGTGACACAAATTAATTTAAACTAGAACTCCCATGCAAAAAATTAAGCTTTCGTAATCAGCAACAAAAAAAAAAGAATCGAGTTTTTTTATTTTTTGATACAAAAAATTTTAATGAAATTTTGGTATCAAATCCATAAAATCCAGTAATAACGAATTTGCTAAAACTAGGATTCCCTAGAATCTCCTAGGGTTCCGTAGAAAAAAATTAGGTGTCACGTTCAAAAGGAAAAAAAATTTTGATTATTTGTTTATTTTACAGTAAAAAATTTTTTTTTAAATTAGGAAATAGATCAAAAAAATCGAGTAAAAATGATATTTCTAGATATTAGAACTTTTATAGAAGAAAATGAGGTACTACGTCCGAAAAGAAAAAAAAAACAAAGGTGTTTTTTTTATTTTCTTAAATAAAAAATTTTATAACAACAATTTTCAAATAATTAAATATCACATTCTACATTGTCAAGTAAAAACTACATTTCTAGATAAACTTTCGTAGACGACTTTCGACGACTTTCATAGACAAAATGAGGTATTATATCCAAATTAAAAATAAAAGTAGATGTTTTAGTGAAAAAATTTTGAAAAAAAATTAGGTCTTAATACCACAATTCTTTGGAAATATCGCTGGTTACAGACATACATACATATTATATTCATACATATATATCAGGGTTGGGAAATACGGGCGATTTTGACGCGCATTAACCGTATGCCGTATATACGGGAACAGAAAAATACGATCCATATTATTCATAGCCGTATATATACGGAAAAAAATTCTACAGACCCGTATCCGTATGTACGGGTAAAGTGAATACGGGTCCGTACAAATTTTTCCGTATATACAGGTAACAATATAAGGAACCCGTACTTTAGGCATCCATACATACGGCTGAAAAAATTTGAGACCCGTATATACAGATCAATTCTATACGGAACCGTATATCATTTACCCGTATATACGGATGACTGAAATACGGTACCGTATATCACCCACCCGTATATACGGGTCTCAATTTTTTTCAGCCGTATGTATGGATGCCTAAAATACGGGTTCCGTATATCGTTACCCGTATATACGGATAGAATCATACTGGACCCGTATACCTCTGATCCGTACATACGGGTGAATAATATACGGTTCCGTTTTTATTTTTGCCCGTATTATTAATATATACTATTAGTTATTAAATCGGGTGATTAAAGATTTGACCCATATATACGGGTGTCTAAAATACGGCTCCCATAAAGTAAAAACCGTATATACGGCTAGCATTATACGGGCCCCGTATTTAAATTAACCGTATATACGGGTAAATGTTATACGGCCCCGTATACGACTCATCCGTTTGTACGGTTGATTAAAGTTTTGACCCGTATATACGGTTGTCTAAAATACGGGAACCGTATTATAAAAGCCGTATATACGGGTGAGTGATATACGGACCCGTATTTCTGTCAACCGTATATACGGTTAAAAAATTTTGAGACCCGTATATAAGGTTTACAAAATACGGGTCCCGTAAAAATTTATCCGTATGTACGGTTTTGAAAATACTGATCCGTACATTTTTATAACCGTATATACGGTATTTTTTATATAATTCCATATTAAATAAACCGTATATACGTCAAAAAATCAAAATTCATATTTTTCATTTCCGTATATACGGATATAAGGTGCGCGTCCAGTATTCTCAACCTATGCATACACACACGCACCCGCAAATATACAAACTTTTTTTAAAAGCCGGTTTTTTAGCTTTCTGGAGTCACAAAACGTGCTTATATACCAAAAAATCAAAATTTCACCTATCACAATGGTTTTTCATTATATGCAAGCATAAAGAAATGATCTATTTCTCCCCTCAGATAATCATTATTCTCCATTCAATAATCATTGAAATTAAAAATTTTCTACATTTTATAAATTTAAAAGGTGATTTTTGAAAGCTTATTAGGTAATAATTCAAAACTTTTACTTTACTTAATAGCTCTTAGGATAGATAATATGTATTCTTTTTTAGTCATTTCTTTCTCAGAACGAGGTGTACTACGCAATTCCAAGTAAATAACATTATCATTAGCAAACTCCTTTATTGTTTCATAAGTTGCTAAGAAAACTGATTCTTGAGATGTAGTCAATGAATGAGCTAATGAAAAAACCTTGAATGCGCTAAAAATAATTTGTGTTAATATAACTTATCTTTAATATTAAGGATAATCTTATAGGAAATTAAGAAAAAGGAATACAAATTATGGACCTAAAAATAGCTTTATATATTGTTGTGGCATCCTATATACTGAACATAATATTCTAATATTCAATAAATCTTATTTAAAAATAAAAAATAAAAATTTATTTTATTCTCTTATTTTATAAAATTCCCAGTAATAAAAACATAAATCCTTATCCGAATTGGCGGAGAGCCACGAAAAAATTGCTTTTCCTTCTCTTTAGGTTCTAAAAAGTAAAGTCAAAGCAATTTTGATCACTAAATTCTTAAAATTACGTTATTTGCTTCATAACATTCCAATTTTAAAAATGGATCAATTTTTCAAAATTTTGGAATAGAAGGCCTGAGAAAATATGAAAAAAATAAGGACTTAAAGACAAATAGTAAAAATGCGAAATAGTGGCAAGTTTTCGTAAGAGTAGGATCGCATGCAAAGCATTTATAAAAAAATCTACGAAGTAAGCAGTAAAGTATACTGTACGTACGGTCAGAGTACGGTTTATCAGTTATAAAATAAGGTTTAATTTTTAACGTTAGAGCGTTCTGAAAATTTGCTATCCTATTTTTTTAATATGGAACTTTTTCATAGGAATGGGTGCCCTGAAAGACTTTGAAATGTGGAGGTGGGGGAAGGATCAAATAGCCACAATCAAATGTGGATTATATGGGACTTAATAATTTTTATTTTGGGATTTAGAGTATTTTAATATGGAACATTTTTAATACGGAGGGTGATCCTGGAAATCTGAAAATCAAGGGAGGGGGGGTAGTCAAATGTGGCCGATTTAAGGGGGGGGGGGTCAAATCTGGGTTTAGGAACTTAGAATACTTTCGATTTAGGGACCTGTAATAATTCGCTCCCGAATATTTTGGGTTTAGAATCTTAACATCTAGTAAAGGTGATAATTACAAATTATAAATAGTTGAGCAATTATTTTAAAAGTGATACTTAATTTGAGCCTGGAATCGTAAATTTTTTTTTTGAGGGCACATCGATATGACCCGTGTTTTCAGATAGTTTGAACCTTCAGAAAACCGAAAAAAATCGTGAACAAGAAATCGGCGATAGGTGCCAAAAAGATTTTTTCACTTTTATGTCAAAAAACGTGTTTTTCGTATCTGAGCACCCTAAATTTTTAAAATATCTTTTTAGGTAAAAAAACTTTTTTAAAATAGATAAGAAAATCTGATTGCCAGGGAAAAACCACTCCAGAAGAAAAAAAAACTTATCTTTTTACGATGAAATTTAGCCAAGTTATCGTCAATTTAGGATTTTGCTCAAATTCGTCTTAAAAAAGATTGAGATTTTATTGAAAAAAGCCTGTTTCTGAACTTTAAACATGCATTACTCGCTTGATTTTCATCGTATAATAATAATTTTTTTTTTAAATTGATTAATTTTTTCCTGGCAATTCATTTCTTTAAGAAAAAAAAATCATTTTTATCGACCAAATTTCAATTTTTAGGTCAAAAGCCTTTGAAAACTGTAAGTAGCAAGATTTAAATTTTGTCAATAAATATAATTTTTTTCTTAAAGAAATGAATTGCCAGGAAAAAATTAATCGATTTTTAAAAAAAATTATTATTTTACGATGAAAATCAAGCGAATAACGCATGTTTAAGGTTCAGAAACAGGCTTTTTTCAATAAAATTTCAATCTTTTTTAAGCAGAATTTGAGCAAAATCTTAAATTGACGAAAACTTGGCTAAATTTCATCGTAAAAAGATAAGTTTTTTTTTCTTCTGGAGTGGTTTTTCCCTGGCAATCAGATTTTTTTATCTATTTTTTTAAATTTTATTTACCTAAAAAGTTATTTTAAAAATTTAGGGTAGCTCAGATACGAAAAACACGTTTTTTGACATAAAAGTGAAAAAATCTTTTTGGCACCTATCGCCGATTTCTTGTTCACGATTTTTTTCGATTTTCTGAAGGTTCAAATTATCTGAAAACACGGGTCATATTGATGTGCCCTAAAAAAAAAAATTACGATTCCAGGCTCAAATTAAGTATCACTTTTAAAATAATTGCTCAGTTGCGTAAAATTCATAGGGTTCCTCAAAATCCCTGAGTTTCCCTAACTTTTCAGTCCAAAAATTATTAAATTTCCCTGACTTATTTTTTGAATTTTCCCTAACTTTCCAGACCTAAAATTAAAACTGATTTATGCACGCATATTTCATGCATTTTTGTTGCGTTTACACAAACCGGTCATAATTTTTTTTTTATGGACTAATACGATTTGAGGGGGTTTACTTTAGGAAATAGGGATGTTTCTAATAGATAATTAGCCAATAAACATGTTCCATAAAAGTTTAACACTTAAATCCATCATTAGTTTTTCCCCTTGTTTTACAAATAGCTATTGTAAATAAAGGGCAAAAAAGACCTCCCACGCAGAATAGAAAATAGTTTTAGTAGACTTAAAAAAAGTATATTTATTTCTAGATATATAATAATAAATAAAAATAATGTAAAGAAGAATTATTTACTCAGACAAAGTTTCGAAATTTCCAACATCCAGCTTTTCAGGCTTATTATGCATTTCAGAAAGTTTAGCCAGTGTTTCATAACTTAAAGAACCATTTAAATGAGCATGTAACTCCTATAGATCAGGAAAAATAACTTTATTAATAAAATTGTTTAAAGAAAGCAAAGATTTATAATTTATAAAATTAGTATATAATTGTTATTAACTTACAATTTTTGGAATCTTCTGACAGAAATTGTATAAATTTTCATTTTCAATTCCATGTTCCTGTATATTTGAACTCATTTTTGGATGTGATATTTTAAATTTAATAAGAAAAGAATTAATTCTTCTTAAAAATCCACATGGACTATTCTATATCCACCATAATAAAAATAAGTACTCGAAGAGTAAACATTTAGCAGACTACAAAGTAAAGAAGCAATAAAAGTCCCTATAATCAAAATGGCGTTTTACGGGATTAAGGAATCTAGTAAGATTCTAGTTCTTAGTAATTCAGCAGAAATTATTTGAAAATTCAAATATTAAATATTAACTTATTATATAGGTAAATGAAAGAACATTAATGTAAAACAATAAATAAACAAAATTTTATTAATCAATGTTATAAAAAATGTAGGTATGTTTTCAATATTGTTCATAATCCGGTAAAAAATAATGTGAAGCGATTTCAGCTTAATAACTTTAAATTATTAAATGTATCAGAAAGTTTAAAAAGCTTTGAATAAAAAAAAATAAATACAAAATAATTTTATATTTTCATGATAAATATGAGAAATTAATAAAACTCAAGAATTATATTGAATTATAAATATTTATTTCGTTTAAATAAAATAATTTTTACATTAGCTTGAAAAATATTTTCTTTTGTATTTGTATATAAAATTTGTAATTTTAAAAATTAAAACTGAAACTCACTTATATTTAAAATTTGCACATTTTATTTACAATTAAAATATATAATTTATATATTACGTATAATTTAAATGACTTTTTTATATCGAATAAAATAATTTTTCTTGTACTTAAAATCATCTATCACAATTAAGTTAATCAATTTGATCAAATAAATATATATTAATTATTTTTAGGTATAATTTGGGTAGTTAAAAAATTTACTTAATTATTTGAAATTAAAAGTTGACCTTTGGAGCTTGATGGAAGAATTTCATTTACAAATTTTAATAAAACATCTTTTGGTGGAATTGGGATAATGTTTCTTGAACGTATGTAATTATAAAGTTTGTTACTCCTTATGTACATCAACAAACACTCGTTTAATAATGACATACTATAATTTGATACATTTGTACTTGGATTCTTTTGATTAAAATAAAGTTGTACGAATTCTCGTTGTCTTTTGGGTAATTTGAAAATTGCGTTTTTCACCATTATCTTTTCCTCCAGTTGATTCGTTGCTACGAATTTTCCATTGCTCTACAATATTTTCAATTTTTTATTAATTTCATAGTTGTATTTTTTGAATTATTCAATATATAAATTACTTTATGTACCTTTTCAGATGAGTTCAATTTTGTAAAGTTTAAATCTGTTTTCTTAAATGCAGGGTTAATATTAACGAAACATTCTCTTATTGTTATTTTGTTAGCCCGGTTGCATAATTGTTGCCTTCTGAAGTCTTCACAAAGATTACATCTCATCTTATCGCTAAGTTTATTTTCTGGTACTATCCCTGCACATTTTTTAGATCGGCTAAAAATTTTTAAAAAATTATTAAATTAATAATATTTTAAATAAATTTCTCTATTTTTGTATCATTAAAATTTGTATTAAAGGTTCAAAAATTTTAGTATAAAAAAAAAATTGAGTTACTGAAAAAAATTCTAGTTTTTAAAAATAAAATTTTTTTTCTATTCCTTCTATTCTTATTTTATTTTTTGAAAAAAGAACTTTTTTCTTAGTTTTTAAAAAGAATGATAATCAAAAACTGGTTTTCCAGTTCAAGTGTATGTCAAAGGATCATTTTCATCTTAACTTAAAACAATTAATTAAAATTATAAAAGAACATATACTTTTTAATCAGTCCTGTCCCTTCACAAATTTTTAAATTTTCAACCTCCTGCATTATAGACAAAATGTCTTCTGGTGAATTAATACTAATTTTTGGTACTGCGATGCTAATTTTTTGGTCATTAGTAGTTACCTAAAAAAATATATTTTCTTTATGAATATCAAAGCAATATTTTGAAAAGAATTTAGATACAAAGGCAAATAGTACAGCTATTTTTTAAACAAATGCACGAGCAAGTGTAGCGAGCGAGTGCAGACAACATGCAAAAGTTGAACCCCATATTTTGCCCCGTGATTTAAATCATAGTTTCATATATAATGGGCAAAAAGCCGCCTCCATAGGGTAGAAAATTTGCTTTTTTGACCGAAAAGGGCAAAATGGACTATTTTCTGACCTTTACGGGATGTCTTTTTTGCACTTTATATATATGAAATATCCTACTAAACCTTTAACCATCGAATTCGTCAAAAATAAACTTTATACACGTGATATTGTTTGATATAGTTTCAGAAAATTTTTTCTATTTAAAAAAATAACTTACCAAGTACGATAAATCTTCTCTTATAATTATGCAGCATTTTTTTTCTAATGTAGACCCGTTAATATTAATAAATATAATTTTCTTAAAATTAATTATCCAACTCCAACCAATGGGAATAGGATTTGTTTGAAAATATTCTGAGATTTCGTAAATGCCCATAGATTTCCGTTGTACCTGAAATTAAAAAAATTAATAAATAGATATAGGTATTTAAAAATGCGTATAATTTGAAAAAATATCAACATTATTTTGAAAATTATAAAAAATATAAATTGTCTAGTAACGTTAATAAAACTTTGTAGTTATTACAATTCTAGCAAGCTTAGAATTTTATTTCGTAGTCACTTTTTTGCTGATTGACGAATACTTAAGTTTTTTGGCAAAATATTTGAGATATCAATACAAGTGTAGTAAAATTACTACTAGTAGTAAAATGACTAAAAATTGTAGTAAATTTACTATTTTTGTAGTAAAATTATAGTAAATCGTAAATTACTAAACGGTAGTAAAATTGTGTTCATTATTTTTTACTGTGAGTTGTTAGTCAAATAAAAAGTACCGTAATCCTGGGGTGATTGTTTTGTTGGCTTTTTGACTGAAAATTTTTTCTAGAACTACCACAAGAGGGAACAGGGTGTTCTTTAGATATTAATTAAGTTCATTTCTTCTCCATGGATTAATATGTGAATTTCAATTTAATTAAAATTCTATTTAGGCGTTTTCCCATGGGGGCTTGTACGTAAATATTTGTGATATCTATTTTACTTTTTTTCTATTTGATTATTTCAATCGGAGACGAAACTCACATTATCTAGTATCCATTACTTTTAAAAAAGGACCAATTATATTCTCAAAATTTGTAGTCCAAAAAAAAATTTATTCTTTAGATAAAAATATTTTTATAATATTATTTTTCAAATATTTATTATAAAATTTTAAGTGAATGGAAGATGAGAATGGTAAGCTACAATTTGAAGCATCTATTTTTATGTACCAGCAGAGATTAGGTAAACCTAGTCTGGTACCAGGCTCTTATACAGCTAGATACTGATGGTTCGACGAAAAAATAATTTTCTATACTCACGTTTAATTCAGTGCTATTTTCGCTTAATTGAGTATTACTAGACTTTAATGCCGTTTGGAGATCTCCCTAAAAATTAAGTAAAATTTAAGTTCAAACAGAGTTAAAATAAAATAAATTTTGAGAGTGATAAACTATCAAACTAATTGTAAGCAAAAGAAAAATTTTTTTGTACCTTAACATATCTCTTAGAAATTTCACAAATAAAATCTTTTAAATCATTTTGATTATCCTATAATAAAAAAATTTATATTATTAGTAATATCCATATTTAATTACATAAATGAATATTTTAACTTAACTTACTAATATATTTTTTTCTGAAAAAGTTTCTTCCATTATATTTTTAAAATCATTTTCATCCATTATTTCGTCATGCGATACTTCATCCGAATCCTAAAATTTAATTAATTTACATTATAAATTTTCAAAAGTTAAAAATAAGTTCCTGTAATTTTAATAAATTAATTAATTAATTACATATGGTTCGAATTCTTCATTTTCATGTGACATACTTGAATCCCATATGTTCGTAACATACACGTTAAAATTTTTCTAAAATATCAAATTTAACAAAACAGTTATTACTTTTGAATTATTTTATCTCAATTTTTATTTTAAGAAAACTATTTTAAAATTTACATTTAAAATAATTTTTAAAAATAGGGTAGGTGTATGCTGCTATGATAAATGTCATCGACATATATAGTCTATGTATTATAACTAACAAATTTTACTAGAAATCGTCTTTTTTTTTTATACATCTAATACATCTTTTTTTTTTAAATAAGTAGATTTTAAAACAACTATTTATTCCTGCATCTAGAGAACTGTCAGTTTCTGAGTTCCGCAACATTTTAAAATTGAATTCGTTGGCGATTAGTATATCGTTCCGCAACTTTTTACGTTCAAATTCCGTAAGAGCTTAATAAGATTATCATACACGCATATAAAAAATTAGTAAATATAACCAAAATAACGATTTTGTTTACTAAGTTCAGTGTGGTTAAAAGTCACTATAAATTTTTAGTAAAATTCACTAATAAAATTTGTTTATAAAACTAAAACTTCAATTTTTTTAGTAGAATTTACTAATTTTTTGGTTATATTTACCAATGTTTATTAATTTTTGTTTACTAAATTTGTTGAGGTTAATTTTACTATTGTTTTTTTTGCGTGTATGGATTTTTAGATTATTTTTTTAATACAATTTCCTTTTCTATTTAAAATTTTAGTCTTCATGGGTTTTCTAAGCTGTAAAATTTTTGCTGCCTGCCAGAGCGTAAAACTCGTGCGTAAAATTTGGCCCAGATTTTTCCGCGCTCCTTTTACGCTAAGAAACGCCAAAAATATTGAAAGCACTATTTTTAATTGTTTCATGTTTAATATAAACTTTTTTTTTGTTATTTTTATGCTGTATAATTTTGCAGAATTTGGACATTTATGTATGTTACAATAAGTATTCGAAAGATTATTTAGATTATCTTTGGAATTGACAAAACAATGGGTTGCGAAACTGGAACTTTTTTAAGTCTGATAATCTCATGCGGAATCCCACATAGTAAAAAATAGCACAGTTTAGTAATTTTACTAAAATTTAGTAACATTACTACAGAAATAGTAAAATTAATACACTTGTAATAAAATAAAAATTTATTACTTTTTCACCCAGACACCCACAGTAGAGCCGCTATGGTTGAATATTCACCCAATTGGTTAAAAAGCAACTCTTATTAATAAATTTTTAATTTACTACAAGTATAGTAATTTTACTAAAAATTTTCGTAATTTTGCTACACTTATAGTAAAAAGTATAGTAAAAAATAGTAAAATTTTTTCCAGTATAGTAAAATTACTACAATTTGTAGTAAATTTACTATTTTTGTAATAATATTGCTAAATTGTAGTAAAAATACTAAACTGTAGTAATATTGTGAACCTAAATTCTTTTTACTGTGTTTCTTATTCTCTTACAATAAAGAAAAAATTTCAACGATCTACATGAATCTTGTACATAATTCGGACGGAAAGATATAGGCCTGATATTACATTTCCTTTTCACATAGCTCCGGAATCAGCTTTATAAAATAAATATACGCACTTTGACAAAAGAATAGCATATTACGTTCCATGGCCAGAAAAGTAAAGGATGGTCCGAATCCCACGTAGATAGTCAAGTATGATAAACTGCGAATTAGGACCTTCTGTTTTCTGGTCATGGTTCGCAATGTACTATTTCTTCCTCAATGCCGAGAAAATGTAGCTTGCTTTGTAGACGCTGACAAAAAAAAAATTATCTCTATTATTCAAACCTTATTCTTTTTTGATACCAATCGTTTGGTCTGCTTATTCAAGTAGGGATTTGGAATTGCATTTTTCTTTAAAATACTTTTTTTTTGCTTAAGACCAGAAGAATACCGGCGAATAATATATTTTTCTTCAAAATGATGCTCACAAATTCCACTATGTTTATCCAAATTAACATTTAAAATTTTTGACCACAGCGATCGTAATTTTGCACTCTAAAATTAAAAAAAACAGATATATATATATATATCCTGTACAATAATCGGTTTTTAGAATATAAAATTATAACATTTTGCATATAGCATAAGGTTTTGAAAACGCGTAATTTGAGACCATTTACAGCTCGAAATGTTGACTCGTTAATTTTTTATTAACAATAGTTTATGAAAATGATAAAAATTGTTATAACAAAATAAACGAATCAATATTTCGAGCTATAAATGATCTCAAATTACATCTCAAATTAAGATCTTTAAATTTGGTAAATTATTAAATTTTATTTAGATGTTACTTTTCTATTCTACTGAAATGTCTATTATACTACGACATATACATTACATTTGTATAAATCAAATCAAAAATAAGATATTGTTCATATAAATTTTTACCTGTGGAGCCGAAAATATAGACTCTTGTTTAGTGCCATTTTTTCTTTTTTTCTTTGAAGAATCTATACATGCAGGAACGCAACATTTATTTTCCATTTTGAGTTTTCTTGAATTAATAAAAATTTTTATTCATGTTGAAGTGCATTTTTTTATCTATCCTTAGAGCCAATGACTTTGCATAAAATCAATGTATCTGAATAAGAAAATTCAAAAAATGCCATTTATTATATATACGTATATGTTTGGTCAGAAAATTTTGAATGAAAAAGTATTACCCAATATAGGGTAGTTTTTTCAAATTCCAATATTATTATGTAACACTTATACTTGCTTAGTTGCTTAATTAATAAACAAAAGCGAAATTAGAAATTTAATTGTAAATAATAATAAACTTTTGTTCTTACTTAGATTTACTTAACCTCCATTTGCATTAAAAACCATTTTTGTTGATGCTTTGCTTGTGCACACTGTTGTTCAGCAAGTAAACTATAGTTTTTTATATAGTATATGGGCATTTTTTATGGTTCGCACAAATTTTAAAACTATATTAATATTTTTAAAAAAATAGAACTTTTTTTGAATATTTTTAATATAATTTGAGCGGAGCATGCAATTTCTTTTGGAAGGCTATTTTTCTATGTAAAATTTTTGCAATTAAATTGTCCTGATTAAGGTTGTAAATACGATTATTTTAAGAATTTGTTGTAAAATCTCGTATACAAGATATTTTATACCAACACTCGTAGTTCTTTTTGTTTTTGTTCTTGTTAGCAGAATAAAACGCATGCGCACTAAAAAATAATAGATTCAATCAAGGACGGCATCAGACGGCATACACCCATCATACCCAACTTTTCCCATAAAGTTTCTGAATAAGAATTGCGGGTTTACAGCGCAAGTTACAAATGAATTATATAGGGGGCATTTTATGTAAACTCATTAATATTTTGAAGATAGTACTAATCTTTTGAACCACTGTAATGTTCTGTATTTTGGCTAGTTTTTATTTTGCAAAAAGCGCTTAACATAAAAATGTTAAGTTCAATAGTCAAGGCGCCAGCAATGGATGAATAAATGAATAAATGAATCGTGACAACTGCGGTCCGAAAAACTTACTAGACAACATAAAAATGGTTAAAACAGCAAAAATCACCGTTTCTGAGGTTAGAACTACACCATTTTGAGTCCGCCATTTTGATTTTTAAAAATCTGTCTTCAAAATAGTAATCAGCGACCCCAAAACCTTAAGGGATACCAAAAATAGACCTGTTACGAGGTACCGAGGCAACCTCGTTTGATACGTTCCGAGACGAGGCAAGAACGAGGCGAGATTGAAAATTTTAAAACCTCGTTAACCCGAGGCAAGACCGAGATTCAAATTTCCAAAACCTCGTTCTCGCCTCGCCTCGTTTTGCCTCGTAATTTTTTTAAAAATTACGCCTAATTAAAAAAAATTGACGGTATCATACTAGACAACGCATCTAGTAATAATACATTGTTTGATAACCGTAATGCTTTGCTTCATTCAGAAGATGTATTAGATTTTAATAAAACTTTAGAATCTTCAGTTTATTTATAGGAGAATTAAGAGATTTTTGTCAACCTTTTAAAATCCAATTTGTCAAACCAATATTAGATTGCCCAACACGGTGGAATAGCAGTTTAAATATGTTAACTTTTTTTCGAGATTTGAAACTATCCATAAAATTCTTATGTGAAAATAATTCAGAAATGCGTAACTACGAAATATTAGAGAAAATTGTTTTTGATTTGGATGAGAAAATTAATAGAAATCGCTTAGATGAAATTTTGATCGGTGCATTTCAAAAAGGCAGGGATAAGATTTTGAAGCATTACCGACTGTGCAACTGGTTTTATAGTACTTCGCTTATCTTAGATCGGCTGTATTCAAGTTCCGCTAATCCCCTAAAATTGTCTCCAAAATCTTTACGAATTCCGCTAATACTTAAACCGATCATCCAATTATTTTCAAGGGATTATTTTTGATAAATATCTTGATCTTCAGGCATATCGAATTCCTCAAAAAACGTAAATATACCATTTTTTATAAAAAAAAGTATACACATTTTTGGTGATAAGACAAAAAAACAATTTTCCCTAACACTTTAAAACAGACATGAGACTGATAATATCTGATTCAATATCTTGTTATAAGACGTTGGTTGTAATCAAGTTCGTGTAAATGAATAGCTACTAGTTTATTTAAATACTTTTGGTTAGTTATACTTCTTGGAAAATCATTAGCTGATTATAATCATTATAAAAATTTTTTCTTGTCATCCCCTTAGTATTCTTACTACAATTTAAAAAATAGGGATAATCTTTTTGCGGAATTCGTTAAAATATTGAAAATTAAGTAGCTTAAAATTTGTGGAACTCATGTATGTTTTAATCCGATTTGCGGAACTCGAATACAGCCCTTGGACTAGACACAAGGTTAAAAAGTTTTCAAAAATGGAAAGGGGAAAAAGCTAGCAAAAAAGATAGCAAGAAATGTTTAAAAAATATATATATAATTTATTATAATAACCTGAAAGCTGATGGAAATGAAAAAGAAAAAAAATAAAAGAACTTTTTTTAGTAACCACCTCGTTTATAAGCGAGGAATTCTCGGCCGAGAACGAGGTAAATGTTTTCTCACCTCGCCCGAGGTCGAGGCGAGGCGAGACAGATCTCCGCCTCGTTCTCGTTCTCGCTAAATTTTGTTGAACCTCGCCTCGCCTCGTTCTCTTAACAGGTCTAACCAAAAATAGGCTAATTAGCAATTGCTAATTTTTGCCCATTTATGATATAGCGTTCATTACTCAAAACTGGCCATCCGAAAATGGATGAAACCTTCAAAATCGGTTTCAGTGACCAAAAATATTACATTTCACTCAGGTGACTAAAATTTGCGATTAGTTGTAAAAATTATAACTCATAACTCTATAATGTACGGGATAGGATTTTAGGTAATTATATAACATTTTATGTTAACTCATTAACGCCAGGGCGAATAGATTTGGAAGTGAGCAAAAATATATATATTCTCTTGTAGATACGTGGCTAAAAAGTTCATCCCTATAATAAAATTTCACACTCTTTCAGAATCTGACATTAGTATTCACTTACAACCCTTAAATATACCTCAAAAGTGGGGTGAAAGGGGGTAGGTTAGGCATTATTAGGAAATTTTTGGAGAAATTAATGAAAAAAGTATAAAATTTTATTGGAAAATGTTTGAACATATTATTTTGCATGTAAATTTAAGTAAACTTTGTTAACATTCATGTCTCATTCATTTTGGTCCTATTTACAACCCTTAAAAGCTGTATAGTGGTAGTTAAAAAAAATTAAAATAAAACTTATTTTTTATAATTAAAACTATATGTAAAGTTGGCTGCTAATTTCAAATTCAACATCAGTTTTGTGCTAAAATTTTACCGAACCCTCTAAAATAGGGGTTATGCTTTATGACAAATTTGTCAAAGTCACCTTTATTTTAGAGGATGCGGTAAAATTTTTGCATGAATAACGAGATCTATAGTAATTGGTTTTCTGTATATATTAAAGTCAAATTGATGATTATTTTTTGTATCCGTGATGTCCAAGAAATTTGTACTATTATTATTTTCTGTTTAAATAGTAAAATGTATATTACTGTTTATGTTATTTAAATAAGATTTCAGAGAATCTAACTGCCTGTTGGTACATAATTTGTCGAATTATATAAATGACGGCCATAGGTATCTCGACTTATAACTAACAGTTTTAAATCGAAGGTAATTAACCGCTTAATTTGGTTAAAATCAAACCACGTTTGCAAAATAGCAAGTGATATTTTGGTGCAATTCTTATAGGGTAGAATCACTAGTGAATGACCAATGAATCAAGAACTTTACTATAATATAAACATGTTCCATGCATTTGGGTTGGGTTTACACAAACCAGTTATAAGTTTTTTCATTTAGCTTTGGGTATTCTTATTTGGACGCTGATAACAAAAATAATCCTTAATAATAATGAGAAAACAGTATTTATTAATTATTGTCTGTTTTACTCTTTTTTAGCAAATTTTAAAAAAAATTTTTTTATTTTTTATTGACTGATACCGACTTAGGGTATCCCAAGAGGCTCCTACGAGCCTGTGCTGGGACAGTAATTATGCGGAGCAGCTGACTTTTCTTAAGATCTTAAACTGGTAGTCGTATATATATACCCAATGGATAGATTTGATCATGACTATCATTTAATGTTCACCAGATTTAATTTACCAACTATACAAAGTATTCATCGTTACAACGATATGATGCTAGTCTGGAGGATATTGAATGGAGCGATTGACATAGAAGATCATCAAAATGCTTTTGTTAAAAGAATTAATAAATATAATTTAAGATCCTCCAAAACATATTTTGAGATTAAAATTAAAAGTAATTTACAAAATAATTTTACTTCTTGTCGTCTAATAAGAGATTGGAATATTTTGGATGATGGATTTGCTAATATAACAATAATTGATATTAATAATTAACAATAATTTTAATATTACTAGATTTATTCTAAATTCACTCTAATTTTTACTTAAAATTTTTCTCTATATTTCTATTTTTATTATTTTTTCATATCACTAGGAGGCTCCGCCCCCTGCGCGCTTCGCGCGCCAATCCCTGCAGAGAGATTGAAGTAGCATTTTGATGATCTTCTATGTCAATCGCTTCATTCAATATCCTCCAGACTAGCATCATATCGTTGTAACGATGAATACTTTGTATAATTAGTAAATTAAATCTGGTGGACATTAAATGATAGTCATGATCAAATCTATCCATTGGGGTGTTTGTCTTAAAAGATAAGAATCTGATAAACTTTTTTTGAACAGATTCAATAGACTTAATCTGGTAGTTGAGATATGGAGACTACACATACGGTAATTCTTAAGTAGCACCTGCCTTTGTAGAACTGATTTTATGTCTGTTTCTTTTAGTCAATGAGAAAGAAAAAAAAACTTATAACCGGTTTGTGTAAATATAATACAACCTAAATGCATGGAACATGTTTACTTCCAGATGAGGACTAGGTATAATACAAATGTTACTCAACATTATAATACAATTTCCTATTTTTATAATTTGTAATTATCACCTCACTAGCTGTTAAGATTCTAAACCCAAACTATTTTGATTCCCTAAACCTGAATTATTCTAAGTCCCTTAATCGATATTACTCCAAGTCCCTAAACCTGAATTATTCCAAATCCCTGAAACTGATTTATTCCAAGTCCCTAAATTAATATTATTCTAAGTCCCTAAGATTTTTCAAAGACTTTTAAAAGTATTTTTTTTATTTATATATACTTACCTAATTATTTTATGTCTTATTTGACCCCCCCCCCTTAAATAGGACAAATTTGACCTCTCCCCCTTAAATAGGACTAATTTTACCCCCCCTAAATAGGACAAATTTTACCCCCCCCCCTTAATTTTCAAGTTTTGAAGTACCCCCTCCCTATAAACATGTTCCATGTTAAAAGGGTAAAATTATATGAGTTGTTCCTGGACTCTGGCGAGCTCGGGCGTTCTTGGCCTAGCTTTGCCACTTTGGCGAGCTCGGGCGTTCGTAGCCTTTCACATAGCTTTGCTACGTGAACTTAGTTTCGCGGTGCTTAGCATGGGTCTTTGCTCCCATTGCTCTTACGGCTGTAGTATTTCTTTGCTATCGCCTTTGCTCATTTACCTCATCGAGTACTTGTAATTTTTCGTATAAGGAACGTGGCCCTAAAAAGAGCCTATTGGTAAAGTCCTCCCTTGTCACGTCTTATAATTTTTCATTAGTAAACTTCGTAACGAATTTTTCGCGCGCGCTCCAATCAGTGAACAAGCTCAAAGTCAGCAAAGGCCTATAAATATAACCACGAATCTAGCCAAGCAGCTTTTGCTGTCCTGACTTCAGCCTTCACGCACGCGACTACCTTGACACCTTCGCTATGCTGTGGATGAGATTCTTTGCTGGTTTGATTGTTGCTGATGTGCTTGGTGCACTTGTAGGAGTCCATGGCTTTCGGACGTTAAATCCTCATTGAAGCAGCTCGTAAGCTGTGACTGATTGAATCGCTTTGTGCAATTTTCCGAGCTCGTAGGCTTGAAGAGGTGGACATTGATATTCCTAGCCAGGAGAAGTCACCTGAGCACAAGGTGCTCACATGATTGTAAGTTTTGATTTCTCTTTGTATGTTTGTGTGTATTTGTGACCTTGGTGATTGAATTTGTTGTATGTCTGTGATTTATTGATTTTGGAACGTGTGGCTGAGGCCACAGATCAAACGCACAAAAAAACCACAGACCCTTTTTAGGGCCACCTATTACGTACAACAAAGAACAAATAATACAGAAACCTTCTACTGAAATTAACAATGTCTATTTTTTTTTATTTCGGCGGCATCCGCCCAGACCTCCAAACCGTATAACAAGACGGTATTCCTCATGATTCTGCTGGGAGTCTGCGTTTCCTTGATCTGAGATCGACGCGTCCTTTTCACTCGTCCTTTGAAATTGTACTCAGAAACTCAGTTTGTTGTTCAGCAGAGCTCCCAGGTACTTCACCGATGTTATGGTTTGAATCGAGCGAGGATTCCCACCATCGTGAAAATTTATGTCAAATATGTTGGAAACCCTTCGACGGATCAGCAGTATGATCTCAGTTTTTGGGATCGCCCATCTAGAGTTTGATCGAGTTTCACTCGAAGGATCGAAGCATGTCGTCCCACCTGGCTGAATCGAACGCGTTTTTAACGTGTAACGTTACCAGTAGCACGTCCATGCAATTTGCGTGCCCCTTTTTCCTTTCGTCCCTTACGGTATCCGCAACACGCCTGATGTCTGAATATATGGATATGGTGGAAATATGATGGGCCTCTTGCTGACAACAAGAGGGAAGGTTAGAGGCGAAGTGGCGTTCGCATGACTGGGTGAAGAGGACAGAACGGCCGTCTTTTATTTTATTTTATTCAAAAGTACGTGAACCACGATGTAGTCTCGCAAGGTGTACCATTCACTGGTCATTTTCAATTCTTGGTAGTTTTCAGGACCCCAAAAATCAAGTATAAGAGTTTTTGTTGCAGAAAAATAAAAACAAGAAGGATTGAAAAATGGGTACGTCAAAATTCTAGAAATTCAAGAGCAGACTGTGTATAATATCAGAAATTATTATTTGCAGTAAAAGAAAAATTTACATAAAGCATGAGGTTTTATAAAATAAATATCGCAATTTATCCTATATCCTATTCTATATACTTTTCTGTATTCTGATTTTACAAATTGGGTATTGAATATTTCAGCAAAATTTATTTATGGGTCTGTTTCTGTAAAAACTAGTTTTTCAGATTCTGATAACTGACACGCACGGAAGGACAACGACAGTTATGACCAGTAAATGGCAGACTTTGGAAGGTAATGACTGATTGAGATAATCTACGATACGTAATATATATTATATTGGTTGACATAACCAATTGATCAATAATTTCAGGGACTTTTATTATGAATTATTAATATTTAACCGTTTAATTAATAAATTTATCTGAAACAAAATCCTCAAAATTCTTGATCTACAAATCAAAAAACCCATACGGGTTTCAGACACTTAAACTGCGAAAATAGCAAAGACGCCTCTTTTAGGGATTGTTTTTGCTAATAATTTACGGATGAAATATTAATATTTCATAAAAATGTCCTCTAAATTATTGATCAGCGACCCAAGAAATCCATTTGGTCCAAATTTAGAAGTGCAAAAATAGCATATAGACCAATTCTTGACCCTTAAAATGTGAAAGTAGCGAATGCACCCCTTTTAGGTATAATTTTTGCTAATTTAAGGGTGAAATATTAATTTTTCATTCAAAAATACCCAAAATTCTATTTCAGTGACTTATGAATTCTATATGGGCCAAATCTTGACTTTCTATATGCGTATAAATCAAAAATGCCCCTTTTTTAGGTAGTTTTTGCAAATTTCCCTGGTACATAAGATAGCGCTAAATTAGTATCAAGTCAGAACTTATTTAGTGCAAAAAAAATAAGTTAAATTTTTTTTTTTTAATTTTTTTAAAAAATTTTGAAAACATTTTTAAAGGGAAGGTGGAGGAGAATCATCTTAAACGGCAGAAGCGAAATTTTACAATTATACCGAAAAAATTCCGAATTTTTAAAAGTAGAGAAAAAAAGTAGCAGAAGACTGTTTCGGGGGGTATTTAGGTGTGCTAAGCTAGAATTTTAAACTAAAATTTTATAGTTCAAATTTGCAGACCCTAAATTGGTCAATTTTTTTTGAAAAAATTCCAAATTTTTTAAAATAGAAAAAATAATGGTTGAAGGCTGTTTCGGGGGGTTTTCTGGTGTGCTGAGCCATAATTTCAAACCCAAATTTTAGAATTGAAAATATTAGAATTATTATAATAAATATTATAATATTATTATGCTGAGTCTAAATCCCACAACTAAATTTTTTTTTTAAAAAGGCTTCTTTAAAATGGAAATAATTATAGCCGAAAACTGTTTCAGCGGCTTTTCAGGTTGAGTCAAAATTTTATTCTCAAATAATACAAAAATTTATTAAATACGCTATAGTGTATTTTATAAAATTATAGAATTAAAATTGGGGGACTCAATATTGATCAATTTTTGAAAAAAACGCCGAATTTTTAATAGTAGAAAAAAAGCTCATGTCTTTATCTGAGGTCGGATTCCAATCATTCATTTTTCACAATTTGCTAATATTTGAAAGGAGGGTTAAATGGGACTTAGAATATTTACGGACTTGGTATAATCCGTGTTAAGGGACTTATAATATAAATCTGGACCTAGAAAAATATTGTTCATGCAATTTATTTACATTGATATACAAATCAACAATGCGGGTGCCAATCAAAACTGCTGTTTAGCAGTATCAGCACCAGGCAGAATTTCGAAATAAATAAGAAAGAAGTTTTCAATATAAAATATTCCTAATTATTTTAACCCTCCCATTGTCAGCTAACACACACTAATATATACCCTGGTATAGTCTGTAGATATTTTTTTGGTACTAAAAGTTGTCTTTTTTTTTCGAGAAAAATTGGCCACTTTCGGGTCCACCAATTTGAATTATAAAATTATAAAATTCTAGCTCATCACGTAAACCTTAAAACCTCCAGAATCATAAAGCAAAATATATATAAATATCGATCAATAAAAGAAATAAAAATTTCTAAACATAGTATATACTTTATGTTTGTATACTTTATGTTTGACTTACTCCAGTCAAAATACGAGAGGGAGGGGGTTGTATTTTCACTGGCAAACACGAAATTTGCTCTACTATAGGTTTTTTGGGTCGTTGAACACGAAAATCGGGGTCATTTCGTAAAGAAATGGGGGCTTCGCCCTTAAATTTGCAAAAACTACCCCCAAAAAGGGGTTACTTTGAGCGCTCAGATTTGTACCATACGGGTTTTTTGGGTCGCTGATCAAGAATTTCGTCTTCTTTTTTACAAATAATCAATATTTCATCGGATTTAGAAAATTTTTTAGGAGGGGGGTCATTTGATTCAAATTACAAAAAATTTGCTAAAAATGGTTTTTAAAATTTTTTTGGGGGGGTCAAACTGGTACTTCTCATTAATTATGTAACACAAAATTAGCTAAAAAAGGTAAAACTGTCATAATAAATATTTTACCTTTAAAATAACTAAAATAACTACCCCTAAAAGGGGTGTTTTTGTTATTTTCGCACATTGAGCGTCCAGGATTTTGGGGTCGGTATTTTAAGAATTTTGACTCCTTTTTTGTGGTGAAATATTGATTATTTATGAAAAAGAATTCGAAATTCTTGATAAGCGACCCAAAAAACCTATATGGGCATATTCTGGATGCTGAAAGTACGAAAATATCAAGAACATCCCCTTTTCGGGTGTAGTTTCAGCCAATTTAAGGGTAAAATTTTAATTATTTTTGAAAAAGAAGTCATAATTCTTAATTAGCTAGCAAAAAAACCATATGGGCATATCCTGGATGCTAAAAAGTACAAAAATAGGAAAAACACCCCTTTTAGGGGTAGTTTTTGCAAATTTAAGGGTGAAGCTCCCATTTCTTTACAAAATGACCCCAATAGTAGAACAAATCTCGTGTTTGCCAGTGAAAATACAACCAAACCCGTATTTTGACTGGAGTAACTTATCTTACAGTAATTTTAATTTATGCTTATCTTAATTAAGAGGTATATACGTTTAATCTGTTATTGAACACGTTCCATGCTCGTAGATTGTTTGAACACATAAAAATATTCTATTTTTGCCCAGCGCAAAGAAATTCCGCAGACAAAAAAATTCAATTTATTTTGACGAAGTAACTTTTCAAGCATGTAGAATATATTTGATTTTTCTTATCTTTTTTGTAATTGTGTTTTTTGGAAGCTTCCATATATTTATAAAATTTAAAATTTTTCATGTTCTACAGGTTCTACTAAAAAAAAGTTCGTACCTAAGTCCGTACGTATAGGTCGAGGGTTCGTATAATAAGTCGAGGAACTACTGTAATTTCCCCTTATTCTTATAATATCGAAAAATACACAGGATACGCCATATGAATGTATTTTGTATTGACATATGTGTGCGAGTATACCACACACATTTAAATGTATATATATATATATACAATGTATATAAGAGCTGAGAGTGCGTCGTGGTTATAAAAGACTTTCGTCGTGACTTTTAGTTTCTAAAATATTTTATTGAATTAATATAGAACTTATCGTATTATTCTGTTAATTTATTTTTATTAATTATTTAAAAAATAATTAACCCACAAATACTTACGTAGTTTCAAAATAATTTGTTGAATACAACATACTTATCACGATGGCAAAATTGAAAGATAAACCACAATAATAAATATTGTTTACAGTCATGTCTAAACAGAAATGGCCGATGTGACGATTAAAAAAATAACTCTATAGTTCTTATGTTAAAATTTTTAGTTTTGAAAAAAATTTAATTTTTTTTCTAATATGTGTAATAAAATAGTGTAAATGAATTATTATTGACAAATTTAAAGAGTAATAAAACATATTTTACGATTTTACTTATAAAAAAGTGTAAATTGCGCTTTTGACTATACTTAGTCACATGCATAATGAAAAATAGTACTTATTATCATCTTAAAAGAAGTTTAATCAGTAGTTTTCTGTTGTAATTGTTATAGTTACTTGAAGTATGTTTTATTTATATATATACTTGAAGATATACTTGAATATTCATAAATCGCAATGCATACAGTTTTAAAACCTAATTTGCCAAGTATTGCTGTAAAGAAAAATATTAAAAACTAAAATGTTTGATAATAAGGAGCATTATGGGACAGCAATTTGCTAGTCTCAAGGAAAGTTTAAAAATGGATAATGAACAGGAATTTATAAGTGAATGTAATAATTCGATCCAAATTATATCGACTGAAAAATTGGATCAAAATCAGTCAAATGATTTAAAAAATAAAGAGGATAATGGCAATCAACTTTCAATAAAGTTAACGACTCCTGTTTATAATATTGATTCAATTTCAAAAAGAGATTCAACATCTAATCAAAATGCTAATTTTGATTTGGACAATCATAATTCTAAATTTGAATCTGCATATAATCATCTTTTAGAAAGCAACGAATCTAAAGAATGCTGTAACAATGGAAATTTCATTCCTAAAAAAACTGTTTCTAAAAATTTAGAAGCTATTGGCTGTATTAATAATACCAATAGCTTTGAAGATAACTTTTTTAATTCTTCAAAGCGGTCTCACAAAACTCTTTCATTTGGGAAAAAAAAAGGTAAAGATTTTTTATTTACAATTTTCAATTTTATTCCTTTACCTAAGTTGTTTTTTAATTTTAGCTAAACAACATATTAAAGATCACAATCCATCTTGTAGTCATATATTATCTTCAAAGAAAAAGCGCAAGAATTGGGTGTTAAAATTTAATTGTGCCAAAAACAAAAACTCTAAAATCACTGACATACCAGGTCAAAGCGGTAGCAGTGCTGAGTGTATTTGTACAGGGTATCGCAAAACTGAAGAAAATTCTGTGAATGCTAATTTATTAAAAAACAGTTCATCCCAAAACTTACAATTGTTACCAACAATAGATCTTAAATTGAGTTCAGAAGAATTCTCAATGGAGGTAATTTTTATTTTAAAAACCAAATTAAGAGCCCAAAGGTCACGTGTTAAATATAGGGAATCATAATGACATTTTTGTGCCATTCATTTTAAGAAACCAGTCATGTTAGGCGATAATGGATGAGCTAATAAGCTAAAAATTGGTACAAAGGCTTGATTACAATATAAAATTTTAAATGGAAAATACATTTATATTTAAATTAAATTACATTTTTAGTTAAACTATTGTTTTGTTTATCAATATTTATTTTTAGTTGCAAAAACAAAAAAAATTTATTGTTAATACAATCATACAAACAGAGAAAATAGTTTGTAAAAAAGATTTCAAGCAGCTGAAAATCATTTTTGTTTTCTGATCACCTGGATAGTACGTCAAAGCTCTAAATCTTTACCTTGCTTCACTATGATGTTTGGGACATACAGTGCCTAAATTTGAAAATTCTGTAACACGAAATTAGGTTGACAACTAAATGTTTATATTTATTTTGAAAAATTTTTTGAATTTCAGGTTATTTTGAATTTCAGGTTAAAAGTAAAAACAAAAACAAATGGTTATTAAAGGCAAATTGGCAATTAGTTTAGAACTCTGTTTCACGAAATTTGGCTTAACAATCAACAAATAGTTAGTGACATAATGACTTAATTCAATTGGTCAGCAAACAAAAAGATTTTCAGAATGATTTAGGAAATATTTAGAATCAAGCAATTGTGCAAACTTTTAGCTTTAAAATAACCCCAACCATTAGTCAATACGAGACCTTTGGCCCTTTAATTACAAATAGCAAATAAAAATCAAATTTTTTCATAAAAATTATTTTAAAGAAAACCAACAGAATAAATTTGAAATAAAAATATGTATATTTTTTTTTTGTATGTAAATAATTATTTATTATTTATTAGGACTGTGATGCAAAAGCTAGGATTCAAAGAGCTCGAGAAATGGAAGAGGGAGTTGAACCTCCTCCAGGTTATAGACCCAACTGCCCACCAGATCTTCAAGTACACCCAAATGGTATTACTGTTGATAGTTTGGCAGCCTTATTTCAGTCTCATGCTGGAATACAAGCTGCAGCTTTATCAGCTTTATCACAAATTGATTCGACGCTTATTCCAAACATTGAAAGACCGATTCATACACAGGTATATTTTTTTGTAATATTTTTCTCATTTCAAGCATTTTAATTTATTTATGAAAACAACTGATGTTTTGCTTCTGCATAGGTTGATTATGTACATTGCCTAGTACCCGATTTGCGTTCAATTACTGCATGTTCTTTCTACTGGGGTAAAATGGATAGATATGAAGCTGAACGTCTTTTGGAAGGAAAACAAGAAGGAACATTTTTATTGAGAGATTCCGCTCAAGAAGAATTTTTATTCTCTGTAAGCTTTCGTAAATATGGACGTTCCTTACATGCAAGAGTGGAGCAGTGGAATCATAAATTTAGTTTTGATTCACATGATCCTGGCGTTTATGCTTCAAAAACGGTAATTATTATTTTTTTTTAATCATAAAATTTTAAATATATCTTAACATGGGCTTAAATTATTCTTTATAATGAGTTTAAAAAATTTAATTCAATGTTACCCTTTGTCTCAATTTTACGTTATAACAAGGGCTTACTATCAAGCAATTTTTAAAAATTACTACTGAATTATTATTGCAAGGCTCTGCAATTTGTATATACAAATTTTTTTTATTCCTTTTTTTTTTTACTAAAACAACTTGTAACTACGTGTATTAACTCGATCTTCGTTTTAGTTACTTAAAAAACTTGAATAATTGTATAATTATGATTCTTATTGAACTTAACTAAACATATAACAAAATTTTTATGGATTCAAATGTGATACACGAGTAAATTTTTTTCTAGGTTTGTGGCTTAATTGAACATTATAAGGACCCTTCCTGTTGCATGTTTTTTGAACCAATGTTAACAATTCCATTACATAGAAATTTTGCATTTCCACTTCAACATTTATGCAGAGCAGTGATTGCTACAAGAACAACATACGATGGTATAAATAAATTGCAACTGCCAAAGACTTTAAAGACTTACCTTAAAGAATATCATTATAAACAAAGAGTAAGAATTAGAAGGTTAGATACTGAAAGCGATGTAAATTTAGATGATAAAACAGCATATTAACCCTTGTTATTAATATATTATTAAGGTTTCACATGCAATTTTTTACTGAATAAGGTTTGTAATTGTTAATAATTGAATTAAATAATTTCACCACTGTTGTTCATCTCCTAAAAGGCAATATTATGGGTCGATATAACTTTAATCAGGGTAGCCTAATTGGGATTGTAAATAGCAAGCATTAAATATATAATTTTAAGATTAATAAATTAGTAGTGTGCATAGTTATGTGTAGAAAATAAGGAAATATGAAACATTTATTAATTTAAAAATTATTTTCATTTTTGATTTTCTTATAAAATTTGTGATATGATAAAGTTTTTGTTTTTTATTTTTAATAACACGTAAATTAAAATATATGTCTTTTGTTTATTAAAATATGTCTTAATCTATTGTTAACATTTTCTGAAATGTTATTTTCATAATCTTTATTTTGTAAATTAATCTTCGCTAGTCATGCGATGAACCCTATAAATTTAATGTGGTAAAGATTTATTGTATAAAGTATTGAACTTTTTATTTAAGTTAATATTTTTTATAAGTTTGATTAATTATTTAGTATTATTTGTAATTATAAAACCCTATTGTGCCTCCTTTTATTATCACTAAATTGCGTAGATTTTTGCTTAGTTTATTTGTAGAATCAATAAGATTATATAATGTACACTCCTCAGTTTTATAACATAAAATACAATTTAAAGAAAAAAGCTTTTACTAATAAGAAACTAGCATTCTCATAAGCATGTATCGTTTAGCTATTTAATATAATGCATCTGATATTTACATTTATTCAAATTCTGCAGTCGTTAATTTTTAAAAAATTATTTTTTTAAAATTAATTTTTATATCAATTTTTTGCGTAAACTAAAAATGTTTTAAAATTATAAATTGAAGAACTGTTGAAATGTGAGAAATGTAAAATATGAAATTTCAGTTATTGAAAATACTTTTATCAGGTTTGAAAAAGTTAAATAAAATAAATTTCTGTTTCTGTAAAATATATATTTAAAAGAGAAAATAAAAATGCTTTAACAGTTTTAAGTAAAAGTAAGTAATTAATACAATTATTTTCTTGGTAAAAAAAAATTATTCTTTAAAACATATTTTAAAGTGACTATAAATATTTAACAAAGAACATAAAATAAAAATACCAAAAGAAATAATTTAGGTATTATTAAAAAATAAGTTTTTAGAAAATTAGATATTATAGAAATTATAAATTGTTGGGAAAAAAGAACTCTTAAATTAAAAAAAGTATTGCCATGAATAAATTTGATGTAAAAAAAAAACAGTGCAATTATATTTGATTTTTCGAATTTGTATTATATTATACATTTAATTAAACATACTTTATGTATCTAATAATATTTATAATAAATTATAAAATAGATTTAAAAAAATTGATTATTTTTATATTTACATAGTTTACCTATTTTCCTTAGTCAATTACACAGAGTTAAATGAGTTCCTTATTACATACATTTTAGCAAAAATAAATTAATTTTATGTCAAAAGAAACTATCTTGTAAAAGTTTTAAATAATTTGATGCTAAATAAGTAAATAGTCTATTGACCAAAACGTTTCTCTTGTGGCTATCGGGAATTCAAAAAATTTATAAAAATGTATTCAATGCTTGGAAAAAATAGTTCCATTTGGTCAAAGGATTATTGAAAATCAATCAAGTGAATTTATTATTTTGAATAAAAAACACAATGTAAGCAAAAAATTATTTAAAACTATTATATTATTTATTTCATCATTTTTGTTATAGTATATGTATTCAAAAAAATATAAATATAATAAACGTAATAGCTTAGTAGCTTAGAACTTATTTTAAAATCATTTGATAAAAAAAGTAATAAAATTTAATACTAAGTGGCATAAATGGCTCCAATATGTAAAACACTCAACTTAAACTTAACCCAAACTAGAATTATTTTCACCCTCATGTAAATAAGGCCAAAATCCTAATAAAATTTGTAATTAAGTAAAGCCCTTTCTCTGATGGCTTAATATTAACAAAAAAATTGAGGCTTAAATAATACAAGTAGGAGTGCTTAAGCAGTGTTGTCATGAGGTATAAATTAATCATCAAAAATCTTCAACTACTCCTTTAACATTGCTGCTTACTTTTCTGATTATATCAGTAGAGAAAAAGTTGATATTCCTAATTTTTTTTTTATATTTGGTCATGAAGTTTTTTTTTAATTTTATCTTTTTTAAATTTAAACAAACAAAATTAATAAATATCTACTTTACATTAAGATAGATTAGGTATAAAAAAATCTAACAAGTTTGTTTAATATGCTTATTAAAAACTTTAACTTCTCTTATTTTATAAAAATTGATGAAATCATTGGTAATAATATCATGTAGTTGAAGCAAAATAAACATAAGAATATAAAACAAAGAAATAAATCTGAAAACATTGATAAGGAACTGTAACCTGAATAATTATAATAAAAATAGATTTTGTTAGCTTTAATTCAATTGAAAACAAATTCTAAAATTATTTTAAAGGATACGTATAAAATTTCTTTCCCAGCGTTCAACCATATAAAGCTCAGTCACAAGTTTGTATCGGAAGTACCAATAACTGAAAAACGATATTATATTTTTCATTGACTGCATATTCAATTAACTCCTGAAAAAAAGAATAAGATTTAAATAAAGATTTGATAATTAAATTTGAAAAACTTAAAGAGATGCACTTGTATACTTTGGTAATTATATTTGTAGTCCAATTTTTATAATTTGAACAGTGATTATAAAAGAGTTAGCTTTATAACCTTACTATTTAGTCATCAAAACAAAATTACACTATTTACAGTTTGTTACTAAGTTTGGCTTTATTTTTTGAAAAAATGAAATACCTAAATACTAAACCGGTAAAGAAACATTTAAAAAGAAAATTTTCTACTGCTACTGCACACAGCTGATGAAAAATTTTTGTATAAAACAGGGTTTACTATACACTCTATGGTATATAAAAGGTCACAAATAATTTTGTAAACAATATATGACAGATTCCGTGTGAAAGTGGTTTTTAAAACATACTTGAAATAGATGTATATAATAACGATCGATATAATAAATTTTATTGATATAAATTATTTTTTAATTAATACAAATATTATTTATTTTTTATTAATTTTTGTTCGAAATTACAACATCCAGAATGAAAAATCTGTGGTTCTAGTTTAAATTTGACCAAAAAGTGTTTTTACTGATCTAGTGAGAAAATTTTATACATGTAATAATCTGGTAATAATAATACACGTATACAATGTGAATTTCCCAAAAGGATTCAATGAGAAGACATCTACAGATCTACTTTGCTTCAAAAAATTTTATTTCATAATTAAGGCCCGCAAAAAATAATTATTTAATAGTTTTCGATAAACAAAAATTTATGCTACAAAAGCAAACAAATAATTAGCCTAGCAATGATTAGTTAACGGCTAGTAAACGTTTTGCACCAAAAAAAAATAATTCTAGCAAATTATTGCACCGCTAAAGGCAATAGGGGTAGAAACATCTCATTTCTCTCACCATTTTAGACCCGATAAAGTTTCTGTCCAGGACCACCGTGTAACGATAGATGGAAAACCCAGCTATGATTAAAATTCTTTCTTTTTGTTGTGAAAAAAAGGAGATTTAAACTTTAAAAAATATACTTATTCCAATTAATATTTAAAAAATTCGATAGCCAGGCAATATTGCCCGGTAACCCGCTTTTTGCTGATTTTATCCAATCACATCACGACAGCACTTCAAAAATGCCGGTTTCAGTGTCTTTTTCTATCTACTTAATTTTTGTTTATAAATAAAGACAGGATATTATTTAGGTGTGCAATAGAAGAAGATAAAATTTTGGAAGCCATAGTGGCGTTCAGGGTTGTATCTGAGTATAAAAGTAAAATCTATCTCAGGCCACGTATTTAGTTTACTGTGCAACGATCTTTTTTTATTTAATTTTTTTAATTGTTTATAGCTAATAAATTACTTATTTAAATTATTCTTTGGTCATAAGAAATTCATAAATATGCTAGGCAGGCTCCTGGTATTATTATTTTTTGTGGCTGTAGGAGTTAAGGCTGCTGAAGAAGATGTTCTTGAATGGGGAGACGATGTCTTTGTTGAGGAACTCAGGCGGCATGAACATACTTTAGTTATGTTTTATGCACCATGGTAATAATCTGAATTTAAAAAATTTTTACTCTATTTTATTTTTTAAGACATAAGTACTTTACTTTGAGAGAATTTAAGTACACAAACGGTCACCAATACCCATGGATTCACTACTTATAAGTAGTGAATTCATGCTAATACCTGAATGATCATTCAAATTTTGATTCTTTTAATTAAGAAGACAAAATAAGTGATTATCTTTATACTTCTTCTTTACTAGCTAAGTGATTAGCTTTAGAAGCCACTGCAAAATGCAGAATTAAAATTTTCAAGCTGTTCAGGTATTGGGACATTTTCTTATACACGGTTTTTCCATTTAAAATTTGACCGTTCATTTACTGGTACATAAAACAGGTAGTGAATATCATTTATAAAGTCTAAAGCTAATTAAGACAAAGTTTTGGTATGGGGTCATTAAAAACAAATTTTTTACCACAAATAATATTTATTAAATATTTTATATTTTTAATGAAAAAAATTCTTAAACGTTCATATACCAGTACAATTACTTTATTGAAAATTTAAGGTTTGTTAAGATTTTCATTAAAATTTTTATATTTTTAATTAATAAATAGGTGTGGGCATTGCAAAAAATTAAAGCCCGAATATGCTAAGGCAGCTGAAATTCTAAAAAGAAACGATCCACCTATCACTTTAGCTAAAGTTGATTGTACTGAAGCTGGAAAAGAAACTTGTAATAAATATTCAGTAAGTGGATACCCAACTCTTAAAATCTTTGCTGGAGATGAAATGGTCAGTGAGTACAATGGTCCAAGAGAAGCAGCTGGAATTGCTAAGTATATGGCTGTTAGTATAATTTTATTAGTCAACCTTCGAAAAGCAATAGTAAATAATGAATTAAATTATATTTGTTATTATTCAGGCTCAAGTTGGTCCTGCTTCAAAAGAGTTAGATAGCAAAGATGCTTTAAAAGCATTTTTAGATACTGAAGAAGTAAGTGTCGTTGGATACTTTGAAAATGATGCAAGTCCACTAGCCAATGCATTCCATAGTGTTGCTAAAAAACTAAGAGAAAAAGTTCGTTTTGGACATACTAAGGGAGAAGTAGAAAAAGGATTCAAGTAATAAAAAATTTTCTTATTCATACTTTATAATTTTATTTTTAGTATATTAATAAAAAAATCTTTTTTAGAAATAATGTTGTTTTATACCGGCCAAAAATGTTGCATAACAAATTTGAAGAAAACAAAGTAGAGTACAAAGGAAAAGATACTGTCAATGATCTCACAGAATTTATACAAAAGAACTAGTAAGTTATGTTTACTTATTATTTAGGATTCGTATTATTTATATAAGTTATTATTCAATAGAGTCATTTGACAAATTAGATTCTGTTTCTGAAAATTATATTTAAAAGTTTATTTTACCTATAATTTTTAAAATTAATGTTTTAAAATATGCAATTTTTTAACCATTTTTCCAGTCATATTTTATTAATTGTTACTTAAAACTAATTGATTGATTTTTTTCTTCAGCTTTGGGCTTGCTGGAGTACGCACTAGAGATAATGCGCAAGAATTCAAGTTTCCACTAGTAGTAGCTTATTATGCTGTTGATTATGCAAAGAATCCTAAAGGAACTAATTACTGGCGCAATCGTATCATGAAAGTTGCAAAAGATTTCCCAGGCTTTAATTATGCTATTTCTTCCAAGGATGATTTCTTACATGAATTAAATGAATATGGAATTGATTATGCTAAAGGAGATAAGCCTATTATTCTAGCTAGAGATGAAAAAAAACAAAAATTCGTTATGAATGATGAGTTTTCTTTAGAGGCTTTTGAAATATTCTTGACTGATCTCCAAGCTGGAGCTTTAGAACCCTATCAAAAATCTGAACCCGTTCCAGAATCAAACGATGGCCCAGTCAAAGTTGCAGTAGCCAAAAATTTTGATGAAATTGTAACAAATAATGACAAAGATATTCTAATTGAATTTTATGCTCCATGGTGTGGTCACTGCAAAAAATTAGCTCCCGTATTTGATGAACTTGGGGAAAAAATGAGTAATGAAGATGTTGAAATAGTCAAGTTTGATGCAACTGCAAATGACGTTCCTCAGCCTTTTGAAGTAAGAGGTTTCCCAACATTATTTTGGTTACCAAAAAATTCTAAAAGCAATCCAGTCAAGTATGAAGGAGGTAGAGAACTGGATGACTTTGTTAAATACATTGCTGAGCATTCAACTGACAAATTAAAAGGTTACGATAGAAGTGGTAACGCAGTAAAGACAGGTTCTGATGAATTGTAAAATTTTTTTAAATAAGGCTGGTTATAATTTTTTTAAATTAACGTTATTCCATTCAAATTTTGATATAAAATTTATATGACTAGATAGTCTTAAACTTATATAAGAGATTAAGATTGTTATTAAATTTTAAATGTAGGTTTTTGAGTGGGATGCAAATAAAAAATACTTAAGTGAAGTGATCGATAATTCATAATAACTATTATTCATGAATGTTTAAAATACTGAATGAACAATTCTGAGTTTATTGAAAAAAGTGTTAAAAATTAATGTTTAATATTGTATTAAAATCTGTGAAAGTGAGTTTTTTTTTTACAAAAGATACATTGAATTTTCTAGTTTTATAAACTTATTTTTATAAAATAATGTAATTCCTAAAATATCCTAATAAAATTTGAAATTTTTTCAAAAGAAATTAATAGAGTATTTTCTTACTTACTGAAACTTTTGGTAACAGATATTTTTGGTCTAAATAAGGGGATATCGGATATAATAAAAAACAAAAATATCTATTTTTTTTTTACAAACCCTAAAATTTTATTTTTATTTCTTTTGGTCTTCTCTGTTAAATTTTTTTTTTATTTTTATTATTAATTTTTTATGCAATTATAATAGAAACAAATGCCAAAGTAACATATTTGCAATAATGCCAGAGTAATACATAAGGTGTCATAAAATACAAAACTAATATTAATACCTACATATAGCAGGCTTACTCTTACTTATAAACTTTTAATTTGACCTTTTTTGGAGTTTCGAGTCTTTGAGATTCTATTTTAATAGTGATAAAAGGCTATTTTCGATAGGGAGACGACTTTTTTGTTTATTATATGTAAAACTATTAAATCATGGAAAAAAATATGGAGTTCGACTTATGCATGCTGTCTGCACTCGCTTGCTATACACTCGCGCTCGTGCATCCAACTGCATACAAAGTTAAAACCATAATTGTTTAAAAAATAGCTCTAAATATAGAGTCAGAATCCTCAACTCCATAGCCATCTGACATGAGACATCTCCTATGCGGTCTACCGCCGCATGCGCATCTTCAATATTTTTATTTTTTTTAACGTGTACAAATCAGTACAAATCGCCCTTCTATATACTTTTACAGATATTCACTTCAGATCAGAAGTTCAGAACACGTCCATTTACCCACTAATTTATAATAGAAAAATTATAAATAAACTTTTACGCGGTATATTTTTACGTAAAAATTTTCAAGTAAGTTCTTGCGTTTATCGGAGGCCAAGGCTGAAATTATGACTCGTAAGTAAAAAATTTTTTAGTTTTTTTTCTTATTATCGATAAAAATTATGATTCTACCACAGTGTAATTTGTACCTTGTAAAAAAGTTCAATTAGCTCCAAAATTTAAATTTATTAATTTTATTTTAATAGCAATCACTATTTATTAATTTTTATTAAAATGTATCCTTTATTTAGTATAAACAGGTATAATTAACTTGAATTTTAGTAGGCCATACATAATACATCGATAATTACGGCGCATAATTAAAATATATTTTATAACCAACCTAACCTATTTTATTAATTTACTCTCAATATTCTCATAATTAATTATTAATTATGTTTTCCATTCTGATATCCATAATTTTTACAAATGACCGTAGATTTTGATAAACTGTAATCACTAAATTTGTTTAAAACTTGAAAATTTTGATTAATTTTAAATCATCATAGTATAAATAAATATTAATCTTATTCTGCTGCTATAATGTCATCAAAGCAACATCACCAATGAATCATTTACCTTAAATACATATTGCAAAAAATATTGATAAAACCTAAATTATTTTTTATTTTTGAATACTTAAATATTAACACATCTTTAAAGAAAAACTTAAATTTATTAGGTGGAAATCAGAGAGAATTGGCACGTGCCAAAAATATGAAGAAAGGTACTAAAAAGTCTGCTGCCGAGCAAGAAAGTAACAAGGGCTTAACATTGGAACAAAGAAAGCAAAGGTGATTTTTCTGTATTATTTTATTTGGTCCATTATTAGTACACGTTCTTTGATATATTATAGTCTTTTGTGCTTCATATTTATCTTACTTTTTCAAGTTATTATATTAAAAATTATTTTCTTAAAAATTATCAAAAAGGTAATGTTTTTTTTTCCAAGATCAAATTATTCCATAGGTCAGGTTAAGGGTTAAATTTTGTGATTGTTAAAATAGATTGTTAGTTTTGATTAAACAATTCTTAAATAAGGAATAATGATAATTTTAAAAAATAAAAAATTAATAAAAATAATAAAAGTTTAAAATTTTATAATTTCTAGAGATGCAGATATAATGAGAGAAAAGCAAATGAAAAAGCTAGAGGAGGCACAACGAAAGCAAGCGGTTAAATAATAAATATTTCTCCATTGAAAATGTGTAATTACAAAAGAAAATTTTTTAAAACTTAAAATTAATTAACTATTATAACATACAAAATTTTCTAGCAAACAATTTTTACATATTATCAGTGGAAAAAACAATGTTTATTAATTTAAATCTTGATTTGTTGTTGTAAAAATTGTACAAAATATAAAATGAGTGATAAGTATCCACTGAAGTATTAAAAATTACAATAATTATTTTAAATACTCTATAAGTCTTTTCATGCCATCCTAATGCATTTGATCAATAGTAAGCAATTATAAGTGTATGAACTAGTTTTAAAAAATAATTTAAAAATCATTTTCAAATTAAACATGTGGGTAGGGGGGAAACTTTCAACTTTATTCATCCATTTACATAGGTATATTTTTTGTATGTTAACTTGATGCACAGTTGTTTCATTATATTTTCAAAAATTTTAATTTATATTAAATAATTTAATAAAGTTTCATTTAAAAAAAAAATAATTTATTTATTACCGAGTACATTTATTTTATTTTGATAGATAATTTAATTAATAGTTTTAGTAGAATATTAATAAAACTTTGCAAATTAGAAATTTATGTAAAAAAATTTATTTATTTGAGTCTCTGCCTTGCTTCGTTTCTTCTGGATACCCGCATAAGTATTGAATTTATATTATTTCAGCAGTTTTACAACTATAGTTGTTCGTCTTTGTTATGGTTGTATAGACATTATAAATTTTTATTAAATTTTTTAAATTGTATATTACAAAAAAAAAAAAAAAAAATAAAATTCGAAATTTCCCCATTTTACTTATTTTCATAATCTAATTAAATATTGTAGTTATAAAAAAAATATACAAATTTTTAATCTTTTTTTCTTTCTTTATAAATTTTATTACTTTAAGATGATTACAACTTTTAAAAGCTAATTTTATTAATGTTATTTGAAACATTTACATTTATTTATGTAGTTTTACATATACATTATATGAATCAGTTAAGTTTTAGTTCAAATTTTGTATGTTTACATTCTAAAGATGAAGAAAATTACTTATAAATCCTTTGTCTTTGAACAAACATTTATATAGTATTAAAATTTGATTATATTTTACAAGTTTAAGTAATTTAATTTGGCAGGTATATATATATATATATATTATAATTTATTAAAAAAATTTTTTTTGTCATTCGTTGTATTATGTTGATATGAAATAAAATAATAACATTTCTTTTTGATAATATACGGATTCATAAATTTTCTTTTTCTTAAATTTTACTACTAACTAACACATGTATAGTATTTTGAGTTTTTAAATATGAGAAAAACTCATTTAACTGATGTTTTAATATAAAAATTTTATGAAAAATATTTAAAAATCTACTTAAAATTCTCCTATAAAAACATTTAATAACTACAAAGAATGTACCTAATTAAAATAAAAAAAAAATATATATATTGGAGGCATACTTTCATTATTACAAACTTAACAGTTTTTGGAATGTTTCTGCAAATTTATAAATTTTCAATGTCAAAAAATAATATATATTATATAAAAAGTATTTTTATATAGCATTATAATTATAATAAGTAAAGTAACCATACAAAATAAATTTACACAATCATTGCAAAATTAAAAAAAAATTACCAAATTAAAAAAAAAATATTTAATTATATTATTTTATATTACAAGTAAATTAATCTTTTTTTTACATGAGAGATACCATGTCATTACGACCATATATTTGGTCTAACCCAGGTCACAGGATTCGGTCTAAAATATTTTTTTCCGAAAAACCTCCTGAATAGAATCTGAAGTATGGGCTGATCTGGCCCTGATATGGGCCAGATCAGCCCATTCTTCAGATTCTATATTCGGGCTACTGTTTTTTTATTAATCATTTTTTAAAATTAGATTTTTCATCCTAGTTGGAAGGAAAACTGCGACTGTTTGTTTTCAATTATAAAACTTAGTTTTGCGTTTTCTCGTGATTCACGGTTAAACTGGTAAAAATATAAAAAATTCAAAAATATTCATAAGTATAGAAAAAAGTAAACATTGTTGTCCAAATTTACGCCAAAGTTTATTTATGTTGTTTATAAGTAAAAAGAAAGTGGTAACAAACAGCATTTGAGACTTGGGAGACAAATAAAAAAAATTCGAGCTAATTTTAAGGGAAGTCCACAAAATTAAAAATGGCTGTCGAAAATCAAGACCTTATAATATAAAAAATAGTATATTTACGGCTCGTGTACAGAAAAGTCAAGAATGGTCCAAATCGCATGTAAACTGCGATTTCGGTAATTCTTTATTTATGGACAAGGGTCGTATACGATTTTTCTTCAGTTCAGCTTGGGACCATTTAACATGGATTCTCTCATGTATTAATTATATATTAACAAGTTCATTGTCCATGACAATAAATAATTCATTAACATAAAGATTTTATTAATTAATGTATTTAAATTACATTTCTTATACATGGATTACAGGTTAAATTTATACTGTTAATTTATTTTCAAAAAAAAAAAAATGTGTAAAAACAATATAAGAAATTATAAAATTTTTTTGGACTTTTTTAATTTGAAAAGTCACTATTTTATAAATTTTGTAAAATACTATTCTACTACCTAGTTATTGCAAGAAATATTTTGCTTAACATGAAATTTTTTTTTAAACATTTAAAATTCAATATTTTTCAATCTCTACAATTTTAAAAATAAATTTCAAGAAAAATAAAAAATTTTAAAAACATTTTTAAACTGACTATTATAATATGAAGTAAATTATTTATTTATCACAACTTGACCAATTTATTTTTTTAAATTAATTTGATCAATATAATTTAAAATATATGGCATTTGTATTTTAAAATCTGTTTAATAAAAAATATTGCGATTATTTAATGAAAAATTCACAAGTTAAGATGGGTTTAGGTAATAACTTACGTTTTTTACTTATAAAGAACAACAATTTTTAGTAAATTATTATTATTGCAAATTGTCTGTACAATTTTTTGTAAATTCAATTTTCATTTATTCAAATAATACATTTAATTAGTTATTTATACGGTATATAAATTTTTTATCAGTGGCTAAAAAACGCGCATTCATGGCCACTATTCAGGGCGCATCAAAAAGCGTTTTCTTGCTCCTGACAAAGAAAAATCGAATACGGCTGGCCATTGGTCGTAATAATTTTGAACAAGCGTTAAATTGAATTATTAAAAGGACACAAAAAATATTTTCTTCCTAGCGGGTCGAAGACACTTTTTGCCCCACAACGTGATAGAAAAAAAGCATTTTCTCCTCACTGAGAAAGAAAAATTACATTTTATCATTTGGAGCAAACGACCCTCAACCAACTGCAAATTTTACACAAAGTTTCAACATGAGTTGCAAGGAATTGAAACTCCACTGCAACTTTGGACAACTCATGTTAAAACTCAATGTAGAGTTTTTAGTTGGTTGATGGTTCAGAGCAAAAAGAATGCCTCATCAGATTGCATTTATAGTAATTAACGCGCATTTTGACCCATTCTTTTTTTTTTGCTCTCTTAAAAATGTTTTAATTGCGAGAACCTGAATTTATGTTTTGATAATTGTAAAATTTGTACTTGTCTTAGGCCAGACATTTATTCTAAAAATTGTATGTTTTTACAATAATTAACTAACAAAATATGCTTTTAGACTAAAAAAAAAATAGGACTTTGCAAACTTTAAATAACTTTTTCAATATGCCCTTTTTTAACTGGTAACCACCATTAATCAGGTGAATTCTTAGATTTCAAATTTGCATTATAAGATCCCACGTAACTTTATTCATACAATTTTTGAAGTACTCTCATTAAAATTTGAATACATTATTTTAACTTATACAATTCGTAATTGTAAATTAAAAAAAAAATGGAATATTTATATCTACCAGACTGCTAGAAATTGAAAAAACAAAGAAAACATAATAAAAAAACCTACGACTCAAAACATCACAAGACTAAAGATTTAGTGAACATATTGTACAACTTTGTGAAATACAATGTAAATGCGGATGATGATGATGATGAGATATTGAAGCATTATTTTGTGTTGTCGACTGTTGTAGCTGTGGTGTAACATAAAGCCAGGAATCACTGGGCCAAACTGACGCACCCGCACTTGCAGATATTGGCAAAAGAGTTCCACTAGCTGATTTATTATTTGACGATGGCGGAGGGTGATTACTTTCTACTCACATTACCTAATTATTTAAAATTTTTGATTTTAATTATTTTCAAGCAAGAAAGTGTTTTGTTAATTAAAAAAAAGCTTACCTGAAGTATTTGGCTAGCCTCAAAAGCTGTACCTGGTAATAAAATTACGGGACTACTGACGTGCCCACTTTCAACGCATATCATGTTTGGAAATTCATCATCTCCAAAATCTGGAATTACTCTTGCTTTATCAAGCCAAGGATTCCAAACTACAGTATCTGGAAAATTATATTTTTGAATTCTCATTTTCCTTCCCGATACTACATTAGTAATTATGTGTTCCGGTTGTGTATTTTGATAAATTCTATCTGTCCATTCATTCACCGTTACGACATCACGGCCTTCCTGGTAAATCTGGTTATCTCTCGTCTGCGAAAATCATTTTTAAATTTATTTTTCAGATAATTTAGTTTTTTAAATCATAAGCAAATTTGGATTAAAAAGAATAATATATTAAATTTTTTAAGTCCCTTTATTGATAAAAAAAGTTTCTGAAAAGTTTTACTTTACTTCGTCAAGTCATCTCGGGAATGAAGAGGAGGTTAACAAAAGTGATTAATTGAAAAGAGGAATGGGTTTAGAATAATTTTAAATTATAGGGAATTATAAATTAACATTATAAACGCCCGACTAATAAACGCCGATTTTCTTGTAACTTCGCAAATGATTCCCTCCTATTTTCCTGAATCCGATTTTCTGATGAACATTTTCCCGAATCCTATTTTCCGAATAGCATATTTCCCGATTGGGCCTTTTATTTTTAAAAGGTTTTTTTTCCGAATAGTATATTGTTTCCACAGTATTTCTGAATTTTATTTTCAATTAACTGTATTATGCTAATTCTTGTCCGGGTATTTGGCCAGTAAAGGTAAATATAAACAGTAAATTTAGTAAATTTACTATCTTAATACCCAGGCAGGAATGTTTAAAGTGCATGTTTATCGATTTTTGGGACACTACCTGGGACTAAAACGTAACTTTCTGTTTTTTTTTCACCTGAGTCAATATGTTTACAAAAAATATCACTTGAATGATATCAAAATTTTCTCCCGTACGTTTTTTGGGTCGCTGATCTTGAATTTTGAAGTCCTGCACGTGAAAAATTTTGAAAACTTAAAAATATTGAACTATTTAAAAAAAAAATTACTTTTTGAAAAATTAAAAATTTTAATCCATAGTTACAAAAAAAGAAGGTACTTATAAAAAAAAGGTATTGTTACAGTAAGTTTACGGAACCGGCGGATCCAAGGGATCCATGTACTTCCCCCCCCTTCAAAAAAGTCAAGTCAGCTTATTTTGAATTTAATTTTCACACACTTTAGTTTAAAAAGTAACTTCCTTAGATTAACAAAAAAAATAGAATTTTTTCGAAAAATTAGTAAATTTTCATAAAAAATTGTAAATATTCGAAAAAAATCGTAAATTTACTAAATTTAGTATATTATCGAAAAATTCGAGAATTCTTGATTTTTTTTTGTAAATTTTTGAAAAAAATTGCAAATTATAAATTTTTCCTGCGAATTCACAAAAAAAAAACTAGAATTCTCCAATTTTTCGATAATATACTAATTTTAGTAAATTTACGATTTTTTTCGAATATTTACAATTTTTCCGAAAATTGACTAATATTTCGAAAATGTTCTAATTTATTTGTTAATATAAGGAAGTTACTTTTTACAGTGCAGACTTGATAAGTTAATTGTTGAAAAACGAAGGCAAAACTGAGCTTTAGCACCCCCCCCCCCTTCAAACCTAAGGTCTAAATCCGCCCCTTTAATAGCTTTTATAAAAAAAAAGTTATTTTCAAGTTATAATATCAAGATTTTTTAGTTTCAGAAAAATTTTATATTATTATGTACGTATAATTAACCAGTATGTTTAATACCTTATCAATAAATGTACATCCATGAAGTCCTGTAACTTGACATCTTCTGACGTCTGGGACTTTGAAATATGTATGAAGCAAAAGATTAAAGCTAAAAGTATGTTCCTTGCTTGGGTTGTAAACTCCAATATTAAAATGAAGTTCTTTTTCTCTTAAAATTAACCTGTACGTTAGCCTAAATTGGTAGTTCCACATAGAACAAGTATATTCATTATCCATTAATAAAAATATTGCTTCCACATCACCACTAGGTAAACGTTCTGGAGATTTTTCTACGGTCCAACGACATAACCTTGCAAAACCATGTCCTGGTCCAAAACTCCATGCTCCAAATTGTGCTGCTTGTTAAAAAAAAAATAATTAAAATTCATGTATTCTGACTTTTAAATTACTACTGCATGTACTAAATTAGCAATCGTCATGTTTTTTTTTCAATAATTTGATAGTATCAGGAGGCTTTTTTTAGGCTTTTTTATTTTATTTTTTTCATTCAGAATGCATTACACGAGTGATTTCATAAAAATTGGTATTTGTTTAACCTCCACCCTGAACTCCATACGGATGTTTTGACAGAGGTCACCAAAACTATCCATGCTAGTCACATCCTACACTATTTTCATTTTTCTATTGATTTATCTATTATTCTATTTTAATGCGTTGAGGATGTGAAATCACTTTTTAACAATTACTGTTGAAGTGTTATTGTATTATGTTTGAGTACCAGTGTAGCTGGTGTGAGCGTGGAACCTATGGTTCAAGAGGTACGCGACTTTTCCCAAACCCTTTGCCGGGTTATAGTGCCCTGAAAGCTCTTCGATTTAAAAAGTATAGCAACTACAATTAAATAGTGACATACTAATGAACCTTACATTGTTCCAGAGACGAAATAGCCAAATTTTTAGCTCAATGTATCAAATAAATTCTTAATATTTTAGTTTTTTCGTTCACTTTGTAATATCACACCCGTTCTCTTTGGACTCACCTAATTAAAAATTAAAAACTTATTATTATCATCCGTATGTATTTCGTGTCTATATATTGATACCATGTTTTTTAAGGTTTTTTTAAAATTAAAATTATTAACATGGAACATATTCTTTGGATGGAGTATTTGAAAAAGTCTGGCTCGGCAGGGGGGAGGTGAAAAAGTGACGTTTTTAGGGGGGGGGGGTTTAAATTGACTTAGAATATTTTCGATTTAGGGATTTGGAATAATTTGTGGGAGTCAGTTAAGAACAAGAACTTACAATACTTTAAGTTTTTTTTTTCGGGATTTATTGTAATTTCGGTTTTTTTAATTATTACTGATATGATAAAACATGTTCCATGCTCGTTGGTTGTGTAGTTACACAAACCGATTATAAATTTTTTTAGAATTAAAATGACTAAGTATCAAGCCCAGAACTACTTTCTTCCTAGAAAAATCAGATTTAATCTAGAATTTGAAAAATTTCTCTGGGTATTTTTTTTCTACTAAAGTACTGAAGCTTACGAAAAAGATTTCTTTTCAAGTTGCAAGCTTCTTAAATAGGCCACGTTGAAAAAAATAAATAAACGTTTCCACGAAATGTTTATATGATTGACGTTCAGCAGGAAATATCTGGCTGAAAATTTAAATTTACCCGAAAATTTATGATACTTTCGCAAATAATCTATAACGAGTATGGCAAAGTAAACATTTTATGAGAAAATTTATAATAACCTATAATAAAATTTATAATTACTTTGCCATATTTTGTGCTATTTAGCAATAATATTTCTGCAAGACCTTGTTTATAAAAGGGCCGAGTATCTTTATCCGTTACATATAATTAAAATGAATCCCCAACTATAGACTTAACCCATTAACGCCCAATCATGACATTCATGCCATTTGAATATTTTTTCATGAAAAAATCAACATTTTGGGCTAAAAATGTCACCTAGTAGGTATTTTTACCCTAAACATGGGGTAAATTTTAAATTATTTTTAGGGGATGATATCTTATTTTCTAAGGGTTGTACGTAAAAACAGACCTCAGAAATGAAAATAGTGGGCAAAAATACCTACTACATGATAATTTTAGCCCAAAATATTCGTTTTCTATATTGTGCTAAAAATCTACCCCCTACCCCATTGAAGGGGTTAAATATGCTAAATCGGTATAAATTTATTTTTTTTTATCTCTAATAGTCCCACTTAGTGTTTTTAAATCCTGGAGATCTTTTTTTTGTGCATAGTATCAATTTATATAACGACTAAAAAATGTTTAAAATTTACCCCATATTTAGGGGATGATAGCACATTTTCTAGGGGTTGGACGTAAAAATGGACTTCAGAAATGAAAAAAGAGGAGCCCTAATTACCTACTAGGTGACATTTTTAGCCCAAAATGTTGATTTTTTCATGAAAAAATATTCAAATGGCATGAATGTCATGATTGGGCGTTAATGGGTTAACTTAGTCCTAGCGCTAGCGTATGTGGTACCCAGGGTAGTAGCAGCTCGTAGTCTTTTATTGATAATATGAAAGATTATTTAATTTGCTTTAATTTGCTTTGTGGGTGCAAAAATTATAAAAAGAAATTTCATTAGTCATTTCAACACTTTAAAAGAACTGCACTGAAAGAGTATTATTCCTCATAAGAGCTTTGTAAACCATTTTAAATAGTTTTTGAAAAATTTTCTTGGGTGTCTGAATTTTATCTAATCAGGTAGCAAAAATTTTGAATTCATTTTTTATTCGGTTGCAAATGTCATGAAACGCTAAGAAAAGTTAAAAAAAAATGTTTACCATTGTAACTTTGCTATCCGGTGCTACGGTTGATTCCTTCAGAATAAAAAAAATTTTTTGAATGAAAAGTTTTTATGCAATTTTTCGCAGTTTAAAAGATGAAAAAAAACGCGAGCCACAAATGGTATTCCGTTAATGGTAACCGGATTTTTCTTTCAGTGTATAAAATACTCATTTGGGATAGTAAATAAGAAAATAAAGCATTTCAAAAATATTAAAAGTCAAAAATATTCCAAAAACAAAAAAATTTAAAAATGAAAGGTATAGAGTTTTAAATGGCTAAAAACTAAGGAAAATTTTTTCTTTCATTTTAGACCTAATTTTAAAATTCAATAAAAAATGAAATTTTTACATTTAAAATTTATAAAACACAAATGCAATCGTTAAAAATAAATTACTTCATTAAAAAGAGTGTATATATAGTGTTTCTATACTCACGGAAGACAAATGGAATGCCGCCTCTAATTGCTTTCTTTCCATCGAAAACAGCCTGCTTGCTAAAAAAAACGAAAAAAAAGATAATTATAAATTTAATTATTTAATTTTACTTGTCGTTCTCTTATTTTTAGAGTAACACTTAATATCCTATAATTCATATCAAAATATATTTTATTTAATTCAAATTAAACTTATTTAATTTCTTTAGTGTACTTATTGTCTAATCTTTTTTTTTTATAAATTAATAATAATTATAAATAGAGTATTAACCTATTCTGATATTGAAATAAGTACAGTTATCAAAACAGACTATTCTTTGCTGTTTTTGATTATCAGAATTAAAAAATTTTTATTTAGAAAGAACAATTGGCATGAAATTGGTGTTAAAATAAAGAAAAAAAGTTTACGGGTGACATACGCTATACTTTTTAGACTCAGCTATCGTGCATTTGTAGATATTAAATTTTTACTATTTCCGGGTAAAATAAAATTTTTTGAAAATTTGATTAAAAAGTGAAATATCTTATAAATATGATTAAATTTTACTGACCAATTGGTATTGCTTGATTTGGTACTAATTTATGTGTAGTCAGTTAAATTTATATTGAAATCGGTCGTTTTTTTAAAAATTTGTAAATTTTTTTGGAGTGATTTTTCAAAAAAAAATTTTCGGCAATTTGCGTTAAAAATAAGAAGTCTGGAGAAAAATTCAAGAAAATTACGAGATATTTTAGTATTCAGAAAACAAAAACATGCACGAAAATCGGAAAATATTTTAGGGTAGAAAATTTTTAATTTTTGAAATTTGTTTTTCTTGACCCCGAAAATCTCCCGGTAACGTAAAAGGTCTATTTTCTAATGTAATCCAACTCGACTACCAGTTCACCCAACAACTTGCCCATCAACACTCTCGACTATTTACCCGCTCTCTCTTCCATTTCGATTCCATTTTCCCATGATACTATGCGTCTTCCTTATCTCTACAACTATCTTGTTGACCCAAAAGTATCAAATTAGCCCAAAAGTGTCAGTAACTAAGAAAATGGAAAATTTTATTATACCCCATAAGGTTTACTTACACCCACAAGGTCCGGTTTTGCCCAATAGTACCATATATTGGCACAAAAGTGTCAGAATGCCCCAAAAGTGTCAGATTGCCCCAAAAGTGTCAGATTGGCCTAAAAGTGTCAGAGTGGCCCAAAAATATCAGAATAGCCCAAAGGTATCATTCGACAGCGGCGGCAGCGGTTATAACTTTATAATATATAGAGATTAGATAACATATTTTTGGAAAAATCAAGTTACAGGAGTCCGGGGGGGAGGGCGCAGCCTCCTCGGAGGCTGCTGGGGCGAGCTAATATATATTTTTTAACTTGGTATTAGGAGTGGTAAAGCACAATTTTCGTTTTCTCAATTTTTGTCTCTATTAGAAAGTAATATGTACTTAATTTCAGCAAAAAATTGATTAAGCATAAAAAATTTTTTTTTTGAGAATTTGAAATTTTTGGAGCTTTCAGAAAGCTCAATTATTGTTTTATATAAACATACGATCCAAAAAAAGTTTTCTTTCTACCTTAATCTTTTTCGTAGGACGAAGAGAATGCTGTTTACGTGTACCATATACCGCGTCCTAAATGGTTATGTGGGACTCAACCTCAAATTCGGGCTAATACCCACTAAACTCCCCATCCTCCTTCATTTATGATAATATCATCGAATCCGGACCGGGACTCCCTGTTTAGGTATTACTTCGGCCCGGAAAAAATGCAATTAATACCTATTTTTATTGTAAATCGAAATTTTGGCAGCAATTTGAATATTAGTCATTTGTGTCCAAAAATGGGCATTTGGTTTATTGATTACAGCGATGAGAGAATAGATGATAGAGCATTGCGGGTCACGGGAATTAAAAGATGGTTCTTATATGGAAAAATTCAGGTCAATCGGAAGTATTTTGGTTAATTTGCACGGTTACAGTGCTATATGGAAGATATCGGAAAAACCCTATTTTATAACATTGAGCTCTGCGTATCTAAGTCCAGAAAGTGCGTTGGAATAAACGGAGGGTACGTGGGTGTTTTTTCAACATATTAAGTTATCCATAACTAGAGATTGTAATTTGGTGATCCAAATGTTCCAATCTCCCCTTTTTAGTTATTATTTCATTATTATTGCTGAATATAGACGCATGTCTATAAATATACTTAGGCTGCTTCCACACGGAGCGCTTTAAACACAAAGTTATCTCAAACCTGTGTTTAAAATACATTGCGTAGTATATACATATCATCGTAAAAAGAGCCTTTAGGTAAGTTCTTTTGCACCAGTTTTGAAATTTTTTTAAATAGCCAATAAAAATCAGGCTACAGACGCCAGCCATGTTGAGCGCGAATTCCAAATGTGTACACAAATCTTATGCATACACATGTGTGCGTAATACACGCATATAAGGGACTGTCTACAATTGGCCGTAAGACGGGTGCGTTTATACGCTACGTTGCGTAGTAGAAAATTTTACATTACAAAAATTTTACTGCGCATCGACGCATCCGTAAAACGTGGCTATACGGCCAATTGTAGACAGTCTCTAAGAAACATGGCCATGATGTGTAGCGACGCGAAACGTTCTTATTTTGGTATTCGGGAAGCACTTACCTTTAAGCCTTCTTTATACTATGTATACATATATGTAATATAACTACAGATTTAACGCTAAGTTTGTGTTTAAAGCGCTCCTTCTCGAATCAGCCTTATAATATTAAAAATGGAAAATAAAGGTTAATATTGTTTATTATGAACGGAAATGAGCTTCTAAAGCTATATTTAGTCGTATCTGGTTGGAAAAATTTACTACAAATTGTATATTACAATACTTTTACTAATATTACTATGAAATAGTAAAATTACTACAATTTGTAGTAAATTTACTATTTTTGTAGAAATATTACTAAATCGCAGTAAAATTACGAAACGGTAGCAATATTTTGAACACATATTCATTATTTTTTACTGTGTATCAATTAAAAAAATTTCTCGAAGAACTATTAAACCATACACAGAATTAAGAGAATGTATGATGTTTACTGTATTAAGCGAAAAAATTCTTTTATACTATGTGTTTACCAAAAAAATTTACCAAAAATAATATTAAATAATATTGATAATAAAACTAATTAAAAAAAAAATAATTCTTAAACTCAAGGAGTAACATGTGGGTTGGGCACATGGTGGAGTGATTAGGCACGGTCGCAAAAATTGTCATAGAATAAGGAGAGATACACATTTAGCTTATTGAAATAACTGCCTAACTAATATATGTAAAATTGTAATATTTTTAACGACTATTTAATCGCCAATCTTTACCATTGACGTAATTATTTCCAAATAATAATTAAAATAATATTTTGGCTAAAAATTTATTTGTAATAGTATAAAAATTTTATTTACAATTACTGACGTTGTGATATTATAATTAGGTGTATCCTTAATTAAAATAAATAAAAAAACCCAAGAATAATAATAAAATATCATACGTAAGACTATTTTATTAATAGATACTGTGTATAATTAATCTTTTTAAATCTAACAAAAGTATATACGAATAACGTCATGCTGGCCATCATATTAAAAATTTTAAAAATTGGACTTTTAATAAATTCAATTATTGTAATCCATAATTTTTTTTAGCGCAATTAAGTTATAAATAAAGTTTCGTCAATAAAATATGCTTTTAAATATAGAAAAAATAAATTTTAATGCTAAAATCGTATATACAATAATACGTTTCGCTTGAGGAAACTCATTTGTTTTTTGCTAATAGTAACTATATGTGTAACACCCAAGTGCCCAAGTTTAAGATAAAAGTCCATCATCCTGGTTTCGTCATTAAATATACACAAATACACAGTTGAATAAAGTTATATGAAATTTATATATGGCCCGTTTCATAATAATTTATAACCATTTTTTTTATAAGATTTCTTGAAAATCTCAACCATAATATTAAAAGAGGACTACTCTAAAATTTTATTATTATTATTATTATTTAGTTTTTATCGACCATAATTAGTGTACATATTAGATTTGCACCCCGCAGATGGGTTATGGGCACAGATACCTATATGGATCAAATTTGATCAAAATTTTAAAGCAATTAAAAAAATAATCTAACCACGTGGTTATAACAAGGTCTTAAATATTTCTTAGTTCCTGTTTCAAAAAAATCCAATTATTAACTTCTTCGAGTTTTTTAACTTAACATAAGTTTACATAATAGGAAAAAGTTTATTTATTCTTAATTTTTCAGGAAAATTAAAAATTGATCTAGATCAATAATCAGCTTATATTTCTATTTTTGACATCATAAAAAAGTGCATTTGCTCCTAATTTATTTATATAATTATGGCAAAAGAGATAAATAATTGATTTTGCATAATTTGAAATAGTAAAGTAATAAAGGTTTTGTAATTTTGGTAAAACAATTGGCTGCTTAATATGACATGAAATACTTCATATGTATCGAAAAGGACGACCATTAGTCAAGGCTGTCATGAGCCGCCAGACAAGACGCGTCTTTAAGAAATCGTATATACATGTGGATACATAAAGATGTGTATTATTCTGAGATAAATAGATAGTCTTATAAACTATATCGAAAAAAGCTTGATGAAAGAGAGCATGAGACTAAACAGTCATCCCTTTTATATATAATTTTCTATTCTAACTTTAGTTGGCTATTATAAGTATAAAATAATATCAAGTTAAATGTTACAATTCAAAGAATTTTTAGTTTTTAAACATATTTATAATTTATATTTCTTGTCATATTTTCAACTTTTTATTTAATTTTTTCATTTTTTTTCATTTTCCTGAAATATCTTATGGAATTAATGCACTGCAAAAAGATTTTATTAACGATTGAAAAATCATTATTGATTATGAAACTATTACTTTCTGCTGTTTCACCTAATTTCAAAATGCAAAATTAAACTTTACTTTTATTCATTCAGACATTTTTAAAGTTCGCAAAATAATTTTTACCCTTGTCACGAATTTATCTTGCGATTTTTCGTACTATACAGTAAAATTAGTACCCAGTTTATGGAGGCTCACTTGAGTTAACTTTTTGGGACATTTTAAGACAATTTAATAAACTTAAGATTAAGTGTGATCTGAAAACTACGGGAAAATATTTAAATGAATAAATTAAGTGAAATTCAGTAAAAGAAATAAGTATGTTTAACCTGCTGAATCTTTTTTTTAGAGCTTAAAATTTCTAAGACATTTTAGGCTCTAAAATAAATTCATGATTAAAAATTATTGTTTATTACAGAAAAGCAACTAAAAAGGTATACAAAATAATAGCAGATTTGAATATCTATAGGAAAATTCTACGTGCAAAAGCAGTATCTAAAAAATTATTTTATTCAAACAAAAAAACCGAAGCAAATTTGTGTCTGCAAGGGAAAATACAGTGAGGGTATTAATTTAATATGCCTTGTTTTTAAATTTGTACTGATTTTTAATTTTTTGAATTTTTGATACTTTGCAAAATTGGTGCTACTTCCTATAGGTTTACTGTTTGGGAATTTATTTTTTTTTGTGGTAAAAGTAAAATTTTTAAGCCATGCTGACGAGAAAAACCAATTTTTTATAGTATGATATAGTATCATAATAATATAAACAAGTCTTGTAAAAAGTTACGAATGTATACTTTTGAGCCACAAGTTTTCAAGAAATTTATTACCAATTCTAAAATTATTTTTTACTTTTATAAATAAATAGATTTAATCTAATTATCCAATGACTGCTTATATAATAATGTGACTGAAGGGGTTAATTGGTTTTGGATATATTAAGCAGGAATCTGTAAATTTCTGAATGTAAATTTTGTGCCATGAACTATTGATATAAATCTAGCGAATCTAATTTTAATAATCATGATGCAGTAATAATTTTAATAATTTTAAATGGACGTAAATATAAGAAAAATGATAACCTATGTTAATTAAGATGAAAATATTTAGATACACCGTAGAATTATGTAATCTGTTTAATACTATAAACTTGTAAATTTTCTTTCAAGTATAATCTCATTTCTCATTCTTCATCAGAGAGGAGAAAGATAAAGAAAGAACAGCAGAGCAAATTCAGAAACCCCTCTTTAAGCGCGGTATAATGCGGCACACATAGTTTGACAAAAAACCTTCTCCTGTCAAGGCTTCTCGACCGTAATAACTCATTGTTTACTTACACACATAAATACAGTCTTGATTATATTGTATACAATAATAATTGTTGATAAGAAGATAATTTTTCTCCGGAATATGTAAAAGATAATAATGATTACAATGCAAAAATTTAACTCAAACTTTTTATGCATGTAGCAAAAAACTCTATGCTATATGGATGCAAAGGAAAATTCAAATTTAAAATATCTATATGTAAAAAAACCGCGCGCAATTTCAGAACAATGCACGGTAAAGGTAATCTTTGAATTTAAAAATATTTTATTACATGTAATATAACAAGTTTTTTTTAATACAAAAAAACTCTTCTTTCGTTCAATAATAACGTTTGAAAAGTTAAAGTGAGACTTTGGTTTGTAAGTACGTTAGTGTGTATTGGTATGGTTGTATAATACTTGATAATACTAAAGGGAATAAATGTGTAAGGATAGGATCGAGAGAGAAAGAGAAATGAGCAAAGAAACGAAACGAATGAACGGCTGACGCGCTCAGGACGTTAGCAAAAAACCTTCGGCGCTGTCTGGTGCGCTTTTTGTGACATAGCTTTCGCAGTTTCCAACCTCCGACTCCTCGGAGCCCCTCTTCTGAACTTTCTATACTCTTCTGTGGACTGAGCAGTGTCAAAGCCCTCTTTTTGCTATGTATTTTACCTTATACTATATATATTATGTTTTTTATACAACATTGTGTGCTTCAATGTTTTTTTGCAGATTGTTTTTTGTACTACTGTATATAGGATATTTGTTTAAGTGCAAGCTCGTTGCAAATTTAAATTAACCTACGTATCTATACACAGCATGTAATTTAAATTATTTTCAAGGAGTAAAACAATTTTTTATTCCTATTTTTTAAAAACTTGCCAATTACTTTTTTTGCATAAATAATAAGAATTAAATAATTATAAAAATTGCTTTTCGCATTGTTTTCTTTCTTTTTAAACTACCGATTTTTATTCATTTTATTTATCACACAGGAAAAACATTTTAAATTTATTGTCTTTGCTATTATATTTGAATTAGTATTCAATGATATTTTTGCTTGTTACATTCGTTGATGGTAAATAAGAAGAAAAAAGTCCTCCGATGATGAAAAATAGTCAAATATAGTTCATCGAAAAAGGCAGGCTATGTTTAAAATAGTCGATTTTTTATCGATTGACTATTTTTCATCAACGGGTCATGCTAAGGTCAATCAACAAAGAGCAATGATGTAGAAGTATACTATAATGCACCTAATCTTCTTCATCGACAAAACCTGCAAATTTTGATTTTTAGCTAAATAAATGTGTCACTATCCTACTAAAAAAATATGTCCGAATTTCCATCAAAATTTTGACAAATATCAAAAATAGTTTCACTTTTCCATCATTTTTTTAGTATCGCATGCATCGATATAATATCAACGCTTCCAAATAGAAAGGTCCTTATTCAAAAAGGCTTTGAAAAACCCATCATCTCATAGTATAAAGTATACGAGATGGTGGAGTTTGTATCGTCGCGCTGAATAAGGACCTTTCTATTTGGAAGGGTCGATATAAGCTTAGACCAGCTAATTATGAGCTAGTTGTCATTTTATTAAAAAATTTTATTCGTTAGCCATTTTCTACTATTAAAACGCTAATATTTTTAAAAATGGCCAAAAAACTAGAAATAAAATAAAAAATGAACTCCAGGATCACCTGATATCTCTATAGCAGAAAATGACCTGGCAATCAAATGTGACTATAGTGTGATTATAGAATTATAGAATCTACGCATGGCAGTGATCATTAACCTATAGTGATCACCATAAGAAGATGTAATATACCAAGGTACACCCATAGAGATGTACTAAACACAAAAAAAGTTAATTGGGATAAATTCAGTACAAATGTAAAAAACAAATTACGTAGTATACAACAATTACAGATAAATTAAAAAAAGAAATACATCAAATTCAGTAACATAATTAAAAGGAGTCTGCTAAGTAATGGAGGAACTAAAAATACAGGAAACCGTGTGATGAAAAATCAAGTACCTGCATGGTGGGACGAAGAGTGTCAAGATCTGGCTAATAAAGCAAAGCTAGCAAAAAATTAATGAATGATAATACTAAAGATAATTTTGATTTGTATGAACAAGCAAATGAAATCTTTAAAAAAACATCAAACAATAAAAAAAAGAGTACAGAAAAAATTTTATAAGCGACTAAGATCCTAGCAAATCTCTAAATAATATCTGGCAAAGCATAAAATCACTTAAAGGTTTCATCAATCAGCTACAAAATACATTTAGCCATACACCAGAGGACCCTGCAATCAAAGCAGTACTCAACAAGTTAGGAGATCCTCCTAACATAAACAATGGAGTAAATATAGAAACAGCTGGAGATAATAATTATTTAGATTATAACATCACACTCGAAGAATTCAACGTATACCTTAATGTAAACTTAAATCTTCACCTGGGCAAGACCATATATCTTACTCTATAATCAAAAGTTTAATTTCTGAAGCTAAAAAACTCATAGTTGAATTATTTAATAACGTTCATAACTCAAGTGAATATCCTGATAACTCGATGAATTATATAGTAAGATTTATTACTAAACCACACGGTAAAGGTTATCGACCAATTAGCTTAGCACAAAATTTACTAAAAATATTTGAAAACATACTTAAAGCCAGACTCGACTGGTATATAGAAAACCAATGTCTACTACCAAACAATCAATTTGGATTCCGCAAAGCTAAGTTTGGACTGGACAGTGTATCAATACTAAATGCCTAGAGGGGAAATTATATTTTAAATAATTAGGAAAGGGAGGTGGAGGAGTTTGAATATAGATGGCGTTGATATAGATTATGTTTAATTGAGTCATTGGAAGGAGCAATACGGAAGTTTTCTGGGAAGGTGTTCAAAAAATTTAACACGTGTACTAAAGAAGAGTTATTAAACTGAAAACATTTGGTGGAAGAGATTAAAAGACGTGGACGAAGAGGGGTATGTAGATCTCAATTAGGTATGTATTTATTGATATTTTCTTTAAGGTAAAAATGTAGGCTGTGACTCAGGTTGTTGTGGTTATAGATAGTCACAGGTACTTTGGGCCTGAAGTTCAGCCTAAAACTGATTTGATTCGGCAAGATTCCTGTCGGGAAGCCTGGATGATGATATTATGGTAGGAACAGACAGATTCATTTTGGTCTAGGTCGAGAAATATTGTTCGTAGGCAAATAAATTGTTTTGGTTTAGGATGGGGATGGAGTGTGCACTTCCACGAATACTCGATAGAGTGCAATACTACACCACAGACAATGCAGTAGTTGTACTCCAACAGTTCAGGCTTAAGGTTATAAGTAGGATGAGATCATCTCTTAACGGTTACTAGTTCCAATTTCTGTTCACTAAAAATGAAGCAAGACAATGTCTTTGAAATAACTGGTAGGTATAAGTTTCCAAATCACTTTTTGCGGTTTGGAAGCTTTACAATTGTGACTGGTGTTTTTTCATCTCATTAGACTCAATTGCCTACAATTTAACATTGCGAGACGTTGGGAAAGGCAAAGGGACAGGCGCTGTGGTATCTGTAGCTGCTCGCAAGATATCTTGCCTCATGTGGAGTGCAATTCGACGTTATACAATGACGATATAACAAAATTCAAGACCAATTTATCACGCATTGATAACCCAGGGGACGCAGTGACAACCAACAGAACACTATAAGAAGAAGTATTGTATTTAAGAATATTCTAAATATTCATCAAGTCAGAAAATTTTTACCTGGGTGACTTGTAGCTGACCAGCTTAGTTAATTAGGAACACCAAGGCCCTTAACATATGATTCAGTAGGCATCCTTACATTAGTAGTTCTGTCCATTTGCAATTATGCTTGTTTAGTCAAAAGATCACCCTTCATCGTATGGGCTCTGCTACAATATCTATAACTAAACCTAAGGTTTATCATAATCGATGTAACCATTCCGATCATATCGATGTAACCGTATAGTTGCGTTAGATGAAGCTAAACAAAGAAAAATCCATATCATCCTCTAGTACAGCCTAGTTGGCTCCTAAAGATACAGTAGTGAGTTGTTTGTAGGCGAAATTTAGATTATACGAAATTATGTTTTTGAATTTCAAAGGGGGATGATTTGAGTCTATTAAAGGACTATTTAGTTGCTAAGAAGATTCAGAGTATTGTGTGGATAGAAAGGAGCTGTTATGCAGATTTTGATTGAAATGAAACTTTGTGGTAGAAGATGGAATAGTAACACACAGGTTATTGGAAAGTTTCTGGGTAAAAATTTTTTTTTTATCAGCAGTCATTTTTTGATTCATAGAGTATTATCATATCAATTTGTGAATAAAACTAATAAAAGAAATAGCCCTAAAATTGTTTTAGTTTACTTTATTTAATAGATTTTGAATCAAGATTTTTTCGAAAGAATGTCAAAAAACTCATTTAAATTAAAATGTATTCTGGTTGAAATAGAATTTTGTTTTCATGTTATAAAATATTATGTTTGTAGTATAATATAATTAAGTGAAGTGTTAATAAGATTGACTTCAATGGTCCATTGAGAAGAAAATATATTAAATTAAATGATACTTAATTCTACCCCACAAACGAATGAAGAGCTAATAAAATGTTTTTTTTTTAATACGTAAATTTTGAATGGAAAAATTTTATTACGTACATAGACTTTAGTAAATTCATTATTTGTATTGATAAGATGATAGAAAAAATAAGAACTTGTAAATTCACGTGGAACATCACGTATGGGCTATCTATTTATTACGTTGTGTATTTATGAAGGAAAATTACAAGCTTCTGTCATTTAATGTTATTTTGATTGTCATTTGATGACCTTTGTGTAATTATAAAAGAAAAAAGAATAAAATATTGAAATAGAAAAAGTAAGTATATATATGTATGTATATATTAGTCTGTGCACTACTTTAAAAGTTTGGGGACTTTTCTTGAATATGTCAAAGAATATTGTCAATGAATGTTTCAAGACTATTTTCTTAAATTGAACAAATTACGCCACAACAGAAGCTTTCTTTTTATTATAGCGAATATTTAATAGATTAACATTTTTACTAACAACAGTATATGCAAAAAAATATCAAATTTCGAATATTGGTATTAAGATTAAAATAATAATAATAATAATAAAGATTATCAGTCAGTTTTAATTTGAACCACCACCTGTCTCACGTAATTCCTTATGTTTTGTTAATTTATAGAAAAAGTTAAAAATTTTTATGACATCATAAAGCACTCGTTAGTAATAAAAATGACTTTAAAAACATTTCTAATTAAATGTAAAGGAATATCCACAAAGTAATAAAAAAAATTGAATCTATTCTTTATTAAAAAAAAAGTAAAACCATTCATGCAGTTCAATTCATAAAAAAAAAAAAACATGCAGACCTTGGATCGACCCTGTAATTTCGTTGTAACTTATAAATGATTATTACTATGTAAAACGAAAAATATATTGTTGCTCATGGTATATTATCTTGACTGACAATTAACTTTTATGTATTATAAGTTTTCGATCTTATAAAAGATGAAAGGATTTTTCCATAGATTAAAAAAGGTGTTGAATACATACATAAACATATATTCATGCTATGCAACGATTATTGTCGCATTAGTTTCACTTGAATAAACAAGTAAAGAACGTTTCCGATTTAACCTCATAAATGCCTATAACATCGATATGGTGAATCTTCAAAAAGAAAAAAAAAATAACTTATCAATTTTTATAAATAGATTTTATTTGTAAAGAAAAATCATTTTATATTTTTTAGATAGTTAAAGAATATTTTTAGCGTTTAGATTTTAACGTATATTTTAAAAGACAAACACGTGAGTATAGTAGAATTACACTGTAAACAATTAAGAAAAAAAAATTTTAGGAATTTTACAGAAATACCTGGACAAAATTTTGTTCAATACAGGTGAAGAAAGTAGTCTATTTGCACCCTAGATTTGCAATAAAAAAGTTTTTTAAAAATGTGTCAAAATATGAGTTTTTAACATAAATCCAGGCAGAATCAGAAAGTTGAAACCTATGTTGTTAGGAGGTTTAAAACATGGTTTTTATTTAATCATAAAATGAAAAAACTAAAACATTATCATTTTTTTTGAATATTTATTATTAATTATTCATTATCTAAACCATTATCGTTCAACCCAAAAATATTTAATTTAAAATAAAAGAATGAGCGTATAATTTGAAATAAATGAATTACTTGTTCGTCGAAGAATATCATAAAATTCTATAAATATAGGGTTTCATATCTAATATTTGCGGTTACTTAAAAACAAGATAAAAATATGTGCTAGATTTCATTTCTCCTATTTAATCAATGATGATAAAACATTAATACGATTTTAAACATTTCAAATATTTTAAAATTGAATTAAATTTAAAAAAAAAAATATTCACGTTATTTTAAAGAATCTATTTTCTTTTAAATGTTTTTTTTTATTAACCTTACGTTCCAATTAAGGCCTGTTTCAAAACTTGGAAGATTTTTGCAGATTTTTTATACTTATGGTACATTTTACAGGCGTAAGCAAATTTTATATTAAAATTCACATTAAAAATTCTGAATTGTTTAGCGAAAAAAAATAAACCATTAAGAAGTTTAATTTTAAGTTTTGGATTGTTTTATATGTGTTCAGAATTCGGATGTAATTTATAATACTTTATTTTATTTTTAGGAATTAGTTTTTAAAGAGTTTGTAATGAACTAGCAGAATAATAGAAATTATATTAAAAAAACTTACAACCGGTTTTTGAAGTTACAAACAACTAACATGGAACATGTTTAAATTTATATTTTAAATTTTGAATCTTTTATAATTTTAAGTCTTTAAGTCAGAGAAAAATTATTTTAAGTCCCTAAATCGAAATTATTCCATTTGACTCCAAGTCCATTTGGCTACCCCCAAATATGGCTTATTCCCCCCCCCCCCAATGACATGCTTAAAATACTCCCGCTGCCTATAAACATGTTCCATGTTAACCGAGAAATTTTGCCCTATATTTGATTTATTTAGTAAACTTGAAAAAATAGTTAGAAACTTAAAATTATGAAGAAAAAAAATAATTACAATAAACTATCGCATAAAAATTATTAGAAAGCTGTATGAGAAAAATTTCACGCAGAGCTTTCTAAAAGCTCGGAAGGCAGGACCTCCAGCGTTGATTATTATCTCCAAATTATTTAAAAATAATCTTTTTTTAAATAAATGGTATAGGTTTCGTTATTTGGTAAAAACAAAAAGCTCTTTAAAATTAACGGTTTTTGTAATTATGGAACAAAAAATAAGTTGAAACTACTGTTTCCAAGTTATAGTAAAATACATGTATATATAATATATATATAATAACGTAATGTAATATATAGAATAAGAACAAAAAATGCATCAGCATCAGAGGCGGATTAGAAAGCGTACTTGACCATCATCAATAATCTAGCAACAAACACTGGCATATATACACATATATACATTATATATATATATATATAACATTCTGTGAGGGAGATCAAATCCACATGGAACACCCGGTACGAGGAATACGAGGGTGAGTTTTTGCTCAACTCTCAGTTTTTTCTCCACTCTCTATCTTTGTCAGGGTTAAAACCCTATCCTTTTTTTGCACAACATATACATACACACATTTATATCGAGAGAGAAATGTATTTATACGTGACATGTCATAGAATATTTTCCGTATGATGAATATTGTATTTAGATATATATTTAATTCTATATTATTGTTATCAAGAATAGAACATTTATTTTATTTATGAATTAACAAATTTGTTAACAAAAAAATATTAGTCATTTTTATTTATTACTTTTTCGAAGAGGGACCATTGAGCTATTTAGATTCAAAATCATTTTTCGTTTTCTTTATTATCAGCTATAATTATACATAGGTAAATTTAAATTATTTAGTTATTTTTGTAGTTGCAATCAAAATATTTATTTTTTATTCTTGAAATTTTCATATTCATAATTTTTCCTTATTGTTTTAGCGTTTTTTAAAAGAGGAACCCCATGACAACATGCCCCAAGTTGAAGAATCGCGGAAATCGGATTAAAAAAATTTCTGAAATAAATAAGGTTCTCCACTACTTTATAGCAACCTAAGTCAGTTTCTTAGTTTCTGACATACGTTTTCATTTTTTTTGGTTCGTTTGGTTTTTAAATTTCCCGCTAAATCAAGTAACCAAATAAAAATCTTACTTTAAATATTGTTTCCTTATGGAATTTCATTTGAGGATAAATTTTTGTGTGTCTTTAGAAACGTACCTGTGAGAATGGAAATATAAAGTAAAAAGTTATAATTTCATATTTTTGAAATATATAATATCTAACCTTTGAAGACTTCAGTCAAAAATTTGTTAAATTATGAATGGGACTCTATCATTTTCACTCATAATTTTCTAAAAATTAGTGTCTGATGACTTTTAAAACTCTATCTTTCTAAGTTTCTAACTATTATAATAACAACCAATAACAATACTCTCAGTTCATTTGACGTCTTTCTCGCCACAGCCGCAGAAAAATTTTGTACAATCCTCGGCCATAAACAAAAAATGACCCAAATCGCAGTTTACCATCCTCGGCTTCGCCTCGGAAGGTAATTTACCTGCGTTTTGGGCCATTCTTTATTTTTCTGGCCTAGGACCGTAATATACTATTATTTACTATACCTATTTATGATCACTAGATTCAACTGCACTTCGCGCAGCAACAATATTATGATAGCATAATAAAATGAATTTTGATAATCAATAATTAAGAAATTTAGTGATTTTCCAGCTACATTAAATTAACCTCGAAATTAACCTAAAATTTTGAGATGAATTTGTTTATGTTTATATTTTTGTTAAAACAGTGTGTAAATTATTGCGAGAACCAATCAGAATGACTCTTTAGCTATAACAATGTAGTTACTGTTGCGATGAGCATTAGGGTGTTTCTTATTTCCCAAACTGCCCGTAGAAAAAAATACTGGCTCGAATATGATACTTCAGGTCATAAAACTATTATCTAAAAAAAATTTTTTTATAAACAACTTGATGTAGTGTGCCGATTTGCAAATGAAAATCGCTAAAAACCAGGAAAAAGGTTTTAAAAACGTTTTAGAAAGCTTTTCGAAACCTTGCCAAAAACTTTTTACTACTAAAATGTTCTAAAAGCTTTTTAGTAACAAAATATCTAGAAAAAACTGTAAATTATAACATATTTTATGATATTTGAACTTTATTTAAAATTTACAGTCGTCTAAAAAGAAAATATCTACGTCAATTGCAATTTGACTGTTTTATTCGTTGATTTTTTGTAAAAATGCATATTTCTTATTTTAGCGAGGAGGCAATAAAAAAAGGCTTTTTTTAATGGTCAAAATACCTAAAAATAACCTCTTATGTTATAATTTACAGTTTTTTCTAGATATTTTGTTACTAAAAAACTTATAACCGGTTTGTGTAAACACAACCTAAATGCATGGAACATGTTTACTTTCAAATGAGGACTAGATATAATACAAATGCTACTCAACATTACAATACAATTTTCTATTGTTGTAATTTGTAATTATCACCTTACTAGTTGTTAAGATTCTAAACCCAAACTATTTTGATTCCCTAAACCTGAATTATTATAAGTCCCTGAACCTGAATTATTCCAAGTCCCTAAATCGATATTATTCTAAGTCCATAAACCTGTATTATCCTAAGTCCTTAAGCCCAGATTTTTCAAAGTCTTTTAAAAGTATTTTATTTATTTATATATACTTCCCTAATTATTCTAAGTCTTATTTGACCCCCCCCTTAAATAGGACAAATTTGACCCCCCCCCTTAAAAAGGACAAATTTGACCCCCCCCCCTTAAATAGGACAAATTTGACCCCCCCCCCCCTTAAATAGGACAAATTTGACCCCCCCCCCCTTAAAAAGGACAAATTTGACCCCCCCCCCCCCTTAATTTTCAAGTTCTGAAGTACCCCCTCCCTATAAACATGTTCCATGTTAAAAGCTTTTAGAACATTTTAGTAGTAAAAAGTTTTTGGCAAGGTTTCTAAAAGCTTTCTAAAACGTTTTTAAAACCTTTTTCCTGGTTTTTACCGAATTTCATTTGCAAATCGGCACACTACATCAAGTTGTTTATAAAAATTTTTTTTTTAGATAATAGTTTTATGACCTGAAGTATCATATTCGAGCCAGTATTTTTCTCTACGGGCAGTTTGGGAAATAAGAAACACCCTAATGAGCATGTCATTTTTAGAAAAAAGAAAAGATTAAATAGGAAACATACAAAATATTTTTTTTTTAACTACTAATTTATATAACTATACAATAATACTATCTACTACTCGTCATATCTTTTCTATTGAAAAAATGTTGTCTGTTTATTTTTATTGGTCCTTTTAATATCTTAAATTTTATTTACATTAATAAAATAAAATTTAATAATATTTACTAGTTTTCAAATAGACACCATAAGTTATTCATTTAGTGTTAATTTTAGTTCTCGCGATCTTCTTATCAATTGTTGAAAATTCTGTATTAATTATATATAATCAAATGTATATTACAGTATTAGTAAAAATTTTAATTTTATTAGTACTCCAGTCAAATTACGGGTTTGGTTGTATTATCACTGGCGAACACCAGATATGCTCTACTATAGGTTTTTTGGGTCGCTGAACATGAAAATTGGGGTCATTTGGCAGATAATTATATAATATATTCATATTTTATTCAGTAAAATTAATAAAAATTTATACAAATTATTAAAGTACAAGATAAGACAAAATGTTCAGTATTTAATATGTATCATGCGGAAGCAGAAGTAAATATAATGTATTTGAATATCCGAAATGTATTTATTAAATCTACAAAATGAAATAGGTAATTTACTTGTGTACGAATGGGCAAAAATGTTTTTTTTTTAAATAAGGTTTTCCAAAAAAAATTAATTTTGTAATCGTATTTCTGTAAAGATGTTTTGTGGAAATTATTTAAAATAAAGTAAGGATTCTTAAAAAATCGTAATAACTATTCATTAAGGTAGTTCACCAGTAATTTAGACGACAATAGAAATCGCTAAAATTTTTATAGGGGCTTTATATTATAATAATACACATAAAAATAAAATTTTAAGAAAATTGTGGTTTTCGTCTAGGAGATACAAAGGTCCAAAGTTGAATTCTTATACATTGCAACCATAGGAGCCGAGTAAAAAAACACGGGTTTGAGATTTTTATTTACTGTCAACGCCGAAACTGAACAATAGATTTTTTTTTTAAAAATTGCACCAAGTAAATTAATTGTTGAAGAAACTTCTATTCCATTTTTAAATAAATTGTGGATTTCATATAAAAGATATTTTAATTAGAAAAAATAAAAAACCGATGAAAATTTTAAGGTGACAACGTCGACGTTTAAAATACACGCATAATATTATAATAATAATCATGTAAATAAAATCGCGCGCTTACAAACATTGTGCGACGTTGTCGTACTTTTTTTTTTATTTAAGCTACCACGAAAAATGATCTGTCAAAATACCGTAATTTTAATTGTCTGGTGAAGAACCTTAATCCTTATTTTGAACATGCGACATGTTCATAGAAAGGGGTACTTGAAAACCACCACTGATACAAGAAGGTGATAAATCTGTTATAGGTCTACATGCCCCATGCTCGTTGGTTGTATTAATACATAGATAAGGCAGTTATAAATTTTTTAGTAAAGAAACCCTTTTGGCCCTCATAATAAGAATGACGTATTATTTTTCTCAGTGTATAATTATATACATATACATATTATGAACAAAGTATTATAATAAAGTATTTTTATAGTTTTATTTAAAAGTTTTAGTATAGACTAATGATCCCTAGAGTCCAATGTTTTTTTTACAAACATTCTACAACATTCTCATTCGTTTATACGCAAGTAGCTTTGAGTAAAGGTTTAGTTTCTTGTAAAGTTTTTAAAAGTAAAACTTGCTATACTAAACATCATTGGTTAAAATCTTAGCTTATCCTAATATCGTTTTAGAAAGATTATAAATTTAGATAAATTTGTCAACAATTTAAAAATATAAAAACAAAGATAAAAAAATGATAATTTTATTATAATTAATTAATTAAATTAAAGTAATTAAACGAAAAAGTTAAAGCGATTTTTTTAAAATTCATGAATCTATCTTTCTTAACGTCCTTGATCGATTAATGAATTTTACTTCTCTTTTTATTCGTTCCCCCTTTTTTTTTATAAATTTCTTTTTGCAATATACAAAAAAGGATACCTTCCTTTTTTTTGTTCGAAAACTTTGTCCTACGAATATAATAGTATTGACAGATTTCACTTTATAACTTGGAAATAGATGTATTCTTCATTAAATGTAATTAAAAGAATATTTAAAGATTCAATTAATAAATTATTTTAAAATTTTTTTTCAGAAATTGTATTTTAACCCAACGTTTATGACTATGAAAATTTAAGCGATCATTGTTTCCCGCAAAAAATATATATGATATAAAACAAAAAGGAAAATAAAAAAAAAAAACAAAACAAAAACGATGAAGAAGTTAAAAAAGTATAAAAAAAACGTTCGTATAGAAGAAAAAGAAATAGAAAGAAAGGATTCGGCTGCATCATTAGTGCCAATTCTTCCTCTCTTTTTTTCAGCTTGATGTTCTTTTTGGTAATGTATCTTCTTCCATTTCTACATTTGTTAAATTTTTTTTTCTTTTTTTGCCCTTTTTATTTAACGATTTAAGAATAACTAATGTATTTTTCTTTAATTTACATATTAGTTATTTTAAATGAAATTGAAATCAACATTAAACGATTTCAAAAAGTAAAACAGGTATTTTATCAAAATAACACGATTACCCCTCGCGATAACCATTTACTATTACATTTTTTACGAAACAAATCCTTCCAAAATTGATTGTCATTTTCATTAAAAGTATTCTCACTCAATAATGTACACTAGTCTGGCAAAAAATTTTTTTGCAGAAATATTGGCTTTGGTTGGTTGAATTGTGATAAAAACTATTTTTTGGTAATCTGTGTGTATTTTTACCCTGATTTTAAACTATATATACGGTCTCATCTAGTGTAATAATTTCCCAAGGCCGAGATATTTATTTATTTTTTAGGAATTTCCAAAATTATTTTATAAACACGCAATATGACTGATGTAATAAAGTAATAGTGAATTGTCAAAAATGAGTATGAGTTATGTACTGGTAGATTAATTTTATAAAATATAAAATTAGAGGATGACAAAATAATTTTATCTCAAATTTTATTTCAATAAAATAAAGATTTCGAAAGAACAAAATTATTCTTTTGTTTTTACGACTAGATTTTTTTGGTGGAATTTCAATCTTAGATATTAACAATTAAAAATACATTTCCACACGCTGATTTACGTTTTGATCGCTTATTTTGTTCGCCCAAGGTTCATATTTACCAAGTATGATAATAAATTAGGCATTATTGACCAAAAAAAAAGACGCTAATATTTTCAGGTTAATATTTCACTTGTCTCTAAATTCACAGAATAAGCGACAATATATTTTTAGTGTAAGTACTTTTGAAGGATCTGATGAAGCTTAATTTAGGAATTTTCCACTCATCTTTGAAAATATTAACAAATTACAACAAATTTTATATTCAACGACTTGAAAAACAGGTTACCTATTAGTTGGAGTATATTTGAAAAAGTTTTACGTATATATACGTATTTTATAAAATACGCTATTCTCAAAATTGATCAGAAAGTTCGGGCTTTTGGTATTAGGGCCGAGTTGCTGGAATCAAAAACTAAAAATTTGGAATTTGTGCATCAAAAATAGTTTGTACCATACAAGGAATTCAATTTAACAAACTGAACAAAATTTTTATTTGAAAAAAATAAAAATTCTCCCTGAATTCAAACTAAGATGGATTTCTATTTGAGTCAAAAAGAAAATCTCCTTGAATAAAGTTTTATTTTGAGGTAAATACATTTCTATTTGGCATAAAAAGAACATTTTCGTTGATTAAAATTGGATCATTTTTAAAATACCAGGGAGTTTTTTGGGTCAATAAATAGAGATTTCACCATCGCAATTGATTTTCAGAATTAAAAAGAAAAGTCGGGTACCTAATAATTTAGACCTCGAAGCCAAAAAATGGGAAATTAGTGCTTTTACTGAACCAGGGAGATTCCAGGAGTACTGGATATTAGCAGATATTAGATGATATTATAATTTTATGACCCTGGATCGATTATTTGGATACTCAATATGATATTAAACTAAAAAACTAAAGGAATTGGAAATTCAGATTTTACAATTAATAGGGAGTTTTTGGGGTCGGTGAAAATGAATAACCGTTCAAAAATTTAATTTTCTACTGTTTTCGTTTGTTTTTCTTAACCCCCGAAAATCCATAAGCAAGAGAAAAAGTTATTTTTTCTTTATTCTTTCCTGCATCATAGGTTTTCAGAAAGTACTCATGGTTTTTCATATGAATTTCTATTTGTTTTTCCATTTGTTTAATCAGAATGGTATTTTTAGTAAAAAATTGTATAATGTTAAGAAGATTTTCTATTTGGCCAAAAAACAACTAATTATTTGAATCAAATCGAGTTTATTAGAATGTGATACTTTTTCACTTTTACTTTTTTATTTATCGAAGAATCTGGCATCAGAAATTTCGAATAAATTCCCATAGCCTAGTAAATATTTGCATTTGGTATACAATTTGATATCCGTTACATAATTTAAAATATTAGTAAAAAAAGATCTGTATAGTATCATAGTACATAATATAATATTATTATAATATTAACGTTTTCTAAAGTCGTTATTTGCAGCTAACCCTTATCTTTAAAATATAAATATAATAAATATTAACCCCTTCGATATTATAGCGTTGCATACATAATAAATCGAAAGGTACAAAGACAGGTTGTATTTCTTACATGCACGAGGGGGAAAAATCAGTTGGCGATGAAAATGAAAATTAATAGAAGATGATTTTTAGATTTTTTTTATTTCCAAATTAATTAATAATTCTGTTAATTGTATGACTAAATTTAATGTAGGAAGAAAAATAATAAATCGTAATTTCCTAAAGAGAATAACGAAGAACCTTGAAGGCTTCAAGGGTATAAATATGTATGAAATAATATTAAATATAAATATACACTATCCGATCACATATCTTTTAACCATCATTCATATTATTTGTATATAAAAAGAGAATATATCTTATATTTTTTTCCCACCCTTAAAATTTCTTTCAATTTTATTATACAGTTTTACTCCTTTCATTATTCTATAAATTTAAGAATTACTATTTTTATAACCGTAAACCATTTATACTTTTAATTTTTGTGCATGTGAGCTTATTTTTTAGTTTTTTACAGTAACCAAGCGCAAGAAATCCTCCTATTTCACTAAAAAATATGCATTTATCATTTTATCATTTTGACTGTCTTTCGTCGATATTAGACTGACTTCCGGATCCAGAAATTTGCGAAAAAATAAATTTAATTTTAATTTAGAACATTTGGTGAGTCATATTTTTTGACGAGGAGGGATTAAGACCTTAAAATTTATGTAATATCTGACACCTCATTCCTCGTTAATTTCAAAAAACTAAAAAAAAAGTCTTTCTTTGTCAAAAAAAAGTATTTTAAATGTACGTAAATTATTTTAAATACAAAAAAGTCCTTTATAAATGCGTAGAAAAAATAAAGATGCTTAAGTACTTCCGTAAAGTCAAATAATTAAGCTTCTTATGTATTTTATTAAAAAGTTCCTTTTTGCTCATGTGAATTTAACATATTAAAAGCAGTCTTTTATTCGAAACGTAGAGAGAGCGTTTAAAAATAAATTTTAAAACTACACATAAATTAATTACTTACCTAACAAATAATTGTTCTTGATTATTAACTCGCCATGAAACAACGGTAGCTCCTGCAAATAACAAAAAAATTTTTTTTTTTTACATAAATTTTAATAAATTTATTTATTTTATGAATCATTTTTACGTCAATTTCTATGAATTAATAATATTTTTTATTTTTTTAGCAAAACGTTGGCATACAAACTCATGATAAAAGTATTTTTTAATAAATAATAATAATAATTTTTTTATCATTAAATATTGCACTTAATAATATGTAAGTGTGACACAAGTTCATCAATCTATAAATAAAACAAAAAAAAAAAAATTACACAGTCATTTGTACATAATAATTTTACATACATTTAAGATTTGCATAAAAGTCGTATTTCTACCTGTGTGTACTACATGTTTAAAAATTCAAATTATTAATGTGTAATTTATGACTTGACAAAAAATGACCTAAATCAACAATTTTTTTTCAGATTTAACTTAATTTATTCATTTATTTATTTTTAAATTTAATTATTTCCCGCGCTTAAAAATTCAAATTAAACAGTTTTTTTTTATTACAAAAACTCGCTAATAAAAATTATATACTTTTATCACTTTCGATATAATCACTTTTCTAATTAACCACTTTTTTCATCACAATTATTTCATAACGCGCATGCAAAAAAAAATATTTGAAAAAAAACGATTTGAAAAAAAAACGTCTTTATAGAGCTGGATATTTATAAAATAGAAAAAAAAATTAATATAAAAAAAGAGTTCAAAGACATTTTAATATTTAAATTAAAAAAAAAACAATTTTTTACTGTCGTTACCATATCATGCAATAAAAAAAAAAGAAAAAAATCATGTAAGATAAAAAACAAACATAAACAAACACAAGTAAACACGCACCATGTAGATTGATCGTGCAGGTGGTATTATTGCCCCTATCGAGCACGACAACACTGGTAGCCGCTGCCATGTTTGAAGCACGAATGAAGCTGCAAACCGAGCGAGCGACGCGCGATGCCGGTTCATTTATTTATTACATACTTACTTTATATGTGTTAAGTATCAAAAGAGAAGGGATTTCCGAATCCTTGCTCTTCTTACTTTAAAGATGAAACAGAATTTCGCATTGCTTTATTACTTTATTTTTCGTATATTTTTTAATTTTTGATGGATCCACGCATGCATCATCGACAATGATCCTATTGTATTCGAAAAAAAGGTATTTCTTTTCTTTTTTTTATGCAGGTTAACAGGCTAATCCTTTGAAAAAAGGGTTAAAGAATGGATCTTAGGATGCTTCTAAGATTTTTGTCCTGTTTTTCAGAGAAATATTTCTTCCTAATTTTTCAAATATTTGCAATTTTTTTTACTCTGTATTTATCTTATTTTGCAATAATTGTAAAATAATTACCTATTAACATTTTGCAATTAATATTTTTTGCAATAAATCCTAAAACCTGCTTATTTTTTAATGAAATATCAAATCATTTGCAAATTTTGAAAATTGACTAAATTACTAACTTTTTAAATATAAACCAATTTAAAAAAAAAGGAATTTTTTAAATTTGAAATTTTTTTCATGAATAAAAGTTTCTACTTTTTCAATTTAAGGTCATGCATTAAACCTATTGCAGATAAATGCTGATTTGGCAACAGTTGATAACCAAGAAATCTTTATTTATCGCAAAAAGATAAGATAAGTATTTGAATGAAATTAAAATTTTTTAAATATAGTTTATTTATTTTAATAGTTACTTCAACATTAGCTAAAAAGGAAAATTTTTTTTCTACCATCGAATATAAAAAAATGAAAAAACAAGAACAAAAATTACACTGAAAATTATTGATAGTCAAAATATTGTTACATTGGTTATATGATAAAAATTTTTTAAAATTAAACTTTAAAAATTATGAATTCAGGGTTCAAATGCTCTCTGCCCTTCCCCTTTCACCTAACGCTCTAATCCCACATGTCTGACTATTAGCATACTATTTCTACTGACTTTTGGAAATATTTTCACATACAATAGTTTTGGTCTAATCAATTATTCTAATAATAATTTTTTGACACAAAAAAGAAATCGTTTTAATTACAAAACTCTTTAAATTTAAATTAAAAAATGAAAATTTTATTACATTATTCAAATGAATTCCACTATATTATTTTTTTTACATCTAACAAAAAATGCAAATATGTATAAAAAAAAAATTAAAGAGTTCAATGTTATTCTAAAAAAAAAAGAGTGTAAGGAAAAAAATATTAATAACGTACATCTAACGTAAAACTTGTCAATTATTATAAACATTAAACATTAACCTTCGTTAATAATACAAATATGTATAATTATTTTATACAAGTTTATTGTCATACAGTATGGTTACAAGGGTAGTTGATACTATTATAAACCTGGCAACACTGTAAACAACCCTTGTACTTTGCACCACATTTTGAATCTACAAATTTCTGATTTCAAACAGCAAAATAATTTTGTTTTCTAATAAAATTAATTATCACAAGGATTAGCAGTTTTAATTTGTGAAAAAATAAATAAAATAAAAAAAAAAATTTGAAAAAAAAAAGAAAAAAAATGTAGTGGCAACATCGTAAAGCTTATATTATCAAAGCGTGGGGGCGGTTTCTCATATTAAAGTATAACTAAAGCCAAGTTCCAGTGCGTGCTCTGTTACCACTTTGTAAAGCCAAAGAGCGAGACTGAAGGTAATAAATAAACATATTTATTACATTATAAAATAAAAGTTGCGTATGAAAAAAAGGGGGAATTACATTGATACATCCTCTCTGTAAACTCTTAACCAACTTTTAGTGTTATCATTGTCACTATTGTACTTGCGGCGTTTCGTGTATACTGCAGTGTTGTTGTGTGCGTGTATTTTTTTTATTGAAATTTAAATTGAATTTATACTGATTTCTAAATATTTACAATGCTAGAGTTAGTTGCTTTTTTATCATAGAAGATAATGTGTTTGTTTCAAGAGTGTTACATAAAAAATAAAGTGAAAAAAATGGTGCTCAAGTGCTAGTATTGCAATCAAATGGGGATGAAATGTTACAAGAGATTTAGACATAAAAACCACTAATAATGTTGAAATTCGGTAGTAAAAGTGACGTTACGGTGGTGCATCGCGCCATTATTCGATTATTAGATGATGACGAAGTCATACAATGCGATTTTCAGGTAAGCCGAACCCTCTCTCTCTCTCTTCCTCTCTCTGCGAATTTCTAAGGGTTTTGCTTTATTTTATTGTTTTAAGTAGAAAATTGCTTGTAATGTCAGGCTTATTTGTAAAAACTTTTTAAAAAACATTGATTTATTTTATAGATAAAAAAATACTGATAATCAATGAGAATTGGTATGATATAAAAAAACTTGTTTTTTTTTTCTTATAACTTGATGTACGAAGAAAAAGAAATAAAAAAAACTTGTACATGAGATTTTCATGGTAAAAAACATCGATTTTCCTCGGTATATGTTTTGTGCTTGAAAACAAACGTTTTACTTTTTTTTACTTATTTTTTAAAATTTTATAATTATTTTTAATTAAAAATGTGGATTAAATTATTTACTTTCAAGTATAAAATTTTAATTAGAGAAAAACAAGCGAATTAATTTTACGGACTGTTGAATTTAAAAATTTTATTCGTACAATAAAGAGGAGTAAATATTTGAATAGAAAAATTTTGTTTCGAATTTCATTTATTAAATTAATTAAATTTTTAGAAATATTGTTTTTTTGTTTACAATATTTTTTTCATTCATTCAAATAATTTAATAAACAAATGTATTGATTTTGAATATAAAAATATTGTAAACAAAAAAAATTTAAATATTCATGATTTATGTAGAGTAATTTAATATATACGGTATGCCGTTGCCAAAAAAAAAAATTATTTTGAAATTGATGATCTAAAATTCATGAATGACTAATTTTATTTTAGAATGCAAATGACATAATTGTAAATAAATAAATTAGCCTTGACAATACATGAATATCGAATTTTATAAAAATTTTGATAAAAAATAATAAAATGTTTGTACACACAGATAGCAGTTATGTACGATGAAGGAAGCCAATGTAATTAATAGCATGACATTTCTAAATACACAGACAAGCTATTTATTATTTATCGTTAAATTAATATGTTCTTACGCATTTGTTTATTTTTTAATTCTCCTGAAAACTTCCATATACGTAAAAATTTTCGATCGATTGCGCACGAATTGAAGGAAAATTTAACGCTCGCGCACTTCCGTACGTTTCATAATACTAATTTTTTTTATTTAATTAATTTCTTTTTCTATGGTGTTAGAATAATAAATTTAACAAATTTTTTCAAAAAATAATTCTCCTTTTCTAAACTAAAAAAAATAAAATTGCTTTATGGATAAAGTAATAAAAAATTTACTTACTTTTTTTTATCCCAGTTTTTTTCCAGCATTAAAAAGCTTTAAAAACTTTTTTTTTATCATTTATTTTGATTTTCTTATATTGAATTTTTTTCTTACTCACTAATGTGTATTTAAAAGATTTTCCCTTTTTACATAAATAGTTTTAGATATTTTTAGCTTCATCCGATTTAAAAAATTTTTATAAAAATAGAATTTTTCAGAAATTCAATAAAATACTGTAAAAGTTTATTTAATGAGCTATCATCAAATACAGATTATTAAATAAAATGTTTTTCTTTATCGATTACACGTATAATCTATCAGACATTCCTTTTCAATGCTTAAATTTTTGTGATTTAGAATTATTAATTTTTTGAGCCTGTTTTGGGCATTATTAAATGTAAATTTGACCAAGGAGGTATAACTTTAGAAAAAACCATTTATACTTAAAAAATAAATCTTTATCATTAAGTCATTGAATATTAGAGAGTAAAATTTTTTAATTGTGTTAAACACGAGATGCTCCACTGAAAAAAATTCGAATAAATGAATTTTTCTTGTATATGGGTTTTATATAAAGACTTCTAAGGCACATGAATTTAAAACTACGAAGGCTCTATGAGTATTAGGGTTGTGCAGAATCTGATATTGCATTTATAATCAGATATCACAAAATCACCGGCATATAAAATTCTTTAAATTATTTAATTAACTTTTGGATTTTCGGCTTATTTTTACAAGTTTTTGCCTTTTTGTATATAGTATTAAGAAAAATTACATGAAAAAATTTAATAAAATTATTAACTACTAGTTTTTTAATAAAATAAAATTTACAAAGTTTAAATTGATAAAAATAAAAGTTTCATAAAAAAAATAATCATTCAATTTAACGAAAGTTAAAAAATTTAAAAAGTAATTTTTTAATAAAAATAAAAAAAAAGTTTAAGTAATGTTTTTTTCATACATCTGCATTGCATATTATAGTTTAAGAGGTTTTATTTTTTTAAGCTATTACATAAATTTAGATGAATAGTCAAGAGTCCAGTAAAAAATAAAGTTCAGAGTTTTAAATCCTTTTATTTTTATATACTTTGCTTTATTACTCGCTCTTTTATTATAATGTCACTAATGTTTTTTTTTCAATTCACGTTACTTATTCATAGAAATATTTCAAAGGTAAATACAATTCAATCAGATGCGAAAAAAATAAATATTTTTAGCCAAGAATTCTATTTATAAACCTTGACTGTTATTTCAATTTCTATTGAACTTTAAAAAAGTATTCATTTTAAAAAAATATTATTCTGAGAGTTCTATTTTTAACAGCAATAAAGTAAGTCTTAAAATCGAAAAATATTGCATTTTCTTTGAATTGATTTTTATTCAAGAATTTCAAACGAGTAATTACAGTAACTTTGAACTCTGTGAACTTTTTTGCATGGATTATTTTTTCATTTCATTCCAGTTTTTTAAATTACTGACCTTTATTCAAGAAAGTATATTAAATGAAAACAATACAACTGGTTACGAGCGATTCCATGCTATATGTACTTTGATTTGGATTCAATAATTTTATATACTTCTTAAGTAAAAATTTTCTAAATTTTTAGTTCTCTGGCTTCAAATCCTATTTTGGGATTTTCGTAAAATATTATTTTTTGTAAAAATATTGCGATAGGGGCTAAAAATAAAAAATTTGAATTCGGATTTTGGAAGCTAATAAAAATTTTTTTTAGTTATAAATTATCAAATAAATACTTGGACCACCAACGCAAAATTTCTGTTCATTCGTAGAATTGAATTAATTAATTAATTACTAATTATTGGAAACTTAAAATTAACAATTTATTGTCTGAAAATTTCTTTATTTTACAAAAACTAATTTTTTTTACTAAAGGAAGAAAAAAAAATAGTAGAAAAAACTTCAAGTTTTTTTTAACAAAATAATATATTTTTTTTACTTCTTCAAACTTTTTGTAAGTATTAAAAAAAAAGGAAAAAGAAAGGAAAAAAGATAAAAATTAAGTAAAAGTCGTAAATTTATTTCCACTATTGACATAATTCATGCATAAAAAAAAAGTTTTATAATTTTTTCTCATTCTTTTTATTCGTTTTTACCAAGTTCCAGATTATTGTAACATGTAAAATGTGTAATACTCACTTACTTCTAGATCTCATAAATTTTCCTGGATACTTAAAATATACAAAAAATATTTTTTATTTAAGTTATTATGCTTTTATGACAGAGACTTTTTTATTAGCATTAATTACATTTTTAATTAAAGTGTGTGCTTGATGAAAAGTTTCCACGCTATAAATAATTATTGCATGCCTTTTTATGAACAAAGTTTTATTTAACTAAGGGGGTTTTAACCCCAAAGATTTTAAAAGATTTATTATATTTATTCATGTGATCCACTTTTTGAAAGCAGGTTCATTTGAGAGTCAATTTCGTTTTCTGAGCTTAGTGTCAATTCGTTATCGCTTATCGCAGTGGATTTATCAGATCATTTTTAAAAGCAATATTTCCTTCGAAGCAGATGGAAATTTTGTTGAAAAGAAAATGCATTCTAATAAATAAAATCAATCAACTTTTGCTCAAAGTTGGATTGAAACTTTTTCAAATTGATTTAAAAAAAATTTGACTCAGATTAAAATAAAGCTGCATTGAGATTCTTCTGAAATAATTTTTTTCACTGTAATTAGAATGTGTGGAAGAATTTGAAGTTAACAAATCTGCGTTGATTTTTGAACTTTTGCTAGAAAAAATAGAGTAGACTATTGGAAGGGTTAAATTTTGTTTAATCATAGTTTGCATTTTTTTACAAAAAACTTTACAATTTGATGACACAAGAATGAAGTAATTTAAAAAGTTCTCTATATTTTGATTGCATTAGAAATAAAAAATGATTTGTCACTTTTCCTACATAATTTTTATACAATTTATTGTGTTAAAAACATATTAATTGCATGCCAATATTTTAATGATGAATCAACATTAAAAACAACAACTGCATTTTTTCACATTTGAATAATCTTATTCTGCAGTGTCATGCGTATATGAATTTTATTACGTATAGACAAAACATACTGAAAATCTATTAGATAAAAAAAAATATAAACAAATAGCTAATTTGTTAAATTGTGTAATAAAATTAAAAAAAAATATAATTATTTCAGCTTACTATAGCAAACTAAACAAACTCGTGTATTTTATCTCTGAATATAAACAAAGATAGTTGATATGTTTACGTTTCTAAAAGTTGCATAGTTTCACAAATAATGTTTGCTAATTGTAACTCAGACAGAAAGCAAATTTTCTTTGTGCTGATTCGTGGTCCTAACTAAATTTAGTAGACAAGCTTATTTGAAATACAATACAAAAATTAATATCTATCTCTGAGAAACACATATAAAATGAATTTCATTAAATTTTAAAACTTTTTGCATAAATAATTAATAAATATTTAAAAATAAATAATCAAGATTATAATTTATAAAAATATGCGTAATTCACAGTATAATTTAAAAATGTAAATATTGATTATAATAAGTTTTTAATTAATTTAACTTTTGATTGATTATTTTTACATTTTTATCAATATATTTATTTTAAATTAACATACAAAAGAGTTATTTTTATATTATAATTAGTTTTTATTTGCCATCATTATCAGCCGTTTATTGATTATGAATATACACTGATGCAATTAAAATTTTATGAAACGTCTACTCAATGCATACTATGACGTTATTATGTTAAAATTTTTTCATAAGGAAAAAGTTATTTGCTTTTAAAAATCATTAAAAAACTTCCTAGAGTAAACTTCGTTCATAGAAGAAAAATTTAAGTTTGAAAAGTTTTTACTTAATATATAGAAGCCAAAATTTGCATTAATGTCTTATCCTGATTCTGAATAATTATTTTTATTTTAAAACTTTTAATTTACAGAAAAATATCACTTGCTGCAAGCAGATTTTTTTAAAAAAAACTGCATTAAAAAATTCAATTTAACTTAAAAAAATTTTAATTCAAGAATATTATTAATTAAAAATGATTTTAACAAAAAAGTCCCTGGGGTAGAAAATTTTTAATTTCATCTTGAATATTTAGGACTTTAAGTAATTATATTGAAAAATAAAAAGTTGCATGGAGTTATAAGCATCAGTGGACATCAACCAAGCTAATTCCCATGTGCTTCAAATTATCAGGCCTTTAATTTTCAAACTATTCATGTCCAGTAATCTGTTAAAATTTGTTACTCACATTAAAGCTTTTAATGTCATTCAAACTTTTAACACCTAAAGCTCCTGATTATTTGCTTTACCTTTGAACAAATTATCAAGTATTCAAACTTTAAATTTTTCCGTTAAAAATATTTTATACAAAAGCTTTACAAGACATGGAACTGAGCTTGCACTGTTTATTTTTTTATAAAAAATTTTTATTCAAATATAATTCATTTAGTTATTTAATTAGGCCTATAAATTCAAATAAAAATAAAAATTAATTGAAATGAGATTAAATATTTACACGTTATATTTTAGGCAGAATTTTTTGAAAGCATGGATGTAAATTTTCTCCCAAAGTCAAAAAGAAAAAATGGATGATATAAATGCAAAATTAAAAATTAAATAAATAAAAGATTATATCTTCTCATTTCAAGTTGAGCGCTTTCATTCTCATTTAACGAGGCAGCAGCTTCAGACGCAGCCAACTTCACTTTCAAATAATTAACCTCCTTCTTTGCCTTCTATATATGATTATGCGAATAATTTATTAAATTTTTAATTATTAATCTAAAAAATTTTTTAAAGTTTAATTTAGCTATAATATGGAATCAATTATTTAATGAAATCTAAATAATTAATAATTAAAATGATTTAGAAGTTCGTAAAATATTCCATTAAAAGTAAGAAAATTTCTATTAATGAAGAACAAAAAGGGTGTAAAACAAGAAATTAAAAGAGATATTAAGTTTTAGATAGTTGCGTGCAGTTCATAATAGTGAGATGACTAGACTTAGTTTTAAAGATTAAATTATCTGACATTTAATAAGAAAATGCGAATATAATAGTCTTTCATATTATGAAAACACTAAAATGTGCAAGATTAAACGTTTTTCGATGCTTTAATAACACGCTATATTGCTATATGATCGTAATAAGAAAGTTTAATCTATATTCTTGTCCTATGTAGTAAAAACTTAATTTCCAAAACTATTTTCATTATCCGAATCTATAGCTTTTTTTAAAAATATTTATTTATTATCTCTTTTTTATTTTGTAAATTTCAATTAATTACTGATTTTAACATCACAAAAGCTATAAATTTAATATAGTATTAGGGTAACATGGAATCTGCTCAAAGGATTAAAATTAGAAAATAAATATTTTCATAAATTCATTAATAATTTCCGCTTTATTGAAAATATTAAAATAAGAAGAATATTTAAAAAAGCTTTCAAAGTGTATCCGTAAAATCTATTTTCATCGAAAATTGTAATTTTGGCAGAAATTTAAAAATTGGTCATTTTGGACCAAAAATGTTCATGCGGTTTATTTACTAAAATGTAGAAAGAATTATCAGTAATAAAAAATTATGTTGTTATACTCCAGTCAATATACGAGTTTGATTTTATTGTTACTGACAACCATCGAATTTGGACTATTATAGGTTTTTTGGGTCGTTGATCACGAATATTCGACTCTTTTTCATGAGGAATTGGGGCTAAGCGCTCTTAAATTTGCAAAAACTAACTCTGATACGGGAATTTTTGATTTATTCAAACTTAAAGAGTCCTTTTTAGGGATAGTTATTGCAAACTTAAGAGTGAAGTGCTCATTTTTTGTAGACAGGATCCCAAGGTTCGAAATCAGCGACTCAAAAAATCTATAGTAGACCAAATCTATAGACGACCAGTAACAACTCCCCCCCCCCTTTCATGATTTGACTTTAGTATTATGGGGCTTGATATATGACTTTTGAGTAAACAAAAATAAAACCAACTTGAAGCTTTCTGGTTAAACTGCAATGTTTCAGCATTATTTGAAAGAGAATCCAAGAATAATATCCTTTTTTAGGTCCGGAAGTAGCATGAAAAGAGGATATAATATGATACTCAGATGTGTTTTTGAAAATTTTTAAAGGAAAATTTTATGACAAGTTACTTGTAAAATGCAGAATGTATCGTGATAAAAAAAATAATTTTTTCTATTACTTAAATTGAAAGTGATAATTAGAGTAAAAATAAAATATTGAATATAAATAAGAAAAAGTACTCTATTTATCAAATAAATTATTATTATTACAATGACAATTTTCACATTTTTAATAAAATGACGTTAATTATGTAAAATATAAGTATGGTAATAAATTAAAAAAAAAATAATGAAAAATTTTTATTTTATGCAAGGAACATTAATTAATAAATAACTCGTGACTAAAAGTAATTTTTTTATACGTATATTTTTTTATTAAAATATACTCAAAAAAATAAATTATAAATGTAGTTTTATTGAAACATTTTTAACATTTTCAGGTATATTAAATATTTTATGATACTTTACTACATTTTTTCATTTTAATATTCATTATTGACAGTTTCGTATAAAAATAAAAGCCTTTTTTTTATATGAGGAATTATTTTAATTTGAAGATCTCAAGAGACAACGCGACGCCAGCAAAATATCTACCGTGTTTTACTTGCATCTATTTGGTTTTGTAGCTTTTTATTTTAATCATTTAAACGATTAGAAAAATGAGTCAGTTAGTTCAGTCAAATTGCGGGAGCAGGGGGAGGGGTGTATTTTAACTGGCCAACATGAGATTTGCTCTACTATTTGTTTTTTGGGTCGCTGACCACGAAAATCGGTGTCTTTTCCGGGAGATATTTTCGGAACACCCTTAAATTTGCAAAAACTACCTCCAAAAAGGGGTTTTTTTATATATTAGCAAACTGAGTTTCTAGATTTAGCCAAGAATTGGTCTAAGAGGGTTTTTTGGGTCCTTGATCAAGAATTTGAAGTAATTTTTTATTAATAAATAATATTTCAACCTTAAATTAGCAAAAGCAACCCCTAAAAGGACTTAATTTGGTCGTTTAAAGTGCAGTTTTATCTAATTTAAGTATCAAATATTAATTAATCAAAAAATACCCCGAAATTCTTGATCAACGACCCAAAAAATTCTCTTAGACATATTCTCGGCTAAATCTAGAAACTCAGTTTGCTAATATATAAAAAAAAACCTTTTTGGGGGTCGTTTTTGCAAATTTAAGGGTGTTCCGAAAATATCTCTCGGAAAAGACACCGATTTTCGTGATCAGCGACCCAAAAAACATATATTGTAGAGCAAATCTCATTTTGCCAGTGAAAATACACACTAAACCGCGACTTGACTGGTGTATTGCTCGTATTTGAATTTTACGTCGAATTTGGTTTTTTAAGAAATATAATTTAGCATCGGTTATTTAAAATAATAAAAACATGCCTTATTTTATAAATATCTGAGTTTTGAGCAAGAAATATTTATTTATTCTTTAATTTTTTTATTTGATAAATCATTTATCTAAAAAATATACCTACTTGGTAACTATCCGAGTAGATTTAAAATTGAGAAAATCTCGGAAAATTCCAAGCACAACCCGTACTGAATTCCAGCCGTGAATGTTTAGGTCCAGATCTTTTCTTATATTTTAATGTACTTACACATAATTTCAAAAAAATAATTTTATATTTTTAATATTTTTTGTTTTTTAAATAATTAAACGGTGTCTAGATAAGGTGTATTAGGAGTCTACTGACGAGCCAACCTAATACAACACTGTTACGTGACTATTAGTTAAAAATTTAACCAATTTATTAAAAAATATCAATTAATTTGTTTCAGACTAATATATATAAATCCATCACTATAATTTTCAGTTCACACCTGAGTACCAATTTAAAAATAATTCCTCATGTACGTTAAAAAAATATAGCAAAAAAACGAATTTTAACGTACACATAGATGGGTATTAAAAAAAATATCGAGCAAAATATACTTTTTCATTCATTTTATGTATTTTAAAGAACATTACTAACACATTGGTCAGTTTTATATACAAAAGAAAAATATATGTATGGCTTAATGTATACAAAATATACATAGATATAGTATAATAGTATGGCTATGACCTATATTTTTAGGCTTTGTTGATTTTTTATTTAGCATCTCGAGTAAAATTATAACTACAGGCCGAAATAAATTTATTCATTTTTTTTAAATTTATCTTGATTTTGCTTTATCATAATAATAAAATATTAGCGTTGAAATTACCTTTTAAAATATGTTAATGTGACTAAGTTTTTGTTAAATAATAAAAATGTAACTGATTAGATTGCAAATATTTTTTACACGTATATCATTTTTTTTAAATTTATGTATTTTAGTTTGTCTTTATGAATATACTTTTGAAAAGAAAAAAAAGTAGAACAGGGACTGTTATTAAAAGCAATGTGAAATTAATATGAGTGAAGAAGTATGAATTTTTATATGTCAAAAAAAAAAATGAAATATATATTTATTTCAAAAAAAAATAAATCTAGAAAAGACAATTCGTCACATTCAGAGTCAAAATCGGCTTGTGGCGCAGTGCTAGTGAGTGTTTGCCTAAATTTGCGCCACAAACCAAATTTATTTCTATTCTACATTTATTTTCAGTAAAATATTTTGGTTATAAAAATATTTTTTCTTAATTTAGAAATTAAAACCGAGTCTATTGCATTCAGAGTGGTAAATTGAAGCATTTTTCAAACAACCTAGCAATAAATATAGAAGTTTTGAAATTATATCGTCTATTCTTCTATCAATATCTCAGTCTTTACTAAATAACATCATCATTTTAACATGGAACATGTTTATAGGGAGGAGTAGGGGTGTGCGGTTACCCGAATTTTCGGGTACCCGAGCTTCGGGTCGGTCCTGGATTTTTTCGGGTCGGGTCGGGTCGGTCTTCGGGTATACCCGAAAAGTTTCAGAGATCCGAAGGTATAGTTTTTTCATCTGAAATTTCCCTGGCATTACGAATCCATGAATATTTTTACGGGAATTTTCCATTCACGTTTAAAAAAGAGAAAAATAGTCAAAAAATGCGTATTAGAAAAATAATTATAATTTTTTTAGCTCTAAGTAATTATTTACTTTTTCATGTAAATTAAACAATTGTATAAATAAATTTGTACTCTTTTTTACATTTCTTATTATTATACTTACTGTTTTAAATTTGTGATTTTCTTAAAAAATAGTAATATATCCTAACTAAATTACCTTCCGAGAGGCGAAGCCGAGGATGATAAAATGCGGTTTAGGGCTCTTTATTTATGGGGACAAGGGCCATATAAAATTTTTCTGCAGCAGTAGCAAGAAATTTCGATTTACTCGGCCACGCAGTGGCTAGGAAATCATACTTTCGTGGCTACTGTCCAGAAAAATTAATTAATTTGTATTCAAGATTTTTGATGAAACTATTTTTCTAAGTACTAAAACTTGACTGATTAAATTGTATAGTATTATTCAAGTGGCAAGTTTTGGCTGCCGGTTGGTAATGGGTTAATACAGCCTTTAAGCCAATAATTTTTAAAACATTTAAAAAAAATTTGACTTATACCTTTTGCATAATTATTTTTTAAGGTAAGTCAAGTATTAATACTTAAAAAAATAATTTCTTCAAAATTTTTGAATACAAATTATTTAATTTTTTATTATTATTTTTATAAAAATATGAATTGGGGTATATTACTATTATTTAAGAAAATCACAAATTTAAAATAGTAGTATAATAATAAGTATGAATGTTAAAATGAGTGCGAATTTATTTATTTTCTTGTTCAATTTACATGAAAAAATAAATAACTACTAATGGGTTAAAAATTATTTTTTTTTTTCTAGTACTTTTTTTGTGACTATTTTTCTTCTTTTTTAAGCTTCAACAGAAAATTCCCGGAAAAATATTCATGGATTCGTAATGCCAGGGAAATTTCAGATGAAAAAACTGTACTTTCGGGCCTCTGAAACTTTTCGGGTATACCCGAAGACCGACCCGACCCGACCCGGAAAAATCCAAGACCGACCCGAACCTTCGGGTCGGGTAACCGCACACCCCTAGGGAGGAGGTACCCTGGAAATCTGAAAATCAAGGGGGAAGGTCACAAACATCCGATTTAAGGAGGGGGGATCAAATTAAACTTTGAATAATTTTTATTTTGGGACTTAAAATAATTTGCGTTTAGGGACTTTTAGTAAATCGTGTTAAGGGACTTAGAATATTTTTCGATTTCGGGATTCAGAATACTCTAGGTTTAGAATCTTAACATCTTGTAAAGTTGATAAATACAAATTATAAAAATAGCAAATTATATTGTAACGTTGCGTTAGATTTGCATTATACCTAGCCCTCAGCTGGAAGTAAACATGTTCCATGCATTTAGGTTGTTTTTACAAAAACCAGTTATAAGTTATTTTTTATTAACATTAATATTTTAAAAATAAAATGCTATTTTTTAATTTTCATTGTTTTTTGACCGATATAGGTGGGTGCCCTTGAAAATAATACTGCTGTATGGGGGACATTTAATCTTAATACTGGTGAGTCTGATGGAAAAAAATTAAAAAAAACCTAAACAGGAAGGTTAGCCGAGTGAAAAAGATGAAAGCTACTTTCATTGTAGAATTTTTTTACAGTATTTTAAGAGTCGTAATAAAATGTGAAAAAAGAAAAAAAAAATTAAGTTTTCAAATTATACCAAGTGCAATAGTAGCCATTTTTATTTTTTTATTTTACAATATTCTTCTGACGTCATTATTTTTATTATTAAAAGTAGAATAAATAATAAAAAATAATAAAAAATATTATTGAGGTCAATCCTGATGAATATTAGTAATAAATAATAAATATAAGACTTAATATTTTCATACTGCCAAATTTACGAAAAAAGAAATGGTAATTTAAACTTAATGTTTAGAATTCTACTCTTTCTGATGCTAATACAAAAAATAAGGTCTTTATTCTGAAGAGAATTAAATGTACTGCCGTGTTTTAAATAAAATTAAATCATTTTAATTAATTAAAAAGAAAAATAATAATATTTCTAGAATTAAAGTAATTCTTATCTCGTTCGTATTCAGTAGACTGTACAATAGTCCTCGACATTGAAGATTGCATAATCTAATTTTTTTCTTTTTTAAAGAGACGACTCTAGCAGATTATATAAGAAAATTAAAGAAGATTTTTTTTTTTTGTTATAAAATCGTTCCCTTCTTTTATTTTCAATTTAATAATAATAGAAACATAATAAATAATTAATTAAGAGGAAATAACTATATTAATTTATTTCTTTGTTTTGATATCGTTAAATTTTTGCAAACGTAACATCTTTTGCTTGATAATAAGAATAAAGAATTTTTTTTATTTATAAATATGTTTACATAAAAATGATAAACTTAAATAAATATATCTGATTCATTTTTATCCACTTATTTAATAATTTTTTGTTATACGCGTTAAAAATTAATAATTTTCTGCCCGACAAATAAAAAACAATACAATTAATCTCTGCTAACTGAAAATTGTTCTTGCGAAGAAAAATTATTTTCTTTTCCACTCAAAATTTACCTGTTATTTTAAACAGTAAACTATTTAAATATGCTCACAAGATATTTAAAAATGAAAGGGTACTTTTCCAAGGCCTAAAAATGTGCTTGACAAGTGCTTTTATATAAATTGTTGTTTAGAAATACTTTCGTTTTCATACGATGGCAAATTAAATCAGTGTTTTTTTTAATACCCGCAACTGCACTTTAATGTTTCATGGCTCGTGTTATGGTTTTTTTTTCTATCCAAACGAACAAAGAGTGGGTTGTGGACTTTATATAAGGCAAATTTTATCCACGATATTCATCCTCAGATGGATAAAAATAGTATACATTATGACCCATGGCCAGAAAAATAAAGAATGGCTAAAATTACATGTAAATTAAAAAAAATCTCTGATTCGGGGCATTCTTATATTCGTTAACTTTTTATGACAGTATCATAATGGGTTTGTTAACGCCCTTGTCTGGAAACTTACTAATAATAATGTCAATTTTACAGAGCATAATTATTAAAAAACGTATGTGAATTTTATTTTACTGTAAAACAATAATTTTCCTACATTGAAAATTACGGTTTCTTTATTTAAAAAATTTATTTATAGTCATCGTGACTTAATTTTTGCTATAAAAAATTCATTTTATTTATATTCTACTGAGAAATTACAATTCAAAAACATTTTTCTATTTTAAACGTAATTTTAATTTCTATCTCCTTTCCCAATTTTCTTTTTAGTACGTAATTGTGAATAATTTGATTTATTTAATTGACATAGTTTTTTTTAGTACACTAAATAAATTGGAGTTAAATAAACTTAAAGAGAAAAACTATTATTATTATTCTTATTATTATTATTATATCTGAAAACATTTTGCAGAAAATTAAATTAAAATACATCAAATAAAAAAAAGTTTAATTTTATATGTGCATGGAAAACATAAAAGAGAGTATAAAATGATTGTAAAGTAAAGAAAGAAAAAAATTGATTATTGTTCAACGAATTGATGAATAATAATTACTGATTATATAAAGAGTCTATTTTTTTTTTAATTAAATTTGTAATAAATTTTTGGTTTTATACATAAAAGTTTTTAACTAAAAACAAGCCAAAAAGGAAAGATAATTCCAGAGTAGTATAACGATACTTTCAGTTTAAGTAGATATTGTGGTCGTATTAAATAGATTAGAAAGAAAAGCTAAAACAAACATCCTGAAACTACTTCCGTCTCAGATATTGCAATCTCTTCGTTATCGGAAATTCATTAATCTTTGTACTAGTGACAAGACTTCAGTCAATTTAATTTCATCTTTTGATTTATAAAATCAATAGACTTTTTCACGTTATTGTGACTCTCTTACAATGAATTATTTAGTAACAAACTCAGTCAGATAGAAGGAATGAAAAATTTAAGATTTAAATCTGGAAAATATTTATGAAGTAAAAATCAAGAAGTAGGTCATCCGAAACTGATTTTTCTAACAAGATAACTTTTTTATCTTGTAAGATAACTGAAATTCAATGCAGCTTAGTAACTAAAGTTTCATTTTCCCTTAAACTCAGCGCTAAAGTATCGAATTACAGGTACTTAGTACATGACACGTAGTTTTTGCTTACGGTGCTATTGGGTAATGTTATATTTATTTGGGCATATAATCAACATATTGTTCGAAATTGATAACAGATTATATTTTAATTTATGCAGTATCCATGAAAGCTGGTCGCTGCAAAATCTGTGCAAGCTAAAAGATTTTTTTCAACTAAAAGATTGTTAAATTTATTTTCATGCGCATTAAAAAGTTAAAGCTGACACGCTTATTTAATATTTTCATTACAATTACAATCTCAAAAACTACTTTGAATGATAAAATTTTCATGTATTTGATTTAGAACATGAATGAAATTTTGGATGAGCTGAAAAGTAAATTTGCTTTATACACATACAAAGGTAACAAAAATCTTTGCAATGTAGCGTTAATTATCCTAAAAAAGTAAATTACACTTTTATATAAAAATTAATTAATTATAATTAATTGTAAGACTAGAAAACAATTGATTGTTATGCGAGTCTATTTATAACCTGAGTAACTGTTTAACTGATTCTTAACCTAGCTAAAACTTGTTAATATGCAGTATTCCCTGCTGATTATGAAATTCTAAAGTAAAATTAGGTTGAAAAAATATTGAAGTTTTAAATTATTTTTAATTTTTATGCAAAAATTTCTTTTTAGATTATTATCAATGAAGATTATTTTTTTCAATTTAGTTCAATAAATAAATTAATTTGTACAAAATCTTTTATCCGAAAGTTATAATAAGGAATCCTTACAATGGAGATTTGAATATTTTTTTAATAAAGTGAACAATAGGTAAAGGTTTACATAATCGATTTTTTAAAGTAATATTTGGCCTTGTTATATATATTTAAATTTTTAATAAAAGATCAAGGCTAATTTTTAAAAAAAACTCCTTACTTAAATGATCATCCCTAAAATTACTATGATAATAATATTTTATCATAAATATAAAAATCGCAAAAAATGATCACGCATATTTATTCAGTATTTTCTCTTAACAAAACCTTATAGTGGAACCAACATCCCTCATAAATTGAAAACTATTATTTATGATGACAATATAATGCAATATAAGCTTGCAGAAAATGACCTGGGGACCAAATTTCTCCAGGAATTGGACAGTAGTAAAAGGGCAGGCATAGTCAGACGTGACGTCACAGCTAATGTCTACATTCTTTTTATGATAAAAATTTAGGCAAAAAAATTTTGGGGAATGTATAGGAAAAAAGCGCCTGTTAATTGTTAACCATCTACACCTGAGTAACCAATCTTAAAAAATAATAATTATTTATTTATTTGCATACTATTTATAATTAAATAAATAAATTATTATAAACAAATTTATTAAAAAAAATTAAAATTTATAAAATATTTTCGATTTTTCGAATAATTACTTTTTACTACGAAAATTTTTAATCTATTTTATATTTCATTTTTTAATTAAGTTTTTGAAGCTGTTTTATTTAAATTGTTTAATTTTCAATTTTTAGTCTTTTATTTAAAAGTTATACTCTGTATAGGTAAATTTATTTTATTAAATTTATGATTTTTATTTTATTTTTTCTATCCCTATAAAATAGGATGCCACTATTATGAAAAGAAAGAATTAAAAAAAAAATAAAAAAAATAAAATACCGTTAAAGACCATAGGTTTTTTTATTAGGTTTTTTTATTCAACCAGGGTAAAAGTTTGGAAACGTAAAAATTTCCGGGCAAGTATAGTTAGCCACACCCATAAATATACTTACCATATACATTAGAGTGGATCTTAATTAATTGGAGTTTAAAGACAAACTTTGCTCTTCATGTTTTTTCGTGAGCTTTTGGTCATAAAAAATCCCCAGCTCCAAAGATTTTGCTTTCCGAAAAAGCGTGTCTGTAAGCACCTCATTTTCCCCGTTTAAATAACTTGGGAATTTTCAGCTTTCTAATTTTTTACAAAGCTTGCAAAATGTTTTGAAAAGCTGCTAATCGATGGAAATTACTATTTAAATATATAAAAAACGATACCCAATCTCAAGTAGCCAAAAAAAATATTTTTAAAGCGGTTTTACTGGTAATCAAAGGTTTCGCTAACTATTGGAAAAATAAGTATTTTTCTGTCCCTTTTAAAAATCAAAAAATTTCAATCTAATTGTGAACAATTAAATAATTTTTGTTTATGTGGGCACACGTAAGATATAATATATATAAGCAAGTAAAAAAAGTAAAAATTGCATAAAAATTAAATGAAGTGCTGCAGAAAAAGTATTTATAAATATATAAATTCTCATATCAATATTATATTTATATAGAAAGCATTAATGATATCAATTAATCAACTATTTCTTAAAATGATAAAGTCTATGTTTTGAAGAAATAAAAAAATTAGAATAAAGCAAGATTATATTTTGATTGGTAGAAAGTTGTTATGATATTAATTGCTAATGTTAATCAATCATTCATTTTTTGAGTTCAAAGAATAAAATAATCAATTGTAAATTGTTAAATTTTTCGTAAAATAGAAACATGACAAATAGTTAACTTTGTAGTTACACTGTAAAAAGTAACTTTCTAAGTAAAAAATTAGAACATTTAGGAAAAATTAGTAAATTTTCGAAAAAATTTGTAAATATTCGAAAAAAATCGTATATTTAATAAATTTAGTATATTAACAAAAAATTCGAGTATTCTCCATTTTTTTTGAATTCGCAAGAAAAATTAATAATTTACAATTTTTTTTTGAAAATTTACAAAAATTAGTTGTAAATTTGCGAATAATAGTTGTGAATTTACAACTTTTTTCGTAAAATCACAAAAAAAATGGACAATTCTCGAATTTTTCGATAATGTACTAAATTTAGTGAATTTACGATTTTTATCGAATATTTAAAAATTTTTTTGAAAATTCACTAATTTTTCGAAAAATTTCTTTTTTTTTTGTAAATCTAAGAAAGTTACTTTTTACAGTGTACTATACAAATTAAATGGATAAATTAAAATTTGATAAAAGTTAAATCTTTTGGTTAGAGTAAACAAGAGTTTGCAAGCGTATTTTCAATATTTATTATTTCTGTTGATTTATGATAAAATTGAAATAATTAGTGTTTAAATTTAATTGACGAAAATAATGAAACGCAGTAATGCCAATAATTCTGTCAAAATTATGTGTACTCAAAAATTATCAGTTTCTAAATTAATTCGTAAATTAATTAGTCTGTACATTTATATTGCTATCTCTAATTAGTTTAAATAATTTTTTCTAAAATAATATATATTGCCCAAATTATAAATTAAACTTTCTATTTATAAATTTTCATTTTTCAGAAATAGAATGTTTAAATTATTTCTTCATTATTTTATTCAATGTTGATATAATTTTTATTCTTAATTATTAATGCCAAAGACAATGGCTCTCGTTTTTTCTTGTAAATTTAAATTAATTAAATTAAAAAAAAATTTACGTCAATCATCTTCAATCTAGATAGGTTGATTTTTCATTTATATAACTATAGAGTGTTTTATCTATTGTACAACTTTTTACAAAGCCTTATGCATCATTATATTGCATAATTTTCTCAATGATATCATGAGCGAGCTGTCCCTAAAACTTGTAAATACTGGACCATCTCATCATACCACTAAGCGTTCTAAAGCAAACAATAATGCAAAAACCAATACAGATGACTTGAGTTACACAGAACTGTCTGATAATGACGAATCATTTGACAAAAGGGATTTATCAACTAATGATGAACTGTCTAATAACAACCTGACAAAAGACACTTGGATAGACACAATTTTTGTGGATGAATGTGATACATTAATCAGCTATGATCGGTTTTTACCACCTTTTCCGAATAGACATGACATCATAACGGCCTCCATAGATATTTTTTATCCATCAAAAACAATAGAAAGTCACACCTACAAAAGTATCAATCAATTCACAGCTAAAGATCTGAACTCCTACCTTTCTGAACAAGACCGGTCTATTTTTTCCACTGGAAAATATAATGCTGAGCAAGGTCTTACACAACTGACAGACAATCTACAGATGGCAATAAATACTCTTGCCCCTGACAAAACAATAAATCCCAAAAAATCTTTATATCCATGGATTGACTCTGACATAAAACTGCTCATCTCTAAAAGAGACGCCACTCGAAGACGATACGAAAGGATGGGTTCAAGACAGCTATTTGATGAATATCTCATCTTAGCAAATTTGGTAGAGGAAAAATCTGAGATTGCGCGATGTGCTTATATGCACAATCGTATATATCATTCTTTAGACATGAATAAAAACTTCTGGAGCGAAATGAGAAACTTGGGACTAATACCGAAACCAAGTGATGCTCTTCATGGGTTCCTACCTGAAGAACTCAACTCTTACTTTTCAGGAATTTCTTTTTCTTCCTCAGAGGACCCAATAACATCTTTTAATAAAATCTCATCAGCCTCTCCAGATGGTTTTACTTTCAAGCAAGTCAGTGAAAATGATGTCATCCTAGCAGTCTCTCATTTTCAGTCCCAAGCTAAAGGTGACGATGGGATTCCACAAAGTATAGTCGCAAAAGCGCTTCCCACAATTGCTAAATACCTGACCATCCTATTTAATGAATCATTAAAAAGTGGTAATTTTCCTGAGGCTTGGAAAATATCGCGCATCTTGGCCCTTAAAAAGGTCTCAATTCCAGCATCCCCCTCTGATTTTAGACCTATCGCTCTACTATGCTTTTTATCTAAAGTCTTGGAAAAGTTGGCTCACGATCAGGTGGTTAGCTTCTTAACAAAGTCAAAAATCCTTGACATATTTCAAGCAGGTTTTAGAAAACATCATTCTACGCAGACAGCCCTATTGAAACTAACAGATGACATTCGTCTGGCTAAAGAAAATAAACTGGCTACCTTTTTGCTGCAGTTTGATTTTTCCAAGGCATTTGATAATGTATCCCCATCCCGACTACTAACTAAACTTCAGGATATTGGCTTCTCAAAATCTGCTCTTATGTGGTTCTGGTCACATCTCAATGGTCGCTCCCTCTGTGTTACCTCCAAGCAATCTACGTCAGCGCCCCGTAACATAAACATAGGCGTCCCTCAGGGCTCTATACTTGGACCACTCTTATTCTGTATTTACATGAATGATTTAAGCCAAGTATTAAATGACACTACCTTAAGAATGCTATATGCGGACGACTTACAAATTTATGTATCGGTGCCACTAGAGCAGATTCATGAAGGCATTCATCTTCTCTCAAATGCAGCTCTTAAAGTGTCAGACTGGGCTGAACATAATATACTTTCCATGAACGTCAAAAAGACTAAAGCTATTGTATTTGGTACACCTCATGCGGTAGGGCTCTTTAAAAAGCTAAACATCAGTAATATAGCAATTAATAGGAAAGGCGATAAGGTTCCGTTTGTAGATGAGGTTCTTAGTCTTGGGGTAATCTTAGATGATACATTAGCATGGAAACAACATGTTAACTATATTTCCAAAAAAGTTAACAGAGTTCTCTACGGGTTAAGATTCATTAAAAACTGCACACCCCAGTTACTAAGGCGTAGGCTGGTTGAGTCCTTAGTTATCCCTCATCTAGATTACTGCACAGTAGTCTATGCTGACATCTCCCTTGAACTACGTGAACAACTCCAAAGGCTAGCTAATCTAGGTATTCGGTACATATTTGGACTAAGACGTGACGAGCACATAACCCCATATAGGAAAAAACTCAAATGGCTCAGTAACAACACCCGACGTGACTTTTTTGCTGCTCTAATCATGTACAGGATAGTAAAAATGAGGGAACCTCCACTGCTGCTCTCATTATTCGAGCCCTATAAAAGTGATAAACCCACCAGAGGACCCCGCATAGATCTTAAAATCACTACAATGGACACTGACTCTGGAAAGAATTCAAATAAAATATGCCAACCTATGGAACTCTTTACTACCCTGCTATCGCGATTTACCATCATTTTCCCAATTTAAGAGAAGCATAAAAATATACCTCTCTAAACAGGATGCATTGAATTAGCACAGACGCTGTGTATACTTAGTCATTAAACTTAGTCATTAAAAAAAAAAAAAAAGAAAAATTTAATTATATTTAAAAGATTTTAACTTATATTTACTATATTAACTATATATTTACTTATTTATTGACTAATTTTAAATTCAGTTTTAAAATTTTATAATTTAAATTGACTTATATTTACTTATAATTTACTTATATTTACATTTATATAGATTCTTTATTTTATTTTATTTAATAAAAATCAATTATATTATATTAACATATATTTACAACAATGTAATTACTGATATTAACTATGTAAAACTGGAGTGTTACTGTATTTTGATCTTTTTCAAATAAATTCAATAATAATAATAATAATAATAATATATTCATATAGAAATCTTTCAATTTGTATTATAAAATTTGGATTTAAAAGTCCTGTTGATACACTAAATTTGATTATTACGTATATTTAGTGCAAAATAGTTTACCGCATAATTTGCAACTTTGCATCTTATTTACCCTCTCTCATAATTTTTCTCATTTCCTTGCATAGTTACTTAAATTCTTACTTGGCTTGTTTATCCCTTTTTTGCTTTCCTACAACCCACGTTTTTCCTTTTTTATTTTTTCTTATTTTCATTTCTTACATAATTTTTTTTATTTTTTCCAATCATTTAGCTCCGTTTCGATTTTATCCTTAACTTTTCTCTCGTTACTTCCCAAGCCTAAATATGATTAAAATGATAAGGTTTTTTTTCTGCTTTACATAATTGGCACTTGTCACTAGTAAAACCCTTTTAACCTTCTTTAATTAAATTTTCGCACTTGATTCTTGCCCACTGTTCTCTCAAAGCTCTATTATTTTTACATTAATCAGTAATTCACTCATTGTCCTGCCTCTTTTTTCACCCTTTTTGCAATTTTTGTTTTCCACGTATATTCTTTACTTAGTTTTCTGAAAGTTTTTCTTTCATTTTTCCCCACTAACCAAGTTATAATACCATTATAATATCATATTTTTTTAGAAAATCCCACTCTTCTTAATTTTACTTACACCCGCTATACACATACCATTGCCCTTGTTACCCAAATATAAAAGGGACCATAAACATTTAGTCTATTCAAAATGAGATTGTACCTTGCTAGTATATATACTCAAAATACAGGCGCGCACACACGCTATAGGCTACTTAGGCTGTAGCCTACCCTTTCAAGGCATCTTTCTCACAAATATTTTAATTTTTTTCATCTATTTTAAAAAATTTATCATTATTAGCCTACCCCAGCGCAACTTTCTGTGTGCGCGCCTGCAAAAACTACCTATTTACGAGATGTCTGTATATTTCTTTTTTCACTTTATTTGCTTTGGTATATACCTCTCTTGCTTATTGCTAATTTGCACGTCCATTTCGTTCACCGTAGTAGTTAGTTAACTCCTGCTTCCTAATGCCTCCTCTTTTGTTACCCTTTGCTGATTTTCACGAAAAAACTTCCTGCTTTCTGGTATCTGTTGTTTCATTCCATATCCATAAATATTGTTGGCTAGTTTAATATCCAGGGAGAAAATGATTACCTAATGAATTCATATTTTTGCTCAATTTATTTGAAAAAAATTTATAACCGGTTTGTGTAACTACACAACCAACAAGCATGGAACATGTTCACTTATAACATTAATAATAAAGTATCTATTGAGTTCATAATATAAATATTTATATTTAGATTTTTATTATAGAAATCATGCTGCTTAGACATCAAAATGAACCAAATTAATTAAATTTTCAAATTATTATTTTTAAATAATATGAATTTATTTTTTATTAAGTTTTACAATAAATTCTTAAAAATTCTGAACCAATACTCCCTAGGTACTTCTGCACCAAAGGTCTTTAGGGACTTCTGCACCAAAGGTCCCTAGGTACTTCTGCACCAATGCTCCCTAGGTACTTCTGCACCAAAATTACCCGAATCGAAAATATTCTAAGTCCATTTCACCCCCCCCCTAAAAACGTCACTTTTCACCCCCCCTGCCGAGCCGGACTTTTTCAAATACCCCATCCAATGAACATGTACCATGTTAATAGTTGAAATTCGAAATTCGAATTCTTTGAAGCTCGAAATTTGATCGATTAAATTGGGACTATAAAAAGTAACTTTCTTATATTAACAAAAAAATTAGAACATTTAGGAAAAATTTGTAAATTTTCGAAAAAATTTGTAATTACTCGATAAAAATCGTAAATTTACTAAATTTAGTCTATTCTCGAAAAATTGAGGAATTCTCGATTATTTTTTGTGATTTTACGAAAAAAGTTGCAAATTTACCATTTTTTTTCGAAAATTTAGAAAAAATAGTTGTAAATTTGCGAAAAATAGTTGTGAATTTACAACTTTTTTCGTAAAATCACAAAAAAAAATCAAATCGACAATTCTCGAATTTTTCGATAATGTACTAAATTTAGTAAATTTAAGATTTTTATCGAATATATACAAAATTTTTTGAAAATTCGCTAATTTTTAGAAAAAATTTTATTTTTTTCGTTAATATTAGAAAATTACTTTTTACAGTGTATATACAAAAAAAAAGCTTTTTTTCAGTGAACAATAAATTTTTTTCATTTTCAAAATGTATTGTAATTTTTATAAAATCAAGTATCGTTTTTTCTTTACCACTACCAATTACCTATCAAATTTATTTATCTCATGTTGCAAAAATAAAAACTACATTGGTTTCAATACATGATTTTGTATTTTATATTTTATTTAATTAAAAAAAATATTTCAATCTATATAATTCATAAGTTTAAAATTAACTTTTTTTAAAATCTAATTATTTTTAAATTAATTTAAAAATATACATATATTTTATTAATTTTTTTAATTAAAAAAAAAATCGATTGTATTTTTTCATTATTTTAATAAAACTTTTTGTTACTATACACAGGAAATTTTCATAAATGTTTATGAAAATAGATTGTCTGTAGAGATAAATTTGAACTGCACCACAAAATTGCTCTGCTTTGAATTTCAATAAAATTTTTGGAATTTTAAGAATTTAATAAATATTTAATATACATGAAAATTAACTTGACCCTTTGGTAAAAAATGAATCCCTTGAACAATAATATTGCTCTTTATAATAATTTAACTGAAGCTAGTGATATTTTTACTCCAAAAAGTTCGGCTTTATATTCAAATTTTAAGCTGGATAGTTATTTTACTTTCTAAAACTTTTTTTAAATTGAGCTAAGAAAACTTTTATTTCTTATTGTAGTTTGAATAAATTCTTAAAATTTAGATTTATTTTGAAAATCAGTTTTTCCTTCGAAGAGGTTTGTTTTAAAAAATTTTAACATTATCCAATTCATGAAGCTATTATTTAAGTTAAACGAGAAAATATTAGAGGCCTTACCTTTTAAATAGTGTAAAATTCTTACGCGTTCCTTAGAATTTTGAGTAAAGTAAGTTAACTGTGTACATTTATTTTAAAAGTAATATGGGTCAATATTTGTGAACTGTATATGACTTTGCATGGTCGGGTCTCGAAATGTACTCCAAAGTATGTTTGGTCGAAAGTATATATAAAAAAAATAATTTTCCCCAATTTTTAGCTTTTTAGATCCAATCCTCTATTTTTTACAGCGATTTTTGTTTTTTTCAATTTTTTGAAATTTTTAATTTTTGAGAAATTTATGTTCATTAATTTTTCTCGCAAACGCGCACTTTACAATAAAATTTTTTTTCCTTATAGTACCCCATAGGAAATTTCCCGTAGAATTCGATTTTGGGGTCCAAATTTTTTTTTGAACTGCGCATGCGCGAGAAAATCAACTTTCTTGCTTTGCCTTTTCTAGCTTATATGCCTCAGCTGCAGACAGCTCAATTTTCATCCTGTTGGTCTCAAATTGTATGTTTTTTCATATACTTTTAGCTTATGAAATCATTTTTTTGGGTAAATTTATTTTAAAAGCACTAAAATTGAAAAATAGCGATTTTTAAAAAATCATTTTTCACAAATTTTGAATTTCCCGCCAAGTCAAGTGACCAAATGAAAATCTGACAGAAAATTCGGATTCAGCGAAAAATTTTACATAAGGATACCAATTTTTGTCTTATTTCATTAAATAGTTTCTAAGATATCCCATTTTAAAGATAAAGATTAAAATTGACTTTTTTTATAAAACCCTAAAAATGGGACTCTGACTTTAATTATCATATCTGCTAAGCAAATAATTATAAAAAGACGAGTAAAAATTTTTTGGAAATTTAGAGCTTGTAAAAAACTTTTTAAGGCCTATAGAACTCGTTTCTTTTAAAAATTAGAATTTTGACAGCAATTTGAAAATTGGTCATTTTGGGGTAAGAATAGGCATTTGGTTTATTGACTATCGCCATGAAATAATTAACGACAAATAATTGCGGTGTACGGTACCTGAATGGTGACACTTATACCAAAAAAATGAGACTAATTGGAAGTATTTTGGTTAACTGGCGAGGTTGCAGCTTTGTATTAAAGATTACGAAAAAATCCTATTTTATAACATTATCGTATTTTGTAGTAATTTAGTATTTTGCTATTTCTTTTATTTCTATAGCGTTACGGAAACATCCAAAACTTTTCCAAAAAGGGAGTCTTTTGTAAATTTTCTCGACAAATCCGAAAATTTGGTCAAATTTTCAATAGGAAACTAGCAAATTCGGAAAATCGAAAATAAGATAGAATACCTACAAAATACGACAATGTTATAAAATAGGATTTTTTTCATAATCTTTAATACAAAGCTGCAACCTCGCCAGCTAACCAAAATACTTCCAATTGGTCTCATTTTTTCGGTATACGTATCAACAATTATTTACCGTACACCACATTTATTTGTTGTTAATTCTCTCATGGCGATAGTCAATAAACCAAATCCCTATTCTTACCCAAAAATGACCAATTTTGAAATTGCTGCCAAAATTCTAATTTTCAAAAGAAACGAGTTCTATAGGCCTCAAAAATTTTTTACAAGCCCTTAGTTTCCAAAAAATTTTTACTTGTCTTTTTATAATTATTTGCTTAGCAGATATGATAATTAAAGTCAGAGTCCCATTTTTAGGGTTTTTTAAAAAAAGTCAATTTTAATCTTTATCTTTAAAATGGGATATCTTAGAAACTATTTAATGAAATAAGACGAAAATTGGTATCCTTATGTAAAATTTTCCACTGAATCAGAATTTTCAGTCAGATTTTCATTTGGTCACTTGACTTGGCGGGAAATTCAAAATTTGTGAAAAATGATTTTTTAAAAATCGCTATTTTTCAATTTTAGTGCTTTTAAAATAAATTTACCCAAAAAAATGATTTCATAAGCTGAAAGTATATGAAAAAACATACAATTTGAGACCAACAGGATGAAAATTGAGCTGTCTGCATCTGAGGCATATAAGCTAGAAAAGGCAAAGCAAGAAAGTTGATTTTCTCGCGCATGCGCAGTTCAAAAAAAAAATTTGGACCCCAGAATCGAATTCTACGGGAAATTTCCTATGGGGTACTATAAGGAAAAAAAATTTTATTGTAAAGTGCGCGTTTGCGAGAAAAATTAATGAACATAAATTTCTCAAAAATTAAAAATTTCAAAAAATTGAAAAAAACAAAAATAGCTGTAAAAAATAGAGGATTGGATCTAAAAAGCTAAAAATTGGGAAAAATTATTTTTTTTATATATGCTTTCGACCAAACATACTTTGGAGTACATTCTCAGACTCGAAAATCCAAACTGTATACACTTCACAAATATTGACCCATATATGAGCATCAATGAAAATTGTCTTTTAAATTTAAAATACATAAAATTAGAAAAAAAAGAATAAATTTTATTTATTTAACACATGTAAAGAATAAAATTTTATAATTAAAACTATTAAATAAGTATTTAAGGCAGTAGCACAGGGTCAATTGAATAGTCTTATTTATTTTTTTATAACAAAGTTAATCTTATAGTACAATCTAGGTATTATAATATAAATAATTAAAACAACTTTATAAATAGATATAAATATAACTTTCAGTTATTTATAATCAATTATAATTAGCCACTTAGAAAATTTATAACTTAAGCTCTATACAGCTAAATATATTACAATATATTGTCAATATTTGTCATTTATTTTATCTATATAAACATTATTGATTTCTTTTGTTATTGACTTTTCTGTAATTCTGTAATTTGAAATTTTTTTTTTATTGTTTACTTTTAAATAAAAAAATTTTACAACAAATAAAAACAATTTCTTACTAAACATTTGAACCTACTTCTTGCTGGCAACTAACGATCTATTTAATTTTAAACTTGTACCTTGAATATTGTTATTAATTAATATGAGTCATTCCCATTTAAATTTTGAATTGGTTCCATGATAGCTTATTTCTTTTTTTTTTTTATAAAATTTTGAATATGGCTAGCAAAGTTCGATGTTTGCTTCTTAGCAGAACGCAAACGAATATAAACGGAGAAATTTCATTCCTCCACGAGACTATATCAGTGAAAAGCAGTCAGATTCTTAAACTGTTAAAAGTCACTCTTATAAATTTAACAAAAATTATTTTCGAAAACATCGTAAATTCACTAATTTTCGGTAAATTTGCATTAAAATCAAAAATCCTCAATTTTTTTTGCGAATTCACTAATAATTTTCGTAAATATGCAACTATTTTTCACAAATTTGCAATATAGTATAGATAGATTGAAAAATATTAAGTGTACTGACTTTAACACTCAACTAAAACCCTATAACTACGCACGTAAAAGCCCCAGACCAGAATGACTAGACGATCACCAAACAATACTATCTATACCTTTCTTGGTTCTTTAAACGGCTGTATCTGAGTTCCGCAAATCGAATTAAAAAATATATGAGTTCCGCAAATTTTAAACTACTTAATTTTCGATTTTTTTACGAATTCCGCAAAAGATTATCCCTATTGTTTAAATTTTAATACAGATTATCACTTTAATCACTTAATAAGATTTTACGAAATCCGCAAATTAAAAAAAAAAAATTTAACTTTTGTTGAGTCCTACTGAAGTTCAAGATGCTTTTAGCGAAGATATGATGTCCTCTGCTCCAATAGAAATAATTGAATATTGTGATTATTTAGCTGAAAACTGTATTGATTGGAATATCTTTTAACCCCAATAAGTGGGCCTCGGAAGAATTTGACAAGGAATGGACGACTAATGCGTGTGAATCTTTTCACTCAAAGTATAATTCATATTTTGGATCTAGTAGTCCTAATATTTATGACGTAGTAGAAATACTTATGGTATGGCAAGAAGAAATTTTTATAATTACTCGATCAGCTAACGATTTTCCAAGGAAAATAACTGACCAAAGGTATTTAAATAAACTAGCAGCTATTCATTTACACAAATTTGAATACGACTACCGTCTTATAACGAGATGTGATTTTGTAAAAAAATTTTAAACCACTAATATTTGGCATTTAACCTAATATTGATAGGGAATATTGTTTTTTTTCTTTTTACCAAAAATGTGCATACTTTTCCTTTAAAAAATGGTATCTTTTCGTTTTTTGCGGAACTCGATATTCCTGAAGATTAAGATGTTTATCAAAAATAATCCCTTGAAAATAATCCGATGATCGGCTTAAGTTTTAGCGGAATTCGTAAAGATGGAACGTAAACCTCATTTGCTTTCAACTCAGTGAGAACGCTTTTGTTTTTTATCTTGTGAATTTGATGAACTTTTTTTTCTGGGTCCTCAAGCTTCACAGAAGTATGACGAAACACTGTTACGTGACTGTTAGTTGAAAATTAACCAATTTATTGGTTAAATTAATAAAAATATTATTTCACAGACAGTTTAATATACATTAGCGTTTCTTCGTAAGCTTTCCGTCTCATATCGAGGAGCAAATCTTTTTTTCTGTGTTTGAGGGTTCTTTACCTAACTTTAGGCAATTATTTTGTTTAATGGGATTGCTTTGCAGCTTGCTGCTTCTTCATTTTTTATTTATTTATATTTTAATTTATTCAGGTCAGTTGCATTGATATTAATTTTAAAGTATTTTCCCCTAAGCTTCTCATAATTTACATTGACAGAATAACAAAAATGGTTCAACATTTTTAATTAATTTACTTAAATAATAATTATTTCAAAAAATAAGAAATAAGTGTCAAATATAAAAAAATTAAAAACATTAAAAAGCATTTGTGAAATTAGCTGAGTCATGCCATATTTAAAAAGTAAAGAATAAAATATAAATTTAAAGATATGCCATCAGAACAAAAGAATTATAAAGAAGATTCACTGACAATATAAATAATAATAAATCTTATTATTATAAAATAAAGTACATCTAAGTGGTTGCAATTTCAATGAATAGCTTTTTTTTTATTTTTACGATTCATTGACTTAAAATCATATTTAATGGACGATGAATTATTATGAATGTAATAATGATAAGAAATCCTATTTTGCATACGTTGTTTAAATTTTAAAAAAAATTATTGCTTTACATTTATAGTAGAATCAAATCTTTAATATTTAATTATTTTAAGAAAGCGAGAATATATACTTGTATGTTCCAATATAAAATATTTGAAAAAATTTTATTTATATTATTATTATAGGTAAATAATAATAAAAAATATCAAAAATTGAACAATTTTAGAAATAATTAATTTATTTCGACGCAAGAGCATATGAGATGATCAAAATTAGAATTATCGTTCCTTTTATAGATAGTTATTTATAAAATTTAGATAAGTATACCTCACAAAGTTTTTACAAAAACTGAATTGAAAACTGAATTTTCCTCCGTAGATGTCGTTGCTATGTTCCCAAGCATAGAGACCCTAGATTAGCAGAGACTGCCAGATAGGTAGACTGTTTTTGAGATTGGTCCGCCATTTGCAGTGGCAACCATATATTTTAAATGAGGAAATTTTTTTCGACCGCCATCTTAGCTGGCAACTTGCGGAACCACGTGCTTTTCTGGCAGTCTCTGCTAATCTAGGGTCTCTACCCAAGCATTCCCGATAATTTAGTCCCGGAAGCTCTTAATAGAAATTTTAAAAATATTTTTAAAAAAATATACCAATAACAAAACGTCAATTTTTTATTGGTATATAACTCTTACTAAACTCAACCTACATACAATTTAATAAAAAATTTTATAGCCAAAACTCAGGTCTTCCTATGGGCTTCTGTTCCTCACCATTTTTCTGCAGACTAACGATGGGCCATTTAGATGGCAAAAGTGTCATTAGAAAAACTGAAAAGTAACATAATACTTCGCAAGTCGTGTAAGTACTTTTCAAACTCTCCCAAAGATACAAAATTTCCTATTCTTCTTTATTTCAGATATGCATATGACATTTTTATAATTTATAACAAAAAAAAAAAAAAAACAAAATTTTGAATACCTTTGATAATTATAACCAAAATATTAAATTCACTACGAAAACCGAAGATAAATATAATAACAGCATTAATTATCAGCTAGGTTCCTCAGTTATCATTCACATCATCCAATAAAACTAAAAATTGCAATCATTTATACAATATTACAGATAACTGCCTTTTTTTGTCTAATAAAAAAATTCATTATAGTAATATAAAATTGGCCAAAAAATTTTGACAAAGCAATGATTTAATAGTTTTATAAATTAATAGAATAGATAAAAGAATTGCACATTTACATCAAAAAAATATAAATCCATCATTAAATAACTCCCGAGAAAAATATTCCGAAAAATAAATTAACCATACCCTTTTACGAATACTTAAATAATGACATTGTTCTGTTATTGAAAAATATATTAATAAATTTAATAAAATCATAGCACTAGGGGCAGACAAAGTCAATAAAGCAAACAAAAATAATATCATATACAAAATTAAAAGTAAAGTTTGTCATTTCTCATATATTAGTCAATCCCGACGTAAACGCAGTAAACGCTTCAATGAGCACAAAAGAGCTTACAAAAAGAAAAAATAAAACTTAGTTTTCTTTATCCACAGAAGAAAAACCAAGACAATTTTTCTTTAAAATCAAAAATATAAAAATTTTAGACACTTAAAAAAATCCTTACTGACGCTTTTTCAGTGAAATGATGCATAAAGAACAAACTGAGAACTTTTAAAACGCAGAAAAGACATAACAAATGAAATATATTTTTTTTTAAACAATACGCCTAATAAAAAAACGTCGAAATTAAGCTTAGGTAACTAAAAATAAAAATCTTAGATACACAAAAAATTAAAAATAAAAAATAAAATAATTTAATCACATGAATATGTTATAGTAAATAAAATAATTTTTTCAAACGGATCAGCTAAAAAGCAATCCTCGAGAAATACTCCAGTAAAATTACAGGGGGGGGGGGGGGTTTATTTTTACTAACCATCATAAGATTTGATCTACTATGAGTTTTTTGGGACACTGATTTAGAAAATCGGGGTTTTTTCTTAGAGATATTTGCGGAATACAATTAAATTTGCAAAAGCTACTCCAAAAAAGGGCTATTTTTGATGTATACGCATTCTGAGTGTTTGTCTAAGAATTGGTCCAAATGTGTTTTTTCGCTGATCAATAGTTTGCAGACTTTTTATGACAAATTAATAGTTCACCCTGAAATAAAACGGAAATATTACGGCATTTTGAGCGACCGTATTAGGTCCATACAGGTTTTTTGGATCACTGAACAAGAATTTGGTCGACTTTTTTGTAAAAAATTAAAATTTCACCCTTAATTTAGCAAAAACAACCCCCAAAATGGGTATATTTACTACTTTTGCACAATCCGAATATTAACTATACCTGGAAATTATTTTTAATACTAATTTTTTGTATTTTACATATTCTCAAGTTTTATTTTTTTTTAATTTTTGTAAGTAATTAATAATTCTTAGATTTATTACTAGTTTATAAAATTTTGAAATCATACTTTTCCTACATTAAAAGCATACACCAAAACTACTTGGAAATGGAAGTAAATAATCTGTTCTTAAATTTTATTTTGATTTTTTTCTTCTCTACTATTTTTCACTGATTTAAAAGAAAAAAATTCTTTACATATCTAGGGCAAAAAAAGCCTATTTTCTGCCCTAGGGAGGCGGCTTTTTTGCCCATTATATGTAAAACTATTGTTTAGAACACGGGACAAAATATGGGATTCGTTTTTTGCATGCTGTCTGCACTCGCTCGTGCATACAACTGCATGCAAAGCCAAAACCAATATTTTATCCCTTGTTTAATAAATAGCTATTTTGATGTAAGGCAAAAATAATTAAGAAATAAAAATAATTACAATTAATGAATTTTATGTAACACTAAAAAGATATTATACAAGTTGATATCTAGGTATCTATAGTCTCGATTTTTTTTTTTTTGGCAATCATTTTAATCTCTTTTTTTTTTATTTATATTTGTTAGACATATGTTTGGACATACATGATAATATATCATTAAGTACATTAGGTTTTTATAGCTATCTTGGATACTTGCCTATAATTTTTTTATAGTTTTAAGTCATCTCTTTTTTTCAAGTAATTTTCTAAGCACAAAAAGCAAATCACCTTTTTTTGTTGAATTGCAATAACAATACTCAATGCTAAAAAGCAAATACACTTTAAAACTATGTTGCTAAAAAAATTAAGTAATAAAAAAGTTTCAAATGATTCTTATGTTTGACTCTGCGGTTAATATAGGATATTATTCATCCAGGACGTGAAATTTTATATCAAGTGATTACGCTAGTGTCTAAATTCATACGCCTATGGTATAATATATTATACCTTTTTTTTTCGCCCTTTTGGACATACAACGCGCGCTGAAATATGACAAAAAAATTCTCGTATTTAATGTACGAGTGAAAAAAAAATGAATTAATACACTGTAAAAAGTAACTATCTTATATTAACAAAAAAATTATAAAATTTTCGAAAAATTAGTAAATTTTCAAAAAAATTTGTAAATATTCGAAAAAAATCGTAAATTTACTAAATTTAGTGTATTAACAAAAAATTCGAGTATTCTCCATTTTTTTTTGTGAATTCACAAGAAAAATTAATAATTAACAATTTTTTTTCGAAAATTTTCAAAAAATAGTTGTAAATTTCCGAAAAATAGTTGGAAATTTACAACTTTTTTCGTAAAATCACAAAAAAAAATCGAGAATTCTCGAATTTTTCGATAATTTACTAAATTTAGTAAATTTACAACTTTTATCGAATATTTACAAAATTTTTTGAAAATTCACTAAATTTTCGAAAAAATTCAATTTTTTTTGTAAATCTAAGAAAGTTACTTTTTACAGTGTAGTTTAATAGTTTTGAAAAATGAAACAAGGCAATATCTCAGTGTATAATGAACACATTTTATGACAAAAAAAGATTTATATCAAAATGTTTTGATTTTCTCATCAATATAAATTTAAAAATTTTTTATATAATCATTCTATCTAATCCATCATGTACATAAAATTTATTTGAGAAAAAATATGTGATAAAGTAGATAATATTGACATTTTATATAAATATTTTATGTGTAATATAAAATTATAAAAAAGTGAAATAGGAAATGAACAGTTATTCTCATTTTTTTTAAAGCTTTTTTTTTGGATAAAACTTAAAGTTTTCGATGATGCTTGAATGTAGAAGTCACAAAAAGATTGTTGATAATATATCGTGATAAGCTATAAGAGTGTACTTAATGTTTTTTAATGCTTTTGTCATTATAAGTTATATTGTTATATTTTATCATTTTCAACGAAATGATGCTTCAGTATATTAAGTTTATTTTTAAATAAATTATTTTTTAAATAAGTTTATTTATTAATAATTTAGTAATGAATAAATAAAAATATCAAATAAATTTATTTTACATTTTTAAAAATAAAATTCATTTAATTTTAAATCAATTGCCTAAAGATTTTAATCCTAATTATGACGAAAATAACAATATCGTGTTAACATTTAATTAATTTTCATGTTTCAGACTGATCATAAGGGAAAATACATTCTAGACTATGTTTGTAAGGAGCTTAACATTATGGAAATGGATTATTTTGGACTTCGATATGTGGACCACAATAGACAAAGGGTAAATTTTCATTATTATTATTAAATCTTGACATATTGTACGATTTTATGTATCAGTGTGTAACAAAATAATTACAGCATTAATTTGCTGTTCTAATTTTTAACGTGTTATTGCAATTAAATTTAATAGCAGTTTCATTTTTTTAACGCTATTTAAAATTTCATAAGTGAATAAAATTTTTATTTTTTTTATTTTAATTAAGTATTAAAGAAATAGTGGGTTCACATAATTTATTTTGTAACTATTTAAAAACTAAAATTTATCGAAGTAATGGATTTTAATCGACATTATATAGGCGTGTCTACCTAACCCTTACTATTTCGATAATTTTTTTTTTTTAACATAAATTTTTAGGCACTCTTGTAAAATTTATATAGTTTATTCATAATACTAAATATTTGCAAGAAATAATCTTGTAACTGCTATTTACTAGACGGTATAAGAGAAAAGAACATTAAAGTATTCGCATTTTAGGTTAAAGCGACTCTAAATATGAATTAATTTTAATCCTAATTCATTTTTGGTTGGAAGTTATTTTTTTCTATTTTTTTATCCTTAGATCAAAATGAACTTCTAAAAGTAATCTAATTCTTACAATTGGTACTTTAGGAAGACTGAGCTATTGTACTTTAGTATAACTAAAGAAAATCCTGAGACTTGTATTAACTTTTTTATGATATGGAACGTGTGTTTTTTGAATAGTATTTTAAAATGAAACATACTTTAAAAAAAGCAGCATAATTTGAAAAAAATTCATTTAAATTCTTAGATGTTGTTAGCAAAATTTATATAAAACACAAATCAAATTTTCACCTTTGTTGCAATACCTTGTTATTTTATCTCTAAAATTGTTATCGTTTTATTTATTTTTTGGTATTCCTGATAAAATTTCGGTGGTTTGGGTAGTTCACTTAAGTATTATCCAAAAATAAGGATTCAGAAAATTTGAATTTATTCACATGATACCTAAAATAAAAAATTAAATTTTCATCTATAAAATTATACAAATTACGTCTCAATCAGCTACCCAAGTGTTTACAGTATCCAATTACTATTTGAAAATTAAACTGATAATAATTAAAATTTAACCTATAAACACGTAAACAAACAAATTACAATACTAAATAATTTTTTTAGAATTATAAAATTTGTAGTGAAAATTTTACGAGAAGAAAAAAAATAATTTTTATTATCGATCACAATATTTGTAAAGTTAAAAATTTTATTATATGTCACGTGCTGTTTAAAAAATATGAGTTTTGGTTCCTCAAAGAGGAACCATTGTGTTAGGTCAAAATTTGATTTTCTATTTTTTGGCATATAAGCACGTTTTGGGACCCCAGGAAGCTAAAAAACCTGTTTTTAAAAAAAGTCTGTATGTGTGTGTGTGTGTGTGTGTGTGTGTGTGTGTGTACGTATGTAATCGGTGATATTTCACAAATATTATGGAATTAAGACCTAATTTTTTTTTCAAAAATTTTTTCGCCAAAAAATCTCGAGGTACTTTTTTTTTTTTTTGATTTGGATGTAATACCTCATTTATTTCCATGAAAGTACTTATATTTGAAAGTATAGTTTTCAAATGATATCTCGAATCGGGGATACTTAATTTTCTGAAAATTTTTTTTCAAAAATTTTTTTCACAAAAAAATACAAAAAATACCAATTTTTTTTTTCTTTTTGGACTTAGTACCTAATTTATTTCCATGGAAGTACTAGTTTTAAGAACCTCGTTTACAGTAATTTTTTGGAATTGATACTTAATTTTTTCAAAATTTTTATTATCTAAATTAAAAAAAAATAAAAATAAAAAAAACTGCAATATTTTTTTTTTTTTTTGGTGTAATACCTCATTTAATTCTATGAAAGTACAATTATCTGAAAATATTGTAACTAGTGATATTTCAAAACCATTATCGAATTAAGACCTAATTTTTTTTCCAAACATTTTTTTATCAAAAAATCTCAAACCCCCCCCCTTTTTTTTTATTTTGGATGTAATACCTCATTTATTTCCATGAAAGTACTTATACTTGAAAGTATGGTTTTTACTTGATATCTCCAATCTGATACTTAATTATTTGAAAATTTTTTTCCTAAAATTTTTTTCACAAAAAAATACAAAAAATACGAAACTTTTTTTTCTTTTTGGACGTAGTACCTAATTTATTTCCATGGAAGTACTAGTTTTAAGAACCTCGTTTACAGTAATTTTTTGGAATTGATACTTAATTTTTTCAAAATTTTTATTATCTAAATTAAAAAAAAAGAAAAATAAAAAAAATTGCAATATTTTTTTGGTGTAATACCTCTTTTAATTCTATGAAAGTACTAATATTTTAAAATATTGTACACTGAAAAAAAAATCCGCTTGCGGCAAGCGGAATTCCGCTTGCCGCAAGCGGATTTCCGCTTACCGCAAGCGGAATTTTTTTTCTCGTCAAACGATTGCAAATGACTTGAAACGTAAAGAAAATTAAAAAAAAAATTTTTTCCCGCTTACTTGGGATATGCGTATTTCGGTATGACGAGATTTGAGAAAATTTTGGAAAAAGAAATGAAAAAATGTTTTTTTTTAATTTTCTTTACGTTTCAAGTCATTTGCAATTGTTTGCAAAGAAAAAAAAATTCCGCTTGCCACAAGCGGAATTCCGCTTGCCGTAAGCGGATTGTCCGCTTGCCGCAAGCGGAATAATTCCGCTTGCGGCAAGCGGATTTTTTTTTCAGTGTAACCAGTGATATTCCAAAACAATTTATTATCGAACGAATACCTAACTTTTTTTTCCAAAAATTTTTTTATTAAAAAAATCTCAAAATACTTTTTTTTTTTTAATTTGGATGCAATACCTCATTTATTTCCATGAAAGTACTTATACTTGAAAGTATGATTTTTACTCGATATCTTGAATCTGATAATTAATTCTTTGAAAATTTTTTTCTCCAAAATCTTCGTTACAAAAAAATACATAAAACATCAAATTTATTTTTCGTATTTGACATATCTAATTTATTTTAATGAGAGTACAAGTTTTAGAAATTTAGTTTATAGTAATTTTTTGTAACCGATCACAATTTTTTTTTTTATTTTGATATAAATTATATCACACAAGAAAAAATGATGGAAATCTTGCCTCTTTTTGACTTCCTCGGATTATTTTGTTCGTTGCTATGTTTATTTATGTATGCAGCTTAATGAAATTATAAACAATAATAAAAAGCCTAAAAATATTAAATGGTTATGTTTGCATTTTAAAATTAAGATTTAAAAGTTATATTGGCATTTTTTAAAGAATCAAACAATTTATAGAATTAAATAATTTATTATTTTGTGATTAATAGAAATAATATAAATAATGTTAAAATCTTGAAGCAATTAATGTGGTTGTTTTTTTTATTACAAAATATTATTATTATTATCGTTGTTGCGGAAGATTGGTCAAATGCAAGAAGTACACTGAGAAAATAAATTATAAGAAATTATTATAAATTCTGGTAAAAACTCCTATCTTTTTATAATAATTGAGCGAATATTTGTAATTTTCCTCGTAATTTTCGCATCGTTACCAACCATTTCTTTTATAAAAAAAAATAAAATTAGCTTTTTTTATATTTCTCTCTTTTTAATTATGCAAAAATGATTTAAAATCCATTAACGCCGGCGCGACCAATCCATGGACGCTAGAATTTTCACTTTAATAACAAAATGATCTTAATAATCTACTTTACCAGCTACTAAAAACGAAAAATGTATGTATAATTGCATGGTTGTAATCAATAATATTTGTTGTAAATTAAGATTACAGCCCATTGTTTGAGGAACCTCAGTGCCAGCTAGTTGGCAGGGTATTTTAAAAAGTTACGCTTGCGGCACTAGTAATTTCAGTTATATTTAATTGCTTAAAATAAAAGGCACAATCATCAAGTTTACTTCATTTTTGAAAATTTTCTTTATTATTATTAGGTAAATAAAAATAAAGACGGTCAAAAATGGGACAAATTTAGACATAATTTATTTATTTCGACGTTTCGTTTATGCTTTGCTATTGCCTATAAAATATTTAGAAGATAAAGAAAGTAATTTGAATTTTTCACCAGTTTAAAAATTGGTGAAAAATTCAAATTACTGGATTCCGAGCTACTTCTTTTTAATCGAGTATAAATTTACTACGATTGATAGCACAGCATTTTCCTTTGTGTAAATTTAATATCCAACTTCTTAATTATCACATACTTTAAGTGTAAGTTATTCCACATTGAACGGTATAGAAATGACATTAACTATTAAAAGTAAGATCGCGATCTCCACAGAGCCGATTTTCATAATTTTACTGATATTCCTTTCTATATAAAAATTCATAGAGCACTTTTGAAAACCAGTTTAAGTGCATTTTCTACTTTTTTTTTAAATGCTTTGAAATCGCGTAAAAAAGGTGAAAAAACATGCACCAGGGAAGCTTTCCTTGCTTCAAATTATATTTTGAGGGGATTAAGGTTGCGAAAAAAATTTTCTAAACGTTTTGCGTTCAATATCGCTCTGATTAAATTTTCTAAAAATTTGACAAAAATTTGAATCGATTGATTCGATCGAATTCGATTTGATTTGACTTATTTTTATATAGAAGCTAAGATTTTCTTCTAGTTAAATTATTATGGGTAAATAATATTGGTATTATGTCCTACATATTTTGATAATTGATTTATTGAATCCCAGAAGTTGCTATTAAGTATAAAATTCATACAAAATTATACACTATATAATTTATTTGCAATTATGTAAACAGTGGTTGCAGGTATTAAGGGGCCAACGATATCCTTAGTTATTGTAAAATTAGTTTTTTTTTAAATACCTATTAAAGCTAAATGATATTTTTATAGTATAAGCTCTGAAGTTTAATAAAATAATAAATCCAAAATGTTAATATAAATTCAGCCATATATTGGAAGGCATAACGTTTAATATATTTTTAAGATTCATAAATTATGTATACTGCATAATTTTAATATGAATATCCAAATTGTGGATTTAATAAATTATTTTACGTTCAATATTATCAATCTAGCCTTTTTATACAAGGTTGTATTTTATTGAATGGTTCCATTTATATTATTAGATTACCTATAATTATAATTTTAATATTTAAAATAATAAAATTAAAAAAATAAATAAAATGCACCTTAACTTCAGAAAAGTTTTATCTAACTTTGGCAGAAAAGAACTACTGACTAATCTTTTTTGTGTAAAATTTTTTTTAACCACTATTAACACCTTTTGGACCTGTAAACTTCGCATTCAGCAAAAATAAACATTTTCAACAACATTTTGGTGAAATAATTTTTGCTGGTTTTCTTGTTTATTCGAAAAGTATACAAAAAATAAAAAAAAAATTTTGCAGTGGAAAACATTGTTAGACATTTATAAAACCATTTCGGGCTTAGAAAAATTAGACATAAAAGGGTTATTGTATGATTGCAAAAGTATTGTGAAAAGTTTTGAATAATAATGTTAAATAATAAAGTTGTTTTAATTATATAAAATAGAATAATTAAAAGTTTTGACATGCATTGTCTTTTTCAAGTTTCTTTAATTTACTGCATGAATAATTATTTCTTTAAAATTTATGAATAATATACGGCTCCGGGATAAGATGCATGGTCCGGGTCTTTCAATTGGTTCAAAAGTATTTTTTTCCGAAAGTATTACTAAAAATAAGCCACCCTGTTATTTTTTAGCTCATAAAGTCTAGTCCTCAATTTTTGGCAGCTATTTTTGTGTTTTGGACTCTTATAAGAAAAGTAAGAAAAATCGAGAAAAATGAAAGATAATTTATCTTATTCATTCTGTAAAAAATTCACATTAAGATGAAAAATTTTTTACTCTTAGGTCCTGTTAGGAAATTTACCGTAAAATTCATTTCTGGGGCCAACATTTTTTTTGATCTGCATATGCGCCAAAAATTGCAAAAATACGCTGTTGTTTTTTCCAAAAGTCGATTTATCAAACTTATATAGAAGAAAAATCCTCTAGTAAGACTCAAAATACTTTTGATACTTCAAAATAGGGGTGTGCGGTTACCCGAATATTCGGGTACCCGCCCGAAAGACCGTTCTTATTTTTTTCGGGTCGGGTCGGGTCGGTTATTCCCGAAAAGCTTCAGGGGTCTGAAGGTATAGTTTTAGGTGTAAAAATTTCCTCTTAAAAATGAGGATAAAGTGTCAAAAAATGACTTGCTAAGAAAAGGATAATTTTTATTAACTTTAAGCTATTAGTTATTTTTTTTTTGTAAATTAAATAAATAAATAAATAAATTAGCATTTTTATTTAACAGAAATACTTATTGTTTATATGCTATTTTTGGTAATGATAAAAGATAATAAAACCTATTCACAAGTTAATGCAGAAATTAAATAAGAAAAAATGAAACAATTCTTATTAACCTATTAACGCCTAACCGACCTTTCTTGAACACTTGCATTTTTCGGTAATAAAAACTGCATATTTTAGGCTAAAAAACTCACTTAGCAAATAATTTGGGTCGCTCATTTCATTTCCGGAGCCCGTTTTTTGCTACAACCTCTACTTCTTAGCCAGTCATTTTTTGACCCTTTTATCCTCATTTTGAAGAGTGAATGGTAATTTTTCGCAAAAAGGATTATAGGATCGTAATTCCAGGGAATTTTTACACCTACTATACCTTCAGACCCCTGAAGCTATTCGGGTATAACCGAAGACCGACCCGACCCAACCCGAAAAAATCGAAGACCGCCCGAAGCTTCGGGTCGGGTAACCGCACACCCCTACTTCAAATATTTTGATGAAAAATAGAAATGCTGGGTTATTGCGTTCTGAGAGCTCTATATCAAAAAATAGAATTTCATTTTTTACAAATTTCTAATTTTCCGTCAATTCACGTGACCAATTGAATCTAACAAAAAATTTGAATTCCGCGAGAAATTTTACACAAGGATATTTTATGTTAAAGCAGCGAAATTTTTGAAAGATTAAAATGAATATCTCATTTTTTGAAGGAATTTTTTTATTTTTTAAATTATACTAAATTAATTCAGATATCAAATGCAAAATACATTTTGGCTCTTTATAAGTATTATGAGAATTATCTGCATTCTTGAATTGCACTTTCATGAGTTGATCTTTTTCACTTTATATATAATTAAAATGAATAGTTCTGTAATAAATAGTTTTATGAGTATTCATACATTTACTCTAGTGTCTAAAGACTCGACTGTTTTAATATAAATATTATTAATGTAGAAATGAAAAGCGTTATAATTTTATATATTAGTACGCGTCTAAAAAAAATTTTTTTATCTGATAATATTGAAGTTAATTTTACAAAATTATTTTATATTTTTTATAGAAAATCGTCATACAGGAAACTGAGTAGCTTATTTGATATTTTATGACTGTTATTTTATCTTAAATATTATACAATACCCGTTGTTTATTCTCATAAAATTATAATGAGATTTTTAGTCTCCTTTTTTTAAGATATAAAAAAACTGCATAGAATAAAAAAGATATTAACTTTTTATGTTTGCAGTATCAAAGTTATATTTTTATTCGTCAAATTATATTATTGTTTTATGTCATGAAAGAAAAATTTGTTTTACAGTAATAATTCAGAACCTTGTTCATCTTCCTTATGTCCAATTATGATATTGTTCGCTTTGAAAATAAAAAAAAATATATTGCGATCAGCGGCCATGGAAAATAATTTGGTTGCTTTTATGACTCATAATTGTGTAAAATTTTTTTTCGTCAGCAGCGAGAAGAAAATAAAATTATTCAAATATTATTACATTAATTTTAGTAAATTTTTTTAATGTCTTTTATAAAAAAGTATTATTAAGTTTTTCTTTTGTTTTTCTGCAATTTTAATAATCTTTTATACTTTTTCTAACTAAAGAAATGACAATTAAAGTACATAAAAAGTATAATATGAATTTTCATAAGATATTTAGAATTTTAACTGAATTAAGTTTTTTTTTCTTCTTTTTTCAGCATTGGCTCGATCTTGCAAAGCCAGCCATTAAACAAATTAAAGGTAAATAAAAAATTTAATATTACTTTTATTTAATTTTACTTTTACAGATAACTTTTTAGTTTTGCAATTTCAAAATTTTAATTTAAATAAAATAAAAATAGTGTATATTGATCGACCTTTTATTTTTGTTTATTCATTTTGTTTACATAAAAAGAATAAAAAGTTTATTTTATTTTTATATTTTTAATTATTAAATAAACAAGCTGTACATAATAAAATATTTTAATTTAATTTTAGATATGGATCCAATATTATTTAGTTTTCGAGTAAAATTTTATCCACCTGATCCCTTGAGATTAAAAGAAGAGATCACGAAATATCAAATTTACCAACAATTAAAAAGGGATTTATTACACGGAAGGCTTTATTGTAGTCCCGGAGAAGCTTCACTTTTAGCAGCATGTATCGTACAAAGTAAGATTTTTATTTTTTTTCTAGCGTTAATGAAATTAAACTAAAAAAAACTCTAAAAATTACGTAGGTGAACTTGGGGACTATGACGCAGAAGTACACGAGGGTAATTATATATGCGAGCACAAATTACTTTTAAAACAAACATTAGCGATCGAAGAAAAAGCTATGGAGCTTCATCAGACTCAACTCAAAGGTTTTACACCGGAACAAGCAGAGACACATTTTCTTAGGTTAGCTGCTCAGTTAGAAACGTACGCTGTTGATCCACATCCAGTTAAGGTGAATACAAATAAATTTTACATTATTTTTCATATAAATAAAAAATTGAATTCGAAACTGAAAATATTTTATTTCTGTGCACCATCGTACTATGTATATAACTGCTTTTTATTTTATTATTTTATTGAATTCGAAATACTAGATATACAGAGTTTATTGTATCTGTCTTGACTGTGCAAAGTCTCTTGAGCATAAATATTCAGTTGACTGACATTATATTGCATCTCATAATGGTAATATGTGCACGCAAACATTGTAAAATAAAAGGAGAATATAATCTCAAATATATAGGTATGCATAAACAGTGAATGATATTGAAAGTTTCATGTTTATATTTTCTGAACTCTCACACAAAAATATCTCTTACCGTATCGGTTACTTTAAACATTTGTTTTGCTATTTCTTAACCAAAAATAAAAATTCACTTCTGACAATTTTTACTAATATAATAAAGATGGTTTTAGGAGGAAAATAATCAAATTCTCTTATCACTGCATGTCTTATGCCCAATTCTAATTAAAATACAGTTTAATATGTTTTAAGAAACAGCTTTTTTTGGTTAAGGAAATATTTTATAAGATAAAAAAATTATCAAATAATTATTTAAGTAGAGTACAATATAGTGGAATAAAACATTCTTTTAATAATATTAAGATATTTATTTCAAAAACTACAGTTTTTTCATTTTAAGAAAGTGAAGTTAAAAATTCATTGAGTTGGAAAATTTATGCAGTGACGAACACCACGAACTATGAAACATACTGGCTTTGGTTCTGAAAACACAAAAGAAAATACTACATGAAATTTTATTAAATAACGTGGCTTTCAAAATTAATATTTCTGAGAATTAATTTACTTTTGTTATTAAATTTTAGTTCTGATAAAAGATATTCACAGTCCTAATTAAAATGCAGTTTTATGTGTTTTCAAAATTGTCATTTCACTGTTAAGAAAATTCATTTAAAATTTGAAGCTAATAATTAATAATAGCAGCTCAGCCCAAATAATTATTTGAAGTAAAACAATTTTTAATAATATAGTCATTTATTTCAAAAACTACAATTTTTCCATTTTAAGTACATGGAGTAAAAGAATCCATTAAGTTGGATAGATATTTGAAAATAGTTATGTATTTATGCAGTGACGCACACCACGTTTTATGAAACACACCTTTCCCTGTTTTTCTGAAAGCATAAAAGAAAATACATGAAATTTTATTATATAGATAATGTAGATTTCAAAAGAAATATTTCTATAGGGAAAAAATCAACGCTCAATTAACTTTAATTTTCAAAAATAAAAATTATTATTATAGTATATTATGATCCATGGCTAGAAATATAAGGTACGATCCAAATTTAATTTTTTTTGCATCTAAAGTATTATTTCATCATTAGCAAGAAAAGACGTTTCGGACTGCTGAGTAGCTTTTCTTGCCAATGATGAAGAAATAGCTATTTGTTAAACAAGGGATGAAAAGTAGATCTATGCATTCCATGCAGTTGTATGCACGAGTGAGCGTAGCGAACGAATGCAGACAGCATGGAAAGTAAAAAATCTACTTTTTATCCCGTGATCTAACACACAGATTTTCATTAAAAGAGTAAGAAAGAACGCTTGCCGTGCAGAAAAACGATTCTTTCTAACGCGTGTAATGAAAAATAATATACAATCTTTGACCATGAAAAAAAGGGTTTACCTCGGATTGCAGTTTAAGTGCGTTTTGAGACATTCTTTATTTTTGGGCTATGGGTTACAAAACTTACTTATAGGGTGATTTAATTTTAATAGATTTAATTTAATTTTACGATTTTATAGTAATATTACACTTGTAGTAATAATACTAATTTTAAGTTATTGCGACTTTCCCGTTAAATCTATGAAAAAAGCTAAAATTTAATTCACAAAGTTTAAAATCAAGGAAGGTTATTTTGTTTAATTTGGCTCGTTCACTTAAATCAAAACCTGTCATGAGTAAAATTTTGCGAGCTGTAAAATATAGTAACATAAATTACATATAAATTATCGATCGCATATTTAATAATGTTTACATTATTTTCATTCAAGTTCAATATTAAATTACTTTATGACATAATTATAAAACAAATTATTAAAGCATCAATTTCCTAGTAAATATCTTAATTAAAAATCTATAAATTGTCTTCTTAAATTATAGATAATTGTTTTTATTTTTCTTCGGTTTTTCTATTATTTAGAAAAACAGATACCCATTGTTCATAAAGTATAATAAGTCTATGTATAATTAATTTTTTAAATTAATGAATAAAAGAATTTTTTAGTTTCCTTTAATTTATCATTTTTCCTTAACTTGTTTATTTAGAAGTGAGTAATTTTTAATGTTTTTTAGAATGTTTAAATAAGAATTTTGGGGTTATATAAGTCATTAATTTGTAGTTCACTCAATTGGGCGTTCGGTTGGTCTTTTTAATGGCGTTAACGTAGAATAATTAGAAATTATGTTTTCAAAGTTTTTATGTTCTCAAATTATGTACATACTTTTTTAACTGTAATGAAATCAGCAAATTTGACTTATTAAATTATTTAGAAATTAATTTGTTTCTTGCTCATTTCTGCTGCATAGAACCAAAGACAGCCAACCAAAAACACACAATAACTCATTTTTTTCAGGATTTGTGAATATCATTAGCGCGACCAATTGACCGGTCCATTGGTTTTTGATGTATATAAACAAAAAAGACATGCTCTTTCAGAATCTGAAGTCAGATATTCAGTATCATTGGTCAGTATTTAAATATAGCTGCTATAAGGAGAAAAACCAAGCGACTGTGAAATGGTCACGCCAGCGCTAATGAGTTAACATGTTATATAAATGTTTAATAATCATAAATCCAATAAACGTATTATAAGTAATTTTTTCTCAGGATTGCTGAATATATTGGATAATGACTTCTAAAATAGGACGGTTTTGCTAATTTAAGGGTGTTCCGTCCATTCGTGACAAACGAAACTGCAAAATTCATCGGATTCAGCAACCCAAAAAACTCATAGTAGAGAAAATATCTTTAGGGTTAGAATTATCAGCCCCTAAACTGAATAATTATGCAATGTTTTGAAATACTTTGTAATTTTCCGAGTAATTTTCGTAGTTTCGAAGCAAGTATGTTTAAAATTATTTATTAAAATAAATAATTTAAACCTAAGCCCTTTCTAGACCTAATTATTTTTTTTAAATCTTATGTTCTTTGAGTAAACTCTGTGGTATAATAAAAGCACACGGAATTAAAAAAAATTTTTATTAGGTCTAGAAAGAGCTTACAATTATATAACTTTTACTATTATTTTTAAATCAAGATTCTAAAAAGCTTTGCAAGTATGCGTAAATAAATTTTACCTTCTTCTGCTGCGACGAATGTAAACATCATAAATGAATACAAAATTGCAATAAATAAAAATGTAAAAATTGTTGTTAACGTTTTTATTTCCATTTTTTTTCTTTGCCTGTTTTTTTATTATTCCTAATGTGTTAGCGAAATCGTTATTTTACTGTTTGGAATATAATATCGTAAAACTACTTTTATATGCTATCTCCCAGTTAAATTTTTTGCATATTATTACTACGTATTAAAATAAATAAAATAAGAGTAGGAGAATTTAAACATTTAAAATTTTTAATTTATTTGACGTTAGGTTTAATACTTGGTTTAATATTACTTATATTATCGCAACAGACAAAGTAATTAAAAATTTTAGGATAACGTTCAGCGGGTATTATCGACATTTACTTGTTATAGGTGGGTTGAATGAACACTTGTTCGATTAATATTGGAAAAAAGAATCATAATAGGTTTTTTTAAATTATATTTTGTTCAAATTAAAAAAAATCTAACTTCACTTTGAAAATTCATCGATTGTTCTATTCTAAAATAAATCTTTACATAAAAAGACTTACCAAAAAAATTAAAATGATCCTTAAAGTACAAAAATCAACCTACCTATTATTTGACAATAAATAAAGTTCATAAAAAAACTCCAGCATTAAAAAAAATTCGATTTCAACAGAGAAACGAATTAAACAAAAAAATAAATTATCTATTTTATTATTGCAATCATCAAAAACTGAAGGTATTCAGTATTTTTATACTTTCAAAAAATTAGGTTATTTTAAAGCTGTTTTTACTGGTTCAAAATATTTCTTTTTTGCCTCGTTTTTTGCTAATTTGAACTGAAAAAATTTACCGGCAAATATACAAAATTGTATAAATTATAATTAGCATAATTTTTTTTTCATTTGTAATTCTGTAAATAGGACTTTTAATTTATCATTTAATAAAAAATTTGTTTGAAAATTGGTAATTGAAAAAAAAAAATAAACGAATAAATATTGATAATGAATTCAAGAAAAATCACTTGATAATTTCTTTATTTAAAACAATTAGTCTGTTACATTTATGACATTAGCATTGCTTAATTTTGTGTACCAGCAGCACTGCCTTCTGTTGTAGCTGTATTTGTTGCATTCAATAAAGTACTGTATGGAATGCAAATTGGTTCACCGCGTATTAGATAACAAAATAACTTTCCATCTGAAATAAAAAAGTAATTGTTAGAAATATCTTGAAGTTTACATTTGACTGATAAAATGAACAATAAATTGGGAACATTTAAGTGGCATAATTGTTTTGTAAAATAACATAGTTTCGTTTTTTTTTAAATATTTTACTTTCTTGTCAGTTATTTTTTTTTTTTTTTTTTTTTTTATTTAAGCTTTTAGAACTTACATTATATAGAAGTTATTAAGCTAACAGATTAAATTAAAAAAGTAATTTGTATATGCAACGTAATAAAAAATGTTATTTTTAAAACTAATAAATTTTAAAATTTTTCTCAAATGCACTGTATTACCGAAACTATTGAAGAAATGAATTATTGACATTAAAATATGGCAATGGAATACATCATTGATTAAAATTCTCCGTAATTAATTCGATGACACCGTTTTTAATTTAATAGCGCCAGGCATAAAATAGAGCGTTCATTGTTTAGGTTAATCTGCGTTTTAGAATTCGAGGTTCCCAAAACGGGTTAAATTTCCGCTCGGAGTAAAATAATCCGTTAGGAGTAAAATTTAGTTAATAAAAACCAACCCACGTAAAAGGATTAAGCTTACCCAAAATTAAGCTTAATCCTTTTACGTGGGAAGATAAAAACACTAGAAGAATTACGTTAAAATCACAATTAAAAAATCAGAAAACCAAGTAGAATTACACGCAAAAAAGCTGTGTAGTTTCAGTTCAAAGAAATTTTTGTAGATGCTCTGATTTTCAGGCGATATTTGCACGGAAGATATTGAAAATTTCAATACAAATAAATAACCTAACATGGAAAATTAACATTTTTTAGAATTTTTTTGTAACACATTTCTTATATAATATTTTTTTTTTCAGCAATACATGTAAAAATACTACTGGACCACGAAAATTGTGGGTTTTGTTTATGGAATAAAGAGGTATATAATCTCAAATCGTTAGTGGGTTAAAATCATTAGATTTTTGGAGGTGTCTAAACCATTTAAGGACTAAAACTACACAGTGTGAACTCAGAACCCTCAGAGAGGACTAAAAAAAATTTTTTTTTCAGCCCTCTCTGTGGGTACAGACTTTTTATTAAGCCAGCGTCAAACTTTTATTGATAAATATTCTTTAAGGATATTCAAATTATCTTAAGTTTTTTTTGCGCTATGTCCATCCATGGCGAGGGTAAAACATAATTTTTCTTCGTCAGTGATAAAAAAACACGTAGGTATTTTTGAATCGAACCGCGGGTGTAGCCAGGAAACACCTGCTTTCTGGCCATTGACAAAAAAATAAATGCATTAAAAAAAGAAACAATGTTTATTTAATTTTATCGCATGATTTTAGTGATTTGTAAAAAAAAAATAAAATTATCAAAAGTACAAAAACAATGAGTTTTTGTGAAGCTTATGGAAAAGTTTTATAATGGTATTTTGCAATAAATAAATAACTTTATGGCTTAAAAGCTGAATTTTAATTGAATAAAAATTGATTTGAACGAAAATCAACATAAATAATTAAAATAAGAAAAAAATCTTACTTGCTTCAGCCATTGAAAATGTAAGTAAAATTGTTAAATAAAATGTTAAAAACAATAAATAAAATAATTTCATTTTTATTTCCTTTTACTATACCAATAGTTTTGATACTAAATAATATTGCGAAATATATTTAATAATAACTTTTGTCAAAGATAAAAATCAAAGGAATTATACAAATACCACGTGACTGTAATGTAAATATTATGCAACTTTTTAAATAAAATTATATTTTAATTGAAAGTTAAAATGGTTAAAGTAATATTATAAGTTTAAATACTCGATGAGTTTTATTAATGTATAGTTGAATTAATATCAAAAATTTAATTGATTTACAGTTTATTTATTGTTTTAGAGTTTCCTGATATTTCAAAATGATAAATTATTATTTCTTTTATTCAAAAAGTATAAGAAATAAGGAGATTTTTACATGCTTTCTTAGTTTACTGAGCTTCTGTTTTATGATTATTTTATCTTTGATTGTAAATTTATCAAAGCATATGTTAGTAAAAATTGTTACAACTTTTAATCTTCTTTACTTTATTGTAAAGTTTCCGCCATTATAAGGCGAATTTTATTCGTGAGCTTATTGAGTGCTAAATAGATGCTCACGCTGCATAACCCTGAAAATTTAATTAAAATTTTTTAAAAAATACGTGAGGCCCTCTCTACACCAGCACATAATCATATTTTATGATAATCATGTCTGCTGAACATTTCTTCGTGTAGCTGGCGTAATTATGTCTATAAGTTATAATTACGCCAGCTGCACTAAGAAATACCTAGCAGACATGATTATGTTGAGGTGCTAAGCTTTGTTTAACAATCACTATTCTTGGTATAAAAAATTTTAAAAACAAAAAAAAATGATCTTTCAATAGTTAAAATCTACTCCGTTTCTTTGAAAATTGAAATCTATAAAATTAATCTAATGCATTTTTTAATCTCACAATCAGTATTTATTATTTAATAAATTTTTAATTTTAGGAATATTTATAAAATTCGAAAACTACCCAGCAAAGCATGCTTTCATTTATATTATTTTCTAAACAACGATCAATACTATCAAACATCTTTGAAAGTTCATTTTGTTCATTCTTGTATGAAAAATGGAAACGTCGAGCTTTATTATTGTTGCCATTCTTATATATTTTTATTTTGAAGTCCAATTTTATATTATTTGTCATACCTTGAAGTTAAATAAGCAAAATTTCATTTATTAATGCATATTACAAATTTTAACTGTTGTTCCCATTGTATTTTATGATAATATAATGAAGCAATTGAACAAATTTTATTTATTTTTAAAATTTGTGAAAGGATATGTATCGAAAGTTTATGTAAAATATTGTCAAATAACCATTATGGGTTTAATAAAAGCTACTACTACTTACTATATAAATTGTAATACACAAAGAGAATTAGAAATTACGTATTGATATTGCTAAAAGAATAATTTTATATTAAAATTTTCTTGTTTATTAAATTTGTTTCAGGATCACAAAGGTACACCGTTATACTTAGGTATTAATCACCATGGAATTTTAACATTTCATGGCTCTAGAAAAACAAATCACTTTCGCTGGCCGGAAGTGCAAAAAATTAATTATGAGGGCAAAATGTTTATTGTTCATCTCACAATAAATGAGGTAAGCTTTTTTCTATTCTCAAGACATTCATTTTTTATATTTTAATTTTAAAAATGCAAAAATTAGTAAATAAATTCACGATTATTAGTCTGGGATTCGATTTAAGGATTTTTTTAAAAATTACTGGTATTTTTGGTCACTAGATTACTTATAAGTACTCCTACCAATAATATAAGCTGTTTAGAAAAATAAATTAGCTAACATAGAGGTCAAATTTAAATATTTTTATTTTCATTTCCTTTACTTTTTTTAGTTAATAAGTATATTACTGTATAGTTACCACAACATTTTTTTTGAACCATCCTTCTATTCTATAATATATAAATTCGATTGATTTTTTATTTAAAAATATAAAAACCATTAAAAAAGTATTATTAGGCTTTAAAAAAAAAGTTTCTTGATCATTATTATTCATTAGCAGTAAAATTATTTGGCATCTTCCGAATAAAGTTTATTATAATAGGTTGTAAAATATTTTTTTAGTTTGTGTAAATATTTATAAATTATAATTTTATTGGTTTAAATTTACTACAAGGTTAAGCTAATTTTCTTGATAATTTAAGTAAGATACAAAATTCTTTTAAATAAACGAATATAATTTAAAAATTTCCAGAATTTCTGAGCTAGTGTTAGCTACGTTTAATAAAAAAATAATCGCTTAAAAAATAAATTACAACGGGTATGTGCAGAGTTTACAGAATTAAAAATCATGGAATACATTGATTTATGATAGTTTGAAATATAATGCCATGTATATTTTATTAAACTAGTACTCAAAAATGTTTCGTAATTTTTTAAAATTCTAAATATGTATATCTTTCTATAAATACGTTCAATTTAAACCCTTTTCTCCTTCTCCTAATTAATTGGGCCTCGCAAAATATATTTTTACATATTACCATGTAAATTCCCACTATCCATGTTAAAATAGAATATCTTAAGCATCTGCACTTTTCTTAAAATTTCAAGTACAAATTAACCGCGTGTTATAAAAAACATTCTATTCAAACTTATAAATTTCATGAACATAACCTTCAGAAATATGTACATAAGTCTAATGTCAATATCAATTAATATAAAAAGTACGCTTATAAATAGAAGCTTATGTGAATGTATAAATTATTGTATGTTCTATATATACGCATTTGTAAAATATAGAAATTTTATAAATAAAAAGTTTTTTAATAAAAGAAAATTAAATGGGCTAATAACATGATATGAAATACCCTGACCTTGCTTTAGTTAAGCTATAACTGAATATTAATAAGCTTATATTTTATCCATATACTTTGTGTTACTATAACAATGAAGTTATTTTAATTAAATTATACATTTAATTTTAATTTACACTGAGAAAAAAAATTATTGTTGCTAGGGGAATTTTTTTTTTGCTCATAAGATTGCAAATGGCTTGAAACGTAAAGAAAATTAAAAAAAAAAATTTTGCCAATTTTATTTACGTTTAAGCTCATTGATAATCGTTTGAGCATTAAAAAAAAATTTGTTAGCTACAAGCGAAAATCAAATCAGGCAACACTGATTAGATTTTTAAGCAAAACTGCGTTGAATTTAATCTAACATAAAAACCTTTTTGAATTACTGTCGGATTTATTTGTTTTTTGACACTGCCAGCACTTGCAAAGAGACTCTACCACATTTGCAAAATCAAGTAGAGTTAAGGATAAAAAAATATCTCCAATATCCATCATTAACGAGTCTGCTGTAATGCTAAAAGATTATTATTTTTGGATTGTCTTCCAAACAACACTTGATGTAAAATTCAATTGTTATAAACAGTATATAAAATTAGAAAAAAATAGTTTGCCCTATCAATAAATAAAAAAGTTTTCTCGATGTATACGAACTCTGTTTTTTTATTCAAGCTTTTAGATTATTTATTTCTTGCTCTAAAATGCATTTTATATTTGCAGTTCTAGAAAAGAAATATACAAAGTTTTATAAAAATTTTCAAGTTTCAAAAACTATAGTATCAGGAACATAAATACCTGAAACTTTCCATACTTTATTCTCTGCAATGTTTTAATATTGCAAATTTTTGTACGTTTTTATAAGTATTGATTTATAAAAGTCAGAGTATAATTATTTATAAAATCAGAAAATTGGTGTAGTTTTAATTAACTTATAAGTAAAAGTAAATTTAAAATCGTTAGTAACTTTATCACTCTCCATTATTTAAAAAAATAAGATTAATTAATTTACGTTGGCCAAAATTGGTCATTGGAGTTGAATATAATTTTCATTGTTTATAGTACATTACGAGCCCATATCCAGAAAAGAATGTCTCAAATCGCACGTATATTAAGCAAAACCGAGCGGGGGTCAAGGATGGTAAATTTGGACTTAGGGAATTTTTTTTTTTTTTTGAAAAAAGTTCGCTTACGATTTTTAGTCTAATTTGAATTCATAGGAAAATTTTACACGTTTTGAACTCAGATAATATGTAAAGGGAGATGTGCCCTTTCACCAGGGAGTAGGTTAAAGTTGTCACATTTATAAAATGAGGAACCAAACTAGGGGTGGTTTCTATACCACTATATTGCTGAGATAAGGCAAGACTACCTTTTAAAAAATTATGTATTTAACTTGAAAATATCAGCTTGACCTGAAGAATCGAATCTTTTCATTAAAAATTTATACTCTAAATTACTTGAATGTAGTTTTGAACTTTTAGAGATAAAAAATTTAATTATTTAAGTCCATCCTACCTTTTTCAATTTCATCTTTACCATTATTTAAAGTTTTATAAGTTTAAAAAAATCCATTCTTATCTTAAATTTACAGACGTGCGCTTTCTTTATGAGTAAACTAATTTTCTTGCAACCTAATTTATTTCCAAGATTTCTTCACACAAAGCATTGCATAAATATTAGTTTACATAGAAGAAGCGAATAAATTATTTTCTGTATAAACCGAATATTATACAATAATTTTGAGAAATTGTACACTGAAAAAAATCCACTTGCCGCAGGCGGAAATATTCCGTAAAAAAAATTTTTTTCTATCTTTTTAAGATTTTTTTTGGCTCATGATACCACTGTACACATATTTTAAATGAACAGAATTTTTTTTTTGATTTTCTTTACATTTCAAGTCATTTTCAATAGTTTACCTTGTCGTTTAAACATATGGTGCAAAGAATTCGCTTGCGGCAAACGGGAAAATTCATTTTTTTTCAATATATCATTTTAAAAAAGTAATTTGAAGGAAATTGTTTTTTACTATAAAAAAAATTTTTTAAATATAATGCATCTATACTTTTAAATCATTTGCAAAAAATAATTAAGTATTTTATTTAAAATCTCATAAGATTTTGTTTTAAAAGTAATAGAAATAAAATGAGTTTAAAAAAATGTCTTTATTTATTAGCAAATTTTTATTGTTTAAAATTATTAGTTTGTAACAAGTTCATAACGTTTTAATTCATTTTAATTTTCTTACTAGAAAAAAATATTGATTTAAGTTTTAAAAATAAAAAAAATAATATTATTTATTTATTCTAAATGATTTTATTAATTAATCTTTCATAATATTTTATGAAAATAAATATGAATAAGTTAAAACGAACGTTAATTAATTAGCTAAAACTTTTTATTTAATTAAATACAAAAAATATAAAAAATAATTTATTTTTATTTTCTTTTTTCATGTACCATTCAATTTAAAGGATTTAAGAACGAAGGTAAGCAAATTTTAATTAAGTAAATTGATAAGCATTTTATCCAAAGTAATTTTTTTTTAAGGAATAATGACCATAGCAGTTTTTTAAATTGTTCAAAAAAGCCTTGAATAGAATTAATATTTTTCTTTTAGTAAAGTGGACACGAAAAAAAAAATTCGGAATTCTAGTTGTGGCGAGCAGACTTTTTTTCCGTAAAGTTGCATAAGTTAAACTTATCGTGAAGCATTTTCGCGAAGCATTTTATACCCTAGTAGGACAAGGAAAAAGAGTCGAACGTACTTACGTATAATATTACTGCAATGAAACCATGCTTCAACTCTTTTACAACATATATTCAGAGTTTAGACAGCCTTCATTGAATTGGTATTAGCTTGCACAGGATTTTTTTACAGAGCATATTTTATTTACTAGAATTTCAGAAAAAAATTAATAGTTGCCATGAAAGTTAACGAACAAACTTTTACGAAATACCAATTCAATTTTACTTGACCTTTAAGAGTTGTACGTGACAAATTTTAAAAATTTAGTCTTTAAATATAATCTTCGATACACTTTTAGTACCTATCGGAAATTTTAAATCTATAATTTTATAGAAATTTTTAACTGAAATTCAATAAGTCATAAAATTATATACTTATTTAACTTATTCAAAAAGAATATTTCCTTTTCATTTGGTTTAATCTTAAAAATTTTAAATATACTAATAATAGGAATTTAAATAATTCTTGCATATTAATTATGGGTAGATTTAAATGAAGTGTGTATTCAAAACTGCCCCAAAGTATTTTTTTCTGAAATTACTATCAAAAATAAATCACCGGCCTAACTTTTAGCCTCCCAAAGCAAAATCTCGATTTTTGGCAGCCATTTTTGTGTTTTGGACTTTTATAAAAAAGTAAGAAAAATAAGGGATAATTTTTCTTATTTTTTCTGTTAAAATCTCTCATTAACATGAAAAATTTTTTCCTCTTAGATCCAAATAGGAAATTTCTGATCCCATGGTCAAAAAATTTTTTTTTGAGCAGCGCATGCGCGAGAAATCGCTAAGATTGGCTGTTTTTTTCAAAAGACAATTTCCCAAATGCCTATTGGTTAAAAATCTTCTAACCTGGCTTAGATTTTTCCTTGAACTGTATATTTTTTGGTGAATAAAAATTTTCGATGGGACATTGCTTTTTGAGAGCTGTAGATAAAAAATAGCAGCTTTTAAAAGTTCTTTTTACAAATTTCGAATTTCCCGCCAATTTAGTTGACCAATTTAAAATTCTGACAAAAAATTTGGATTCCGTTATTTTTAATGGTAACGAATAGTATTTAACCAAAAAAATTTGTGAAAAATTGCTTAATTAATTAATTTATCATATAAGGGTATAATGACAAACTTTTCATTGCAGAAAAAACACACAGTTGGATTTAAATGTCCTACTGGATCAAACTGTCGTCACGTTTGGAGATGCGCCATTGAACAAATGTTATTTTTCACGTAAGCATAATTGTTTTAAAAATTATGAAAATATTTAAAAAGAAATAAATAAAACAAAATTTTAGTAAAATTGACTAAAAATAAATATATTAACTCTTCAGCTGAGTATAATAATTTTTTAATAATGTATGTTACGTTCAAAAATCAATGCATATCCGCGAATCCCGTATATTCCACGTATGTGCAGACCGATGAGTTGCTGGTCTGTACTCAACATGTGGTTATATACTAAAGTAGTGGGAAAGTTCTGAATGTCAAAATTGATGACATAAGTAAAAATAATGATAGGCATTTAAGTATATTAAATTTAAAAATTTATATAGATAAAAATATTTTAAGCATACCTACACTTTTTTCAAAAAGACTTATTTTTATAATTTAGATTCATAAAATGTTTAGGTTTTTCAAAATAGAACTTTTGCCAATAATTGTTACTTTAATTTGTGAAAATTATAAAATAATTAAATCTTTTTATTTTTATTTCTACAATATTGTAAAATCTTTTGATATTTTGGATTTTTATTAATACACTTGAATATAATAATAATAATAATAAATAGGGGATAAAAATTGAGGTCAGTTGAAATATGGATTACTTGAAATTAATATCAATTTAGGAAGTCATAACTTAAATAACAAATAAATATATAAGTCATTTTAATATTTATGTAAATTTATTCTAAATAATTTTTCAAATTATAATAACCTCAAAGGTATACATTCAAAGTCCATATTATTAATTTCATTATCACTCATAATATCTGTATCTGACTTATACATAAATTATTATTCATTGATGGCAAAAATAAATTATTTTTTATTTTTGGGAATTCGAAATTTTTTTTGATATACTTTTATATAGAATCTAGGACAGAAGTTTTAGATGACAAATTATGCAAAATTTTATATTATTGCACATGAGTTAAAAAAATTTTAATTTAAAAATTTGTATAAAATTTAGGTTGCCAAGGGCTGCAGATGCACCAGTGATGAGTGGAGGTTCAATATTCTCGTGGGGCACAAAATTTAAATACACAGGTAGAACAGAAAGAGAAGTATTAGAAGAGTCCGGTCCATTACGTAAAGAAGAACCACCAATCCAAAGATGTCATTCAACAAGTTTAAGAAGAAAAGCTAGTAGTGTACCAGCAACACCCAGTACGCCTAGTCAAGATCTCTCTGAAATACGTTAGTATAACCACTTAAATTACTATTCAAGCAAACAGCTCGAGTAGAGAATAAAATAAAAATTTCGGGTCTCAGTCCTATCCATCGTCCTATCAATTTTTGAATCAGAGTAATTCAAAAAATTATCTTTTTGGGGGAGGGGAACTGGTTATAACACTGACGCAAACTTTCTTTTCCAAATATTTTGTATATCTCCCCTTCATTGAAAAAAGCCTATTGATTTCCCTAATGGCATACTTTCATCCGAGGGTAGATTTAAAACATTAATGTATACTCACTACCAACATCCGATTTTCAATACAACTTCATTTGAAATCAGGAACTCACTCGCTTAATCGAGTGTTTGAAACTTTTTCAAAGGAATAGTGCGTCTTTCAGTAAAGTTATAGATAGGTACAAAACCTCTCTAATGGGTTGGAAAATAATAATTTAAATACTTAATTTAAAAAATTTACAATCTGAATAAAATAAAAATCAAATTTTAAAAGATAAATTTAAAAGTTACTTGACTAATAAAATAAAATTTATAACTTAGGTTATTCAAGTTTACCAAGAAGTTGTCATAGTGCAGGTCTCGATGGTGCTGGTATGTCTGATATTAGTGCAATGCCAATAAATTCGCCTTATAGTCCAGACAATACAATTCCATTACTTGAGACAGTATCAGAAGATCAAGAAATTCATACAAGAAGGAATAATGGTTAGTTCTTTTTTATATTTTTCATTTATATTTTTATTTATTATTAATTAATAAATTTCTTTTTACATATTATTATTATTATTATTAAATTTAGAAATTTTATAATTTTTTAAAATTTAGGTTACCTGCATAAACAAATTAATAAAAATAAATTTAAATTAATTAAATTTAAAATTTTGAGTTTTATAAGTTTTATCTGAGTAATACTCATGTATATAAAAAAGTATTTTACAATTAATATCGGTTTTGTATTTTCAGATTTTTACAAATTTTATATTACCACCTTTCAAATCTTTCATTTTATTTATAGAAATAAAAAATACGAAAAATTAGCTTTTTATAAAATTTATATTTAGAAATATAATTATTACTCTCAAAATTTATTTATTTGCTTATTATTCATGAATAGAAATTATAATGAAGAAAATCAGGTATACAAAGTAAACATAAAATTTTTTAATTAATATTTTTTACGTCCAATTTTAAATATTATTAAATTTTGTTTTTTCGACCTTGTTGGACAATAATAAATCTTTTCGATTTATAATCATTAACTCACTGTTGTGATACGTGGATATAATCTATATCTCTTTGAATTAACGTACCCAGTAGTTTGATACTCCTCAAAATGACTTTTTTATTGATAACTTGATTTTAAAAAAATTAGAAAAAATGAAAAAATGTAAAAAAAAAAATTAAAAAAATTTAAATTTTTAAAAAATTAAAAAATTGAAAATTCAAAAAACGCGAAATTTATGCAAAAAAGGGTTATTTCAGCTTTCTTAAGTGTGACCAAGCTTCATCAGTACGAAAATTTTTTATCTACAGACAATTTTTATTTTTAGTTATATAATTTAAAAAGACACTTTTTTCAAAATTCTTATTTTTAACTATTATTATTTTAGAAGGAGGTATCATTAAAGTGATTTTTATTTACTTTAGAAAATGTCGGTTAATATGGAATATAGTGTCGGGACCGAGGTCAGAACGAGAGTTATTTATCTAATTAGATATATGCACACTGTTAAAAATACCCTACGGTATAAATAACAAACTATCGTAAAGACAGATCGTATTTTTACCATTAGGTATTTTTAAAAGTGTAGTTGAAGGAACGAATAATTTTAACTATAAAAAAATATCACCTAGTTCAATATTACTTTTTTATTCATTCGTATACTTTTATCACTTGAAAATTTGTCTTGATATAAACAGGATTAAAAACTTAACCTCGTAATTTTAGATAAAAATCATAATTTGTTTCATGTGGAGTACAAAATAAAATAATTTTAATAATACAGAATTTGAATTACCTATTTCAATCAGATCTCAGTTTTGTTGATGTTTTCTGAAAGCAAATAGAAAAAAGGTCTACATTTGTTTTTGCCACAAGTGCGACAATTCTATATACACAAGTACAACATCTAATTTTCGGACTTTTACTATTTACTTATACTAAATATCTTTTTTTAACCCATCTGCGATTTAACACCTTGATACCTGCTTTTTCGAGAGTGGTGAGGAGTTTGTTAATCGCCAGGCATCACAGTTTCGGAGATAATACTCCGAAGCCTCACGTTACTTTTTCCGACAACTTTGAGAAGCCTTGGTTCGAAACAACGTACCTGTGATTAAGATATTCTCCCAACCACAGTCTTATTGTATCATTAATTCCATGCTCCCTTGGGCCACAGTCGATGGCGTCGTGGGGAGTATTGCTAAATGCCCCTACAATATCAATGAGAGTGGCCATTACCGCCCCGCATGTTTACATACCAGCTTCGATGTAACTAACCACTCCATGTAGAGCAATTTCAGTAGATTTCGCCCTTTGATAAACATGTTGGCTTACTGTGAGGGGAAACCCTGTCAGTACTTTGTCCATTTTCCTGTTGACTATTTTATAAGAGCTTTCAGCAGAAATGACATGAGTGTGATCGGTCTGTAGTCCTTCGATACAGAGTGCCCTACTTTTCCGCCTTTCAGAATGAAGGCTACTCTAGACGTGCTTCAACTAATTGGCACATAACCGATTGCCAGGCACGCTCTATATAGTGTAACCACTAAGTGAGGAAGACCTTTTTGCAGCAACACGGAATAGACGCCATCAAGTCCAGTGGGCTTGTAGGGTGCAAAAGATTTTATCACCCAGACAATCTTATACGCATTGATTATTTCGTGGGCTGTTTTCCAGTCTGCTCTGTTTATTCTCCTTCTGCTCTCAGGAGCTTCAGGAGTTAGCTCTTGAACAAAGTCGAAAAAGTGCGTTGCCATCATGAGCCTGAGATTTTCCATATATTTATCAGGAAAGCTTCCATTCAGACCCTTTATCCAGCCTAAAGCCAATGTCCCGCCATTGGACAGTACTCTGAGTAGCCTGGTGGTTCCGGGGAAGTCCCGACTTCTCCGCAGAAGTCCCCCCAACTCGACAATCTAGCTTTCCTAATTTTGTTCTTAAATGAGGTTAGGCTCTTAAGATACCCTTAAGGAGGAGTTTCTTTGCTTCTTCTATTTAATAGTCCTAACCTTCTGTTTCTGATCATCAAGTTCCTTATTAAACCAGACGTCACCTCTTTTTTGACATTTGAGCTTCAAGTGACAGTTGGCCTCATATGAATCCATGACTGTCTTCTCGATAGCTTCCGATGCGAGTTCAATTTTCTCAGGAGTCTCATACCTTCTTGAAAATTATTTAATCGATTCCCTCAGGGAGTTCACGTACCCGTCCTAGTCAGTATTTCTAGGATTCCTAGAGTACCCTGGTCCGTGACTACTGTTTAAAAAGGTAGGTAAGGTCCCTGTTTACAACAACATCTAATCTTATATTTACTAAGAACTCCTGAAGGTCGCGGCCTCTACCGTCGCTAGTCCGACTCCCCCACAGCATCCAAAAATCAGTCCCGAATCTCCGAGGTTCTCGTCTTCTACCAGTGCCTTCAGACTGTCCAAAAGCACCGCATTAGTCCATTTCCCTTAATAGTGTCGGTGGTCTCCATTTCGGACATCATCTCCACTATTGTCGTCCCATCTGAGTTCAAAGCTGTATTGACGTTAGTCTCCTCTGGCAAGGGCTTCTTTTTCATATGGAGAATGGCACACCCAGCCCTAACAAATTTGGCCCCGGTGGAATTTGCTTAGGCTTGAACTCTAATGTGCCAGACATCTGTATTTAATGTCCCGTTGTATTGGGCCAGAATTCTAAAAGTGTCCGGTCCATTCATGTTACCTTTCGCATAGATAGCGACTTTAGCGTGTTTGGAGAGAGTATTTATATCAGCAACAAATAACTCTGCTCCCTTCCACGGCTTTCAATCAGCTATTCTATCTTTGATCCACTTTTTGTCCTTGTCCTTGTCCGCCTGACATTTTACCTTCAGGTAGCCATTCTCGAAAGCCTGCTTATAGGTCCCCTTCGCCTTCAGTGATCATGTATCCCTTTTCTTACGGTTCTTAAAATTAGGAGAAGTATGTTCTCTATTTCTACCTCTCTTGAGTCCCGCAGATCTGGAAGAATTTTAGCTAACTTTGCCTTTTTCTTTTGGGCCCCGGATCTTTTAGTAGCGCTTGTTCCACCCGGAGGTCTTCCATTTGCAGCCTTCTGATTACTCCCATATGGTTTCTCTTCTAGAGTCCTAGTATGGGTTGCCAATTTCCTGTTAAAGATATCGGCTAGTTTTGAGTTACTTTCACCTGATGTCCCAGATTGGGACCCAGTTGCCGGTTTCTTATTGTGAGTCCTGGGTTTGTTGGAAGGAGTTTTTACTAAAACAGTGGTTGTTTTTGCCTGAGCTATCTCTTTAGGAGTCCCATCAGGGTTTTTGTTAGTAGTGGTTTGTTTTTTAGGATTATCAATTTTGGATCCCATGAGTGGGTCGGAAAGGGAAGTCACCCCCCAACAGAGCCGCTTTATCTGGGAGAAAGGGGAGGACAGAAAATTCATCACATAAATCAGGGGGGCCCCAGGTGTCCTGAAGTGCTGCACTAGGCATGAGATTGCCCCCCTCATGAGGGGGGGGCACCCGATCTTCTGGAGGTTCTTCGCCTACAGAGAATGCTTGCGTCACTCTATCGTTAGGCTGGGTAGACTTGGTCAGCCATCATTATGGTTCTAGATGTTCCCGCAGTGATGTCCGATTTTGGTCCGACAGCTCGATGGATTCCACCACCATGACTGGTAACATTATACGGTATTGTACCCTGCCCGCCGTATAAAAGGGTTTCGATCGCAGTCTAACAGTTTGGACGGACTCTCGCCTCCATGGTTACAATATATATTACTATGATAATTAACCAATTTATATTACATATGTTCCGGTAAAGATTATTATTTTCTCTTATTTTTCTTAATTCCTTTTAAATATTGTAGCTCAAAACCAACCACGAATTGTAAAAAAAATTTGTTTGCATTTTTTATTAAATAAAAATTTTTTTAATAAATTTGTTAATTAGAAAAAAAACTTTTCATCAGAAGTATTTTCAATTGTTATCTAAAAAAAATATCTACATAAGAATCACTAAAAATACATGTTATTTTTCTTAAAATCGTGCTATTTTATTTTCATTATATCTTGGTAAATAACCAACCGAAGATCCTAAATAATAAACATCATTTTTGCTAAATATTATGAAATTCTTTTCATTAAAAATTTGAACTGTAAAATACCTTAAGTATTTTTAATTTTATTTTTACCTAACCATAAAATTTAGAGGTGAAAATTGTATGCAATTTTTCAAAAAAAAAAAAAATTTAGACATTCATGGAACTATTTTGGGTAAAAAAAAAATCAGTTAAAAACGGATTCAAAAACGAAAAAGTTAATAAATCTTAATGATACTTTCTTTAAAATAAAATAATTTTTATTTGTTAAATTTTTTCGCATGCACATTTTATATTTACTTTTTTCATTTTAATTAATTTTAGTTTGCACCTAGTTAAAAATATTTCTTAATTAATTTATATTTTTTAATTTTAATTAGAGTTTCAGAATAATGAAGGAAACATTTTTTTTAAATTTATTTTACAACGTGCGTCAATTAAATCTCTTACCCTTTAAAACTGAAAAAATGTTAAACTTTTTTTTTATTGTTGCCTATAAATTAAATTAACAATGTTAATGCATTAACACAATTACATGTAATATTTGAATAAATATTGATTTAAGAGAACAGTAAATATTGTAAAATATTTTTTGTATTTTTTAAATAACAAGGTTTTATTAAATTTTTTTTTTTAATTCTGTTTTAAGTGCGAGCAATAAATTAAATATGCTTAAGTTTATTTTTTTTTGCAAGCCCCTACAATCACAGGTCCACAAAAAATGGGTTCTGTTTGATATGCAAAAAACGAAGCCGGGGCAAAAATAAACCCGTCACCCTCAGACTTTGCCCCAGCACCCCCCTATATTCCCAAAATAGGTAGAAATTTAATCTGCATAATAATTAAAATTCAACATTTAATTCTGCATTTTGTGGTCTGGTAAAAGTGAATTTGAGGTCATAGTTTGCCCATCATTCCTAGATTTCGCGCCAGCATCCCTCCATACCTCAAAATTTGGCTTAAATATACCCAGTTTAAAAATTCAAAATCAGCATCATATTTTTTATTTATTAGCGTAATAAGAAGGTATCCGAAGGCAAAATTCGCCAATAGTCCTCAGGTTTTGATATTACTGCCAAATTTCTCTCTCCCCCCCCCCCCCACCTCCTATCATATGCCCCCAAAATAGACAAGTATATAAATTTATTAAAAATTCAAAATCAAGGGTGGATGAGCCGATTATGGCCTCAAAATCGTTCCTAGCACACAAAAAAATGCAGAATTACATGCTAATTTTGAAGTTTCAACTGTGTGTGAAATTTCGAGATAATAGAAATCAATGAAAGTTATAAAATATCAAAGTCAATAAAGTATTAACAAACTTAAAAAAAAAAAAAATTGTTAGCTCAATATATCGAATAAATTATTCAGATTTAATAATTTAAGTTTGCCTACGTAATTTTTTTTTAATTAAGAAAAAAAATAGACAATTTAGCATTGCTTTTATGAGGAACACCTTTGGAGTTTATAAAAAATATGATAGAGGTGACACGATTTAAAGAAACTTGATAAGATTATAAATAAATACCTAAATTATATATTTTTTTTTTACATTTACTTACTTCAATAATTAATAATTTAATAAAAACTATGATAATAACCAGAAATCACTAGAAATCATATACACATACGGATTCACATGTAAATAAGCGACGATAATAAAGGAATCGATGCTTTCACACACTAAACACCTTGAGTGCTTTTTAGTGGTATTGGGGGACTCTAGGGCAAAATCGGGGGATCGTGGGTGAATACTGATTTTGTTTTTTTAAGAAGATATATTCTTGATTATTTTGAAGGTATGATTGGAGGAGTAGATGCTGGATCAAAAACTGGGAGCGATGGGTAAAATCTGAGGGTTTTGGGCAACTTCTTACCTTGGATTAACTCTTAACAAACCAAAAAACAAAAAATTATATGCTGGTTTTGAATTTTTTAGAGATCAAATTTTTGTCCGTTTTGGCGTGGGGGCTGAGGAGAAGTATTATATTAATGGGTAAATTTTGACCTCGGTTTAATTCTAAGCACATCAGAAAAACGTAGAATAAAATTCTAATTTTGAATTTTTAATAAAATTATATATTTGTATATTTTTATTATATATTTTTCTGGGGCGAAATCTGGGCGTAATGGGTTAATTCTGATTCTGAATTCGTTTTTTGCACATCAAAAAATATATCGTAAGATATCTCAAGTACCAACTACACAACACTTTTTATTGTGGGCCTGAGTAATGTATTTTTAGTTCCTAAGAATTAATTCGAAGATTTTATTTCTGTATAATTTTGTGTAATGCGTATTATTTTTGGAAAGACAACCAAAATTCATTATAATTAAAGCCTTTTAGAATCCCTAATGAAAAAATTTCTGTAAACTAAAGAATTTCTGTATAGTAAAAGTTGTTGATATTTATTTACAACTTTTTGAATTACTTGTTCCAAAGATTCGAAAAGGTACCTTTTGCAGGTTCACTTGTTGATGACTTTTACTTCCTCATGATTTAAGTTTAGTCATTCTTTCAATCACAGATTACTGTGCTTCGAATATCTCCAAACACGTTGCCACGAACTGGTCCAAACACCTGACCAAATCATTGTAGTAGTGACAGGTGTTGTGTACCAAAAGTAGAGACGTAATTAACGCGATATTACTGGAAATTTCTTGTTCATGTAAAATAATTGCAAGCTCCAATCCATAACAATTTCAAAAATTTTTTTTAAATTGAGCTGGTTTTTAAAAATGTTAATAAGAATACTATAATAAAAAACGCAGGGAGACGTTTTTTTTCGAAGAAGTAGTTATTTTGGTTATTTGCATTGCAGATAGATTTTGAGTGATCCTTTGTTTCGTAGACACTTTTTATTATTTGCAGGTCGACGGAATATTTCACTGCATATGTATCGCTTTTAAATCACTGAACACGAATTGATATCCGTTTTTACTAAAAATGGTCAAGTTGTTCGAGAAGTTTTTAGTTTTAACATAAATAATTTATGGTTTACCTCGTGGTTTGTAGGTTTTTCAAGATATTTATCTGGTGATTAGTTTTTCCAGTCACTGAAATGAATTTGAGATTCGCTCTTACTGGATATTGCGGGAAACTGTTCCTTTTCCAGTAAAAATATACATCATATTTATGTTCAGTGAAAGAAAAATATAAATAACAAATGAAAATGTCTAAAAGTTTAATGGTGCTTATTGTGGGCAATTAATATGCCTGGGACATCGAATTATCAGATAGAACTTTTGTTAAACTTGGTTGGCTGCATGTTAATTTCATAGCGAATGTATGAACCAATGTATAACCCAAATATTTAAAAAAAAAATCCAAATTAATACTCCAACAAGGGAATTTTATTCTAAAAACCGAGCTCATCTGGTTGTAACCACATCTAAAAATGTAACCTATAACAATTCTTTCATGGTTTCCATAGTCTCTTGCTGGAACTAACTTCTGGAATGAATCTGACTGCCATGGACTGTAGATGATTTTAAAACAAATCTTTATCACCATCTGTTTGTGAAATACAAGTGTACCTTCAACCTTTTCTAAGTTTTCCCGTCGCTTCTTTTTTATTTTTTAATGAAAAATTGTGAATCTTACATCAGCCATGGAGTGTTCGCGGGCTTTAAAGACCCATGAATTTCTATGAGCTCCCGACTGTGCGTATAGGCAAGAAAGAATTTTGTGAATTACAGTGTTGCCCATGCATGCCTGGAGAAGTTAATTTACGAGTCTGGTTGTCAGGGTCGCTCCAGATTCTTACTGGCTAAACATTTGCTAAATTTCAGCTGCCCCAAACCGGAACTCTCTTTTCAGGTGTTACTTCAGTTTGGGACACGCAGCCTAGGTGGAAATTTCCTATTCTAAGAAACCCCTCCTATATTTTTAAAAACAGAGTGGCTCTCACGTACTATGCTACTTTGTGCCAATTTTGAAGACTGACTCCATAGCATTTTCGGGACCACTACCATAGGACTCCATATTTCCTATCATTATTTACTTCTACTATTTTATTCCTTTAGCTCCTATAAACTAAGTGTTATAAATGTATATAAATATTAAAGTACGCAAAATAAAACTATAAAATCTTCAGATTGATTGTTAATAAACTAAAATACATAAAATACATAAAATATATACTAAAATGGGATATTAAATGTTTTGGTTGATGTCTATTTCATGTATACAAACTATTTATTCAAAAAACGTATATGATGTTTTTGTTTACTTAATAATTTTAATAAAACACTAGAATTTTATAGAGTTAAAAACGATGAATTAAATATTTTATTTTTAAATTCATTATCATTATAACATATTACCTATATTAATTATTTTTGCACGATATTATATTTATTTATGTAAAAAGTTTCTGTATAAACTTTTTGTATAAATTAATGTTACATATTTAGAGCATGAATATATTATATTATGCAATACTATACATAAAAAAGCAACGTTTTTTAGCTTTCTTCGTTTTTTTTTATTATTACAAAATTTTTTTATGCTTTTTTAGAATTTTAATTTATTTATTCTATCAAATTATTTTTCGTCTTTAACACAAATTTTTCTAAGCCAAACGATTTCGCTTGCCAGGTCAACTCTTTCTGGCATAAAGACGATAAATACTCCCTTTTCACATATTTGCTTAATATAAGAAGAAGATTTATGAGATTATCAGTCTCTTTAAATTAATTAATTTTGTAGCTTTTGTCGAAATTTTGTCACAATAACTGGCAAAAAAGATTTCTGAGGTCAAAATCGCAAACTTTACTGTTACTGAAACATGTTGGCAAATTCGGAAAAATAAGCGGTTTGCTTGGAAATTCAAGCAAAATTCAAGCAGAGTCACCTGGCAGTCAAAGAAAAATATCGTTGAATTAGTATGCACAATAATTTGTCATCATCGCAGATGTAAAATAATATTCATATTTTGTTTTTATACGCTAAATAAAAAAAATAAATTTTCATCCTAAACTTTTGAGGTCTATTTCGTCAGTATATAGTAATAATGGTTTTAATAACAAAAAATACGTGTCACATATTTCAATATCAGAAAAATCGATTATTTTGACCTGAGGAACCTTCCTTGTGAAAGCTAGCGATAATGTTTTGGCTTGGATGGGTTCATGACAATTTATTTTAATTTTTTCCTTATTCTTATATTTTTATATCTTATTGATTTTTATTATTGATTTATTAATTATTTATTTTTACTTACACGACTCAAAAAAACAGTACTTATGTACTAATTACTTAATGTATTAGTATTTAAGGACGCTCTGTCCACCACTGGTTGTTTTTTGCGCAGTATATTTGTAACTAAAATATTTGAACCATATATTTATTTATAATAATTTTTTAATGAAAGAATCAATGCTTTTCAGTATTTAGTACAAGAATATAAAAAAAAAATTAAAATTGTTTATTTGTTTAAACAAATACGACCTGTTAAATTTTTGAAATTTTTGGGTCATAAAAGCCTGAGTTCCCAGATCTGGGCTACTTAGATTAAAATTCTGTTTGGCTCATATTGAAGATCATTCAATTCTAGGTGGAGGTATCGTGGGAAATTTTTCGCTAAACCTCTTCAGTAATGAGTTACAACTAATTGTTTATAAAAAAAAAGTTAAAAATTCTCTACAATTTATAAACAAATAGGTATAACTCATTGCTGAAAAGGTTTAGCGAATAATTTCCCACGCTACCTCCACCTAGAATTGAATGATCTTCAATGTGAGCCAAACAGAATTTTGATCCAAGTAGCCCAGATCTGGGAACTCAGGCTTTTATGACCCAAAAATTTCAAAAATTTAACAGGTCGTATTTGTTTAAACAAATAAACAATTTTAATTTTCTTTTTATATTCTTGTACTAAATACTGAAAAGTATTGATTCTTTCATTAAAAAATTATTATAAATAAATATATGGTTCAAATATTTTAGTTACAAATATACTGCGCAAAAAACACCCAGTGGTGGACAGAGCGCCCTTAAGTACTAATAATTATTTTTTAAACATTTAATGAGTAAAAAAAAGGTTCAAAACTTTTCTCGATTAAATCCTTATATACAAGGAGTTAAAATATTTAAAACATGTTTTTTAAAAAATGAACTTTAAGTATATATTGTAATAACAAAAGACTTTTTAGATCTGCAAAGTTAATAATTTTATTTATTTCATTTGAAATAACGTAAAAAATATTTGTAACAGAATAAAAATATTAAACATAAAAATAAAACAAGTTAGTACAAATTTATTGAACAAATAAAGTTTTCTATACAATAATATCAGAGTTTTCTTAACGAATAAGACCAATAAATTTTTTAACTCTAACTAACTTTGAAAAAAAAGTTATATTTTTCAAAATAATTTAATAAGAAGCACAAAAATTTTTTAATATCTATTCAAGTTATTTTTTTATAAGTAAGTTATAAAACTTTTTCTGCAGTTTTATAAATATTTTATATTCACCTGAAATTTATATTTAAGGAATTTAAATAAAAAATAAAAAATATAATTCACGCGTTGAGTCAGTAGCTTAAAAATTTTGATTTTGCTTTATTTTTTCTAGCGTTTATTTAGGTTTTTCCTTTTCTTTCTGTTTTTTAGCGTTAGAATCGAGCAATTCGCATGCGAGTGCCATCACCTACACCACAACCTTCACCACCACAACCGCTACCGCTACCGCTACCACTACCACTACCGCAACCACAAATTCCACCAATTCCGCCACCATAAACCAAAAAAAAGTACAGAAAATCCCAAAGAGCACCTTAACAACGCGACCGCAAGCCCTCTTAAGTAAGAAATTCGTGATAGGGCCTGAGGAACTGGCTAGTGGTGATATAGAAAACCTCGTAAGACAAAGGATCGATGCTCTTGAGAAAAGTCCAAAGGTTGTCAGGTCGACGGTACTCATTGTTAAGAAGTCAGTAGAACCGGTGAAAAACCGGATGAGCAATGGATATGGACCAAAACATAAATTGACCAATGGCGGGCTCCAAATACCAAAGAGCCCAGGTGAGTTTCATGATAACGATGAGACCAATTCTTCCTGATGATTTCTTTACCGATCCATTTATGTATAAATTTAAAGAATTATATATTTTTTTCTATTTTTTTTTTTACATCATTCTATATGCCATTGAAATCATTAATATGTTCGTATTCATGTATTGTGAGGGCTTGTGACCATACTCAATATATTTGAGCAATTATTGTTGTTTACAAATATCATAGTTGATAAATTAAATGTTTTTCATTGATTTATTAAGTGAAATTTTTGGTTTTAATTTATTATTTTAAAATTATTAAATCTTCACATTAATTTCACTGAATAATTCTTGTAAATTAAGTATATTACTTAAATATCGGTAAATTGTTAAAAGTAGTGTGACATGTCTAAAAAACTATTAGTACTGCTTTTGTACTCACAAAGATCCCTGTATTTAAACTCATGTATTTAAAGCACTGAATGAATATAAACCGATTTCCAAAGAGTTAAAGAATGCACCTTAAACACATCGACAAACTAGTAAAAATTATTTTGAAATTTTTAAATATTTTAAGATTTTTTTGCCCCTTTATTTTAATTAGTATATATAAAAACTAAATTGCTGTTAGTTATTGAAATAATCAGAAATTAAGCTAGGAATGGCATAATATGTTTAAAATCGGCATAAAAACATAACCTTCGAGGTAAATAAGGCTAACTTTTTGCAAATTTTGTAAACTAACTTTCACAAAACTTTTCAATTGCATTTATTGTATAAATAGTAAATTTTTAACCAGGGAGCAAAAAAAAAGAATTACTCATATAGTAAAATTGTTCCATGTACAAAGGTATTTTACGAGAAGGAAACTCTTTATTAGTATGTGTTCACTTAAAATTGAGTTTATAATCGTAATTAAACATAAATATTAATTATTTAATTATTTAAAACTTGCGCAAAGCAAAAAAAAATTTCTTTTAATTTGTCGGTACAAAATACTTTTTTTTCTTGGTGAATAACATTGAGCTTAGATTCCAATCGCTCGCGGTTGTCTAATTTTTATTATTATGATCAATATCCCAAAAAGTAGTTTCACTAATAAAAATAATACGTATTTTACGAATTATAGTAATAGAAGTGAAAATAATAAAAATTTACTACTTCTAGTTTTGATTAAATTTTCGTTATTCGCTATTCTTTATTTTCATGCAAAAATTAGCGGATAACAAACGTTTGGAATTAGACCCCAGATGCTTTTTGCTTTTTGCTGGCTTTGTTGTTTGCGTAATGTCAATGTATCAAATTAAATGCTTTGACTCTTTGACAATTGAAGATTGTGTTTATATTATCGCTTCGAAATCTTGTAACTCAAATAATATCCCAAGCTTTTTTTAATTATGCTATAGCTAAAAATAATATTACTGTGCTGAACCAGCTATATATTTTGCAAAACTATTGTCTATTTAGTTTTTGATGAGAATAAAGACTTTAAAACATGCATCATTAGTTTAAACTTAATAAAAACAGAGGGTTTGGATAACTAATTCCGTTTATGATTGAAGAATTGAAACGCTATAGTTTGCATGATTACGCTTTCGCATTTCACAAAGCATGTTTATGCGTAAAATTGCTAACTGCGCTTTTTTGTCAATGTTTTGTTTTAAAAAATGACAAGAAAACTCATATTCTTAAGCCTATTCAGCAAAGCCTAAATTATTTTAAATTTTAAACGCAGATTTTTATTTCTGTCTAAATAAAAAAAATAAAAATAAATACTTGAAAATTTCGAATTAATCAAAAACCTTTGAAATAAGAGTATAATATATAATATGTTCAAAACTAAAGGTAATTTCACGGGAGCGTGGAACCAAAGTTTTTTTTTCAATTTTTATTTTGCTCATTGGCCTATTTTAGGTCTTGGATTTACATTTTTTGCAGGATATTTTGGAAAGTGTTTCATTCTTTACAAATTTTGCTTGGTTCGAGTATTGGGTTTTTCGGGTCTTTTATTTAAATCAACGAAATATTTGTTAATTAATGGGAAATAATAATTTTTACCCAAAAATATTTTTGTTTTTGTTTTTTGATCACCTCTACTTTAAAGTTTTAATTTTTTAAATTGGTCGGAAATCAAATTTTGCATAAATAAATTTGTTGAAATTTACTCAAAAAGTTGGCCTAAGCGTGAGTTTGAAATAAAAAATTTTTAAGACGAGCCTCTTAAATTTTCGCCCACATTCATTATTTTAGTATTTTAAAATTCTATCTTCTTAAAATTTTAAACAAAACAACTTAACCATGTCGGGTAGCCAAAAAACGTCTAGGAAGGAAAAAAATATCGTAAGCTTCACGGGCGAAAAACTTTTGACACTAGCGTGAACAAATATCATTCCTGCCAAGTTTTTACCGAGGATTTGTGCTAGTGATCATGTTAATGTCAAAATTTTTCCGCTCTTAATACTTAATGTAATATTAGCTTCAGCGAAATTATCCGAACTTGAAAAGTTTATATTCGTAAGATTATTTACAATAATTAAGATCAATGGATTGTTGAGATTTGTTTATAAAAATATTTGAAAAGAGCCGAACTAAAAAAAAATGTAGCCGTATAAAAATATTTCTCTCAATTCTTTAAAAGAGCAGAATTTTTTCAGTGTTGCTATTTGTATAAAAAAGCATCTGTATAATAAATATCCTAAGTTTTAATTTAAAGTTCTGAAGCATTTAATACCTCTAATATTGTGATATATAAATACCAAATTATTTAACCACCTGATCCCATAACCAACAAAATTTCCTTTTTATAATATACGGCTCTCACTTGCGTGTTGCGTGATGAAATGTTCATACCAATTTATACTATCTTTATTGCACATACATATTTTTATTCATTTTTATAAACTATTTGCATAATTCATTTGCTAAATAAGAATGCTATGTATATATGGTTCTTGTTTGTAAGTTTGTTTGATACAGCATGCTTTTACCATCATTTTTTAAAAAAAGCTTTAATTCAATATTATTGAATTTTTTCATTTTTTTTTTAAATCTTTACTGAATTATTAAGTCGTTGAAATATTATATTACGAGTCCATGTCCAGAAAAGTAAAGAATGGGTCAGCTTTGCCTTAGATGGTAATTTACGTGCTATTTGGGTCATTCTTTATTTATGGACAAGGGTCGTATATGACTTTTCGTCGTCTGTGGTGAGAAATCACGTCTTTTCCGGTCGCACAACGACCGGGAAATACATGCTTTTTGGCCGCAGATACGAAAAGAATTTTTCTTAATAAAGAAATATTTTAATTGTAAATTAAAGTATATCATTTAAAATCTATTTTCTTTTCATATCATGAAGAAAAATTCCAAAATAAAATGACTATTAAATATATTTAGGTCTTCATTTATATTTATATAAAATTAAATTATTTGATTTTAGTAAATAAAAAATAATTTTGTTTTAGTACCACAACACGAATTAGATGGCGACTATTACTTTCGTGATTCTTTTGACCATTCGTTATCAGAAAGTCAATTAATAGATACTGGAGTTGGATTAAGTTCAAAATTATCGAGTCGTTCGACAACGCCAGTACCAAAAATGCAGCGTCTGCAGAATTCAAAAATAACAAACATTCAAAGTAATTTATCAACAGCTTCGTCGAAGATTGGACCAGCAACGTCGAAAATTAATCACATAACACCAATTCGTAGAAAATTAGTAAAAGGCAATTTTCATATTGTACGGATTGTTGTGCCAGCAATTATAATAACAGTTACAGTATTATTTGTTGTAATTGTATTAATATTCGAAATAGATTCAAATTTATTTGAAAATTTAAGAAAAACACCAGAAATGGTTGCTCTAAGAAGCCATTATTATGAACCAATAAGAGATTTTTTAAAAAGAAAATTTGATTTATTTTGATTAAAAGGGCTTCGAAATAATTTAATACGTAATTACAATTTTTTAAAAGGGTCTCAAATTAAATAAATAATTTATTCAAGGCATTGGTTGCATTTTTTAATGTATTTTTAGTTTAATTTTTAGGCATTTGGTTAGTTTTTTACAGTTTTTAATGGTTTCATTTATTTGATACGTTATAAATATGTAATTATTATTTTTAGTTTTTACAAAAACTCTAAATAATTATGATATATTTATTTTTTTATTTTATAAGTTTGTACTCGAAATATAAGTTTCGAGAGTTTTACATAACTTTAATATTTTTTAACAGAATAAATTATTTAATTATTAAAATTTCATTTTGTAATTTAACTTCAAGCGTAAAATCATTATGGTTTCCAAGAGACCAATATACAAGCTTATCATGAAGTATTTTATTCGCAATCCCAAATAGTAAAAGATATTTTCGTAATAAAAAAAATCAAACTTTTTAGCCTAATGATAAATTTGCCAATTCTTTAGAATTTTACTCAGAAAAATAAAGTTCACAAAAATTATTTGAGAAAAAAATTAAGAAAACTACAATATGATCAGATTTTTTATTTTTTCTTTGACCTTCATTTTTCTGAGTATGATTGAAAAAAAATTTGAAAAGTGTTTAGCTAAAAAGTAATATATTTTACATCTGGTGCAAAAATATCTTCATCTATTACCTCTCTGGATATTTGTATTTTTCTCTTCTGAAAACCATAATGATTATAGTATTGTTTGTACAAATTTTTATTTTTTAAATTTAATAATTTTGTAAAATGAGTAATTATATAGTACAGATTGATTATAAATTAATAAAAATTTGTTAAAGTTTTTATTGTTTATGAAAATAAATTATTTTGGGTTTATGAATAAATTATATTTTAATTTTATCTGGGAGCATAAAAATGAATAGTATTCATTTTTCTGATATTATAATAGTGCCAAGAAAGACATAAGGTAGCATGATTTTCTATATTATGCAAGTAAAGAATTGAAATCTTTATTAAATTTCTTAGTGTATTTAATATTTTTTCTGTTTTGTATTTTGTATTTGTAAAATAATTATCTGTTTTGAAATTTTTTAAAAATAAATCTCACTCTAATATAATTAATAAATTGCAGCACATTGTATAACTCATTAGAAAAAAATTAAATTTTTATAAAATCAAAAAAGGTTTGCATAAAATATTAAGAATTATGCATAATACGCTAGACAATACCAAAGATTTAAAAGTAGATTTTACTCTTTTAATTATTTGCGATGATATTCGAAATTTTTCTAAAAATTAATAACTTAACAAAATTCAGTAATAAATAAATTTATTATATTTTATAATTAGATTAATCAATGAATTATAAAAATTTCACTCTTTTTAATTGACAAAACTCCATGTAGAAATTTAGTGTAAATACACAATGATCATGTAAAATAAAAATTTTTCATCAAATAAATTAAATCAATAAATCCAGGTATATAAGAAAAATTTTTTTCATTTTAATTTAATGCTTTATTGTAAATAAATTTTTTTTATACACAGTTCGTAAATAAATAAAAATAAATCTATATCTAGTAAATTAAAATTCCATATATACTTTTTCTAAAAGTGCCTGTAAATAAAAAAAACTGTCCAATTTTTCTAAAAGGCACAATTATATTTATCTAAAAAATAACGTATAAATTGTAACAAAAAAAAATTTTCATAGAAAATTGTATGATGCTTGAAACCATTAATTAATGTAGCTCGTAATATCTAAAATGATGATGTGTGCTTTTTTAATGTGTATGCTGAATGTTATTGGTAATAAATAAAACAATCTATACTTTGATAACTTGTATTGGCCATTAAATTAAATATACTAACACATGATTAAAATGGACTGCGAATATGCTAATAATTTTTACATACATATGTCAATTGATATAAAAGAATATCAAATTTTTCATACATTTTTTATTTCTAATATTACATCTCCGTATACGTCGAAAAAATGAGACTAATTAATAAAATTATCTCTGAAAATTAGGGTAATGAATGAATTGAATTTGCTAAATCTTCACCGAAGTTTGCAGAAAGTTTTCTTGTGTTGAAAAAATACTTCCACTACCTTTCATTTCATTTCTTAGCTCTCTTGGGCCTAAAAGACAAATCAGTATCCAATTTTTCTGAAAACGTTACTAACTTAAGGGGATACAAAACAGTAAATTGTGGTTCTGAAATTTAAAGCAAACCTCTTAGCGAGACAACATTATTTAGAAGGCTTATCATAAGAAACTCTCCTTATAACATTGGGGCTATGTTTTCTAGGCCCAAAAGACCTACGAGATCAAATCGAAGTTATTGGGATATTTTTACAACATGAGAAAGTCTGAAAGTTCTGTTGTGAAGGTTATTTTAAAAAATACGCAGAATAAATTTAAATTTTAACTTTGTTGCTTCGTGAAAAGTTATCTTGATTTATAATTACTTGGTAGTAAAAAAGCATGTTTTTAAAAAAATAATTAAATAAAATTCTTTCAATTTATGGGATAAGTTTTTTTTTTTTTAAACTGCCAATTATAGTTTCCAGAGGTCTCATATAAATTGCAGAAGAATTTAAAATTTATCTTAATATTTTGAATTTCAACAGCCTGATTTTTGCCTAGCATTCACAAAAACAAGCAATTAAGACTTATCTGTAAAATATTTTCTTGTAGAAAATAGTTAATTTTCAAAATAAACAATTTTTAAAAATAATATTTTGGCTAAAATAAAAATGAAATACATGTAAATTGTGTAAATAATTTATAATATTAAAAAATTCATGAATTCCATTGATATTTAAAATGATAGCATATAAAATTAAAGTAACAAAAAAACATTAAAAAAATTATAATTTTTAAATAATTTGTTATACGTCATAAATTTTCTTTTCACGATATTTTCGAAAAAAATTAGCTCAGATCTAATTTAAATAGATGCAATCAGATTAAAAAATTTTATTTTTCTTAATCTATGTATTTTTTTTACAAACTTTTGTGTATTTTTAATTTATTGATATTGTTAAGTCTATAAAGTGTTCTGATTAATATGTAAGGGACAGGTCCATTTTAGTTTAAAAATAAACCTAGTAAAATAATAAAATAAATTGTAAATAATAAAATGAATTTATTTAAAATCTACTTCTTAAGACTAGAAAATTTTATAATTAAAGACTATCAATATAACTTTATATAGAGTGGATAAAATTTTTTATAAATTTCAATAATAATATATAATTATTCGATACCATGTAGCATAACTCATAGTGGTATATTCGTTCAATAATAGCTTTATTACATGAAATTAATAAATTTTTTTCAATTAAAAAAGCTGAACATGTCATATTTTGATGAAAATAATTAGTTAATCTTTATTTTATTAATTATTATTATTATTTGAGAAAGGGTTTAAAAAGAATTTAGTTTAATTGTGTTCCGAAAGACTGATGGATCATAATATTAAACAAAGACTTGAATAAAAAATCAAGATCTGTTAATGTTTTTCAACACATTTGATAATATTTAAATTTTCAATCAAAATAATCAATATTTTAATTTGTTGTTATAAAAAAATTATGTTATTTTATTTATGAATGTATGTTAATTTGTTGTATACTTATTATGTATCGCAGTGTTGCTATGTCAAAAATGTTATTAATTTTTAAGTCAAAATATGTAGATATCAACGTAATATGTAAACATTCAAACAAAATAAATGAGGAAAGTAATAAGCTTTTTCAATTAAAAAGTTAATTATTCATTTTCTAATTTTCTCATGCTTATTCATTTTCAGTCCAAAATTCTGAATCTAACGTTCAGCTAATAAAGTTGTAGAAGCAGTTTTTCAAAATATTTCAGATGCAGCGTGCAGTAATTTCTATTGGGAACGAACTCCAAAACTCTTCTCAGGCGTTACCTTTCTCATGTTGAAAGTTTTAGTAAAGTGAAGGATCTCCTTGCCACCCTAAAGTGATCACCCTAAATTATGTTATCTTGGTGGTTGCTCACTTAAGTTCCCAGGCATTCCAGATAATGTAGATTGCTGCCTACAATTGGTCATTTCCTGGTAAAATTTTTTAATACGTCTTTCTTGAATAGAGTTTTTCGACTAAAATGGAAAAGGTTTCTTCTCATTGCAATTATAAAATCATCTGATCAAACTACTTTAGATTTTAGACCTGCCATCCTATGTTTTTTATAAAAAAAAATAAAAAAACTTACACTTGAACAAATTATATCGTATCTGACTAGTGCTTATATTCGCGATCCTATGTAAACAGTAGACTGACAAAAAAAAAATCGACTTTTCGATTTTTTAAGGTGCTCAAGCGTTTTTGGGTACCACTTTATGAAAAAAAAAGCCCTAGGTAAAGCGCATCTAAAAATATTTAGTCGTTGGACAGCGCCAAAGCGTTTTCGATTTTTGAAAATTGGTTCAGGAGCGTCGGGGGGGATTACAGCTACTAAATTTAAAAGGCAACAAAAAAATAAAACTTCGGGGGGTATTTCATAGTTTTTTTGGTCACTAAAAACGATGGAATCATTTATTTTGAATTATTTCTTTAAGGCAAAAAGTTATGATCTAATTTCGGTCTTAAAAATATCAAAAATTGGACAGTTTTTGGCGTCAAAAACATGCTGCGGACTAAAAAATGTTTAGAAATTATTTTAAAGGGGTATTTCGAATGATCATTGGGTCACTAAAAACGATGAAATCGGTTATTTTCATTTATTCTTTACGGATTCAGAGTTATGCGCCAAATATTGTAGCTTGATTTCCCAAATATAGCATTTTCTTGAGTTAAATGACTGTCAAGCGTACAGGGAACTTTTTTGAGCCTCTAGAAAGGTAAGTTATCATAGTTTTGTGTTTTTTAAACACCGATGCATTGGTTGCTTCGATTTTTTTATGTATTTTTATTATTTTATTATTTTTATTATTTATATTATTTTATTATTTTTATTATTTTTATTTTTTTATGTATTTTTTTATTTATTTATTATTTTTTTATTACAACCAATGCATCGGTGTTCAAAAAACACAAAACTATGATAACATACCTTTCTAGAGGCTCAAAAGAGTTCTCTGTAAGCTTGACATTGACATTTAACTCAAAAAAATGCTATATTTGGGAAATCAAGCTACATTATTTGGCGCATAACTCTGAATCAGTAAAGAATAAATGAAAATAACCGATTTCATCGTTTTTAGTGACCCAATGATCATTCAAAATACCCCTGTAAAATAATTTCTAAACATTTTTTAGTCCGCAGCATGTTTTTGACGCCAAAAACTGTCCAATTTTTGATATTTTTAAGACCGAAATTAGATCATAACTTTTTGCCTTAAAGAAATAATTCAAAATAAATGATTCCATCGTTTTTAGTGACCAAAAAAACTATGAAATACCCCCCGAAGTTTTATTTTTTTGTTGCCTTTTAAATTTAGTAGCTGTAATCCCCCCCGACGCTCCTGAACCAATTTTCAAAAATCGAAAACGCTTTGGCGCTGTCCAACGACTAAATATTTTTAGATGCGCTTTACCTAGGGCTTTTTTTTTCATAAAGTGGTACCCAAAAACGCTTGAGCACCTTAAAAAATCGAAAAGTCGATTTTTTTTTTGTCAGTCTAGTAAACAGGGTCTGAAATTGCTTTTTCGATACTTACTGAATATATTCAACGTGGTAAAAACAACAGTTTTGTAACTATACTTCTTCAATACCTCCCTTCACCTAAATCAGAATAAAATTAAAGTAATTTTTTTGTACTTGCTCACTGGTTCCTCGAATCATTAAATAAAATAATCTTGAAATAGATGTGGGAGGGGGAGTCAGCATCCCATTCTCAAGCAAAGTTAAGAGTTTGGGTATAATCTTGTATAGTTAATTAAACTGGAAGCTTCGTTTCTTAAGACAGGCACCTAGAAGCTTAAGAATGACTAATTAATCAGATAATTATTCTTAGCTTCTTCAAATTGATCTTACAGGCTTAAATTTAAATGTAACAAACTTATGTAACAAACCAGGTCCTTGCCAAAGAAATAAGTTAATCCGAGAGGATATTGGTAAATAAAAAAAGGCGTTTGCTGAATGGTAAGAGGTCTCAACAGTTAAGAATTTTATTATGCACAAACAATTTTTTACCCTGTCATCATTTTTGTTTTGTATTTTAGCTATTGGTAGAAAATTCAACCAATTGTTAAATTTTAAACTTTATCGTTGAATTTTACTATTTTTAATCGAATTTTCAACCAATTGGTTGAAAATTCAACCAGAAATAGTAAAACAGCTCTACTGTATACTGTAAGAATTAGTTGTGCCACACCTAGATTACTCCAGTGTATATTTATTTACTTATACACTGATTTAGACATGAAATTTATGCTAAACTGACTGTGATATTATTGTATCAGCAGAAAGAAATGTATTGTACCATGATTAAACTACTTTTATCCACGGTTATACTGACTGTTGTACAAATTGTTTAAGTTTTAAATTTTTCTTTATTTTTATTATATGTTATATTTATTACGTATTATTAGTTTTAAATTTTTAAATGTTGGCATATTCCTAAAATGTATACTACTAATTTTTTTTCGAATTGCAAATACAGATTTTCCTTCAAATCGAAGTTTAGTTTTTCGGAAATTTTGAGAATATCCTTACATTTTCTCACCAAACTCTTTCGCTTTCGAGAAAATTTTGTAAAAATTGTTAATAAATTTTAAAAGTCCTGACTAGTGTTAAAATATTTGTAAACTTATGATGTGCGGATGAAGAAAAGCAATATCCGCATTTTAAACAATAAGATTACGTTGAAAAAAATTTTAAATGTAAAATTCCTGTTAAAAAAATGTGAATAGTCTATTGTTTGACATATTAGATATGCTGCTAACAATTCGGCTAGAAAAAAAGTTTTCAAAATAAAAGTAATGATATAATTTCAAGGAAAATTATATAATATAAATTTGAATAAAAAAATTTTGTTCAATTTTTGTAAGTTTATCTATTATAAATAATAACTGCAAAATATAACGTTATTGAAAATTATTTTTATTTAATATTTTTTGTAAAATATTTTCTAAATACAAAGTTTTCTTGTAAAATGTTAACATCTGAATAAGTTATTTATACTTTTTATAATTGTATAATATAAGTGATACAAGTAGCAAGATAAAATATCTAAAAATATCTTATTTGTTCTTCGAAATAAATTTGAAAATTATTCAGGAAAATAAATGTAATATACATTTCAAATTCTTAATATATGTATCGAATTTCAATCTATAACTATGTTACTAAACAAACTTTCGTAAAAAATGTTCGACTTCTTAAAGACTAATTTATAAATACTTACAAATTCTCATGAATAAAAAATACTTTTGATTCAATACAAAATGAAAAAATTATTTTATAAAAAAATGAAGATTTATGCACACACATAAATGAAAAATAATCACTGCACATTACACGTTTAATGTCCCTTTTTATGACTCCAATGTTTGTGACCTGAATGACCTCCTTTCTTTCCGTGGTGATGATGATGATGATGATGCTCATGATGACCTGCGTCGTGATGATGACCCTTGTGGCCTTTGTGGTGATGCCCTTTATGATGATGGCCTTTTTTACCATGATGTTTTTCATGGTGGCCTTTATGATGGTGTCCTTTTTTGTGATGCCCACCTTTTTTATGGTGGTGATGATGATGATGCCCGCCATGGTGTTCCTTGTGGCCATGGTCATGGTCTTCGTCGTAGAACTCTTTTTTCTTGTTATATTCGTCTAGTTTATGAACTTCATGATGGCCTTTGGTTTTGTGCCCCTTACCATAATGTCCCTTTTCATGGAATTTATGGCCTTTTTCTCCTTTTTCTTCTTTATGATGTTTATGTTCGTGCCCCTCATCGTGATGATGTTTTTTTTTATGCCCCTTGTCTTCTTCATGATGCCCTTCGTGGTGTTCTTTGTCATGATGGCCCTTATGATGTTTGTGATGATGATGATCGCTCTTGTAACCTTTGTGACCTTTTTTACCATGTTCATGGTGATGGCCTTCGTGATGCTCATCGTCGTGCCCTTCTTTATGACCATGGTGACCGTGGTGGGCGGCTGCAGTTTCCAAATCAGAATCTGGTGACGAGTCAAAGTACCGACATTCTACTAACAAAAAAATGTAAAGCAGCGCGAACGCTGCTATGAGCAGCTTCATATTTAACGACCCTTCAAGTTTCTGCAAAAGTTAATAACTATCTGAATAAGACTGCTATAAGCAAAAGCTATTATATATATCAGTATCGGTTGATAGATTCGATAGTTTTTTTATTAATTGAGAGAGGTGTTTTTGTTATCCTTTCTTATGAAACCAATGATAGAACTCTCCTTAACCTGCTTATAGTTTTTAAATTATGCAATTTTTTAAAATCTTGCTTAAATCCTCGGAATTCTTATCGCACGACTTAACTAACGTTTTTGTTTTCTTTCATCTTTTTTTTCTAATAAAAAGCTTGATCGTGAATCATTGTTCCTTTGTCAAGCTCAAAATTTTGAAATACTTGATATGGTCAGGCGCCGTTATAGTATGTCAATTTTTTTTTATTTACTAAGTAACAAAAAAATTGTATTGTGATTTGCGAAAACGATATTTTTATTTTTCACTTGAATTACTTTTACATTTTTATTTTCCCTTCTAAACCACTTCCACTCTGTTGTGTAAGCAATATTCATTAATTTATATTATCATTTTTATCACTAATAATGCAAATATTTATTTAACAAAAATCTAAAAATTTTTGCTTATTAGAGATGGGCAACTCAGCCTACCTGCTAGAACATCTTGAAAATGTTTAAAAATTTATAATTTATTTGAATAATTATTCAAAATTTATTTATCGCTCGATGTTAAGGAGTGAAGTTTAAAATAATATTTTAGAACGTGACTTTTACGAGCATCATTTGTTGTTTATTAATTTTTAAAAAACATTAATCCAACGTTTCGATTACAATGTAATCTTTTTAAAAATTAATAAACAACAAATTATGCTCGTAAAAGTCACGTTCCAAAATATTAGTTTAAAAATTTAATTTTAAACTTCTTTGAATAGAAAGTGCGCTCTGCATATTTGAAAATTTGGTGATATATTTGCAAAGAATTAATAAAAATTTAAAAAGTTGTATAATCATTTTGCAAGATCATAAAATTAATTGTTTAATTTTTATCTATTTATGGGCAAAAAATAAAGATATTTTTATTGTAGTTGCACTTTTTAAAATGAAATGTTATATTTATTTATTTGATTACTCGTGAATGAAAGTTATTGAGTTTTATGTATAGGAAATATAACATTATAAATATAACATATAGTTACGCTTGAATAATATTTATTTACGATCTCAAATTAAAGTTAAATAAAAGAAAAACAATCTGTAACAAATTTTTATAAAATCATCTTTGGATTTTTAAAAGGAAGTGGAACACTAGCCAAAATGTTTTTATATTCTGTTATATAATTTTCTGATTTATAAAACATGGTTGTGAATAGATACTTTAAAAAAATGAATTTTTTTACTAATTTTGACAAAATATTACGTTTTAATTATTATAAATTATTCTATGAAATATTACGTATAATCTAAGGAATTTCGGTTGATTGCCAGTTAATATCCTAAAACATATATTTAAGAAATAGACTATTTTGTACTTCTATTTTTTGGGCTTCATCATCCTATATTTACACTTTTACATAGGTGGAATGGTGCCTTATAAGTTTCTCAAAAAACGGAATGTTTATAAAAATCTCTGATTCGTGAAGAAATTAGATTTTCGGGTCATTTTGTTGCCTCTAACAAGCTTATACTGCATGGTTGTGAATTGGAATATATGTTTAAAGTTTAGCCAATGCCCCATTGCTCTGAGTGGAGGTAAACCCCCCGCACCGCCATATTTAAGTCTCCTAGGTAACCAAATTGAAGCCAGGCTAGATTTTAATATTTGATTCTCATCATCATAAAAGTCCTATAGTCAAAGCGATTTTACGGAGAAGCTTTTTTGAGCCCCGTAATATGGCTGTATATTTAATCACCTGGGTGTCTCACTTGAAACCAAGCTAAACTTTTACATATGACTTTACAAAGTTTTTTGATAACTTACCCGAAATTTGGCTCATGACCCATTGTATGGAGAGAGAATACAGCCCCTCCCCCAAAATTTAAGTCACCCAGGTGACTCAAATGAAAACACGTCAAATTTTACATATGTTATCTATTTACAATAACGAACGCATATTTTAAATATGGCCCACACCAACCCGTTCGAAGGGAGTATTTTAACGTAAAATGTCCCAAAAAATAAATTTACTTGGCTAAAATAACTTCAGATTCACTCCTTTGGAAAGGTTGTCAAAGGCCATTCTTGAAATATACGTTTGTTATGGTGAAGGGGAAGCGTGTGTAAAATTTAGCCTGGTTTCACTTTGCTCACCTTTGACTGTATGCCCCCTCAGGACAAAGTAACATAGACTAAACTTTGGGTTTCTTATCAAAAGGCTTTGTAGAGTCATGTGTAATAGCAAAGAAGATGCATACTACTATGTATCTTTTTGGTAATAGTTTAATCTGGTTTCAAGAGTCACCCAGGTGAATTTCTTATACCAGCAGGTTTTTTAGAAATTTATTTTCTCGGTGGCTATGACTGCATTTGAAGCCCTCCGAGTGGTACCATGAATGTCACCCAAATTTTTATGTGCTGCTTGCATATATTTTTTAATTTAAAGTTATTCAAAGGATGTTTAATCACTGAAAACCACTAATAATTTTTTAATTTTTTTTTTTGATAAAAATGAATTTCAGAGTTACGAATTAAATTCCTGGCAAATAAAATAAAAATTATAAAACTATTTTTTAATTAATGCATAACTCAAATACTAAAATTTTTACGCAAGTTAATTGTATAGACAATGTTAATTATATTTACAGTTATTAATTTTTTTTTCTAAGTGTATAAATTAACCTTGTTTAAACATCGTATTTTCGAAGAAATGGTTTTTGAATTGGCTTGTGTTTTGGAAACTCATCCACGTAGACCTACATGCATTTCTAAAACAACAAGCCATTTAAAAAAGAAATTATTTTATTTTTTAAATTTATTATTTTGGTCTTAAATATTTCCTAATAAAATCCAATAAAAATAAAAATCGTGACTTTATTAAGAAAATATAATAAATGCATATTTGCTAACATTTAAAAGAAAATTCAATTGATTATAATAAAAATTTACAATAATAAAAAAATTTAGTTAGAATAACTATGTAGCAAGAGATATTGTTTTTTAACAAAAAAAAAAAAAAACAAAAGTATATCGAGGGATGTTGAAAATTTTATAGTTTTAATTTCATAATTTTTCGTTTATGTTATTTTTCATTTAAACAAAATGTTTTTATTATTATCGTTAAAATAATGTCAAAAATTACGAAATTTTAAGTGGTGGTTATTTATATCCTTTTAAACATTTGGTGGGAATTTTTAAGTGTTTTATTTATCTATAAAAGAACTACCTTATCTGCCATTTTATATTTTCTTAATTTTCAAATATTGTGTCGATTAGACTATTCTATTGATGACTTTTCCTCTGTTATTAATTAGTTTTTATAATTAATGAATTTTAATAAAGACTATTTTTTCTTCTGCAATTCATTAAGTGAAGTAAATAATTAAAAATCATGAAGTGCTGTGCTTATGACATGTTTAAATTAATAATTGTGCTTTTATTTATATTAAAAAATAATCAAATCAATGGAAAACCCTCGAGATACGACGAATATCTTCCTTTCGAAGGAGACATGATATCCGTTGGATCGTTACGTCGTGAAGTGAGACAACAAGTTCCACTAAAAATTGACAGTCATCTCGCTGATCTTCTACAAAATGAAAACTCTCCTAAAGTGCACGAGGAAAAGAAGAAAGTTCAACAAAATTCTTCCGGTTAGTTACAATTTCTTCATTGCTTTTTCGCCGATTTATAATTTTTTCGCTTGTTCGCTTAAATTATATTATACAATGCATTTTTATACTCTTTTTTATAATATATAATTGAATAACTTCATAAATCAGCTGAATCATTGACCGCATTTTAAATTATACGACAACAAATAGAATTTCTCTTTCTCTTGACTATTTATTTTAATATAAAGAGTTTTTCATGATTTTTTATAGTTAGCATTTTATTCAAATAGGTATCTAAAATTTAGTATCCTAAGTAACTAATTCAGTAATCCAGGCTCATAATATTTATTAAAGACGTGTATTAGCGGAGTGAAAGAGATATATTTCTTTTTGGACCACTTTCTTTCTCTCGCGAGTTTTTTATAAGAAATTCCAAAATTTTTTTATCTTTAAATAAACACCTAGAAGCTTTGAAATTTTAGCTACGGCTTTTCATAACAATAAAATATATTTTTACTAAATATTATCAAAATCTGTTCTGTAATTTTTTCTTAACTTTCTAGAATTTTATAAAATAAGGCTAGGGACAGAAACTTCGTTGCAGCGTTGTTTCGTTGCTGTTCTTAGAAAAATTTGAAAAAGTGGGGAGCAGAGGAGGGCAATCATACCGCATGAACCATCCAACTTCCCCTCCAAGTTCCTAGCGTTACTTCTCTCCCACTCTTGACTTTTTTTCTACGAACAGCAACGAAACAACGCTACAACGAAGTTTCTGTCCCTAGCCTAAATGCTCTAAATATTAGACTCTCGCCTTTAATACAATGGAGGTGTTAGAATAGAGAAAATCGTGGGTTTAAATTGAGAAAAAAAATTTTCTTTTGGTTGTAAAATTTAAATGCAGTTTCAAATACATTTTTATAAGTTGAACTTCCAAACTGTTGTAAGTTGAACTAGAAATTAGGTAAAGAATAAGATAAATATTGTTACAAATATTATTCAGAAGAGAAAATATTATACCAAACAAGAAGTACCCGTTAAAGGTGCAAATTATGCAAATTATAATAAAAAAAAATATCTATTTTAATTAAAATATTCCCTTGGAAAATTTTTTTCATCTTGAAAATAAGGTTTTGGTAAAAAATTTTTACATGAGATAATAATGGCATATTTATATCTTATCCTCACATAAATTTTTAACTCTAATTATCCCTGTGAGTATAATCACTATAGTTATCCTGAAATCAGAAAAAAAAATTTAATTTTTCTTAAAAACTTGAGCCTTTATACTTTTCATATAAAAACATTAATTTGTGACAGTAAACAATTTAAAATAAATTTTAAAAAATAGATGACTGTATGTTTGCTCAATTTTCGATTTCTCATAGAGGAACCTTTGTTTTAGGTCAAATTTATATTTCTGATTTTTTGATATATAAGCATGTTTTGAGACCTCAGGAAGCTAAGAAACTAGTTTTTAAAAAAAGTCTGTGTGTGTGTGTGTGTATTTATGTAACTGGTGATATTTAACAACCATTAAAAAGATTCGATATCTTATCGAAAAGATCACATTTGCCATTTGTAGAAAGAATCAAAGCAACGGAATCGCTTTTTGACAATATTTATTTTACCTTTCAAAACGTAACGTATAGACAAAGAGCTTGGCCGTATAAGATAGGTGAATTTGCCCTCACCCTGTATAGCTAATTTCAATTAAGCATGTGTTTAGGTATTGAAAAAGAAAATTTTTCGCGTTGGTTTTAGACCTTTAGCATCTTTCTGTTGCGCGCTACCTCAAAAAACGTACTTTTTGGGAATATTTTTTACGCGCCCTCCACGGCCTTCCTCCCTCCACCACACGCTTAAAATTATATTTTCAAAAAGTCGAAAAATTGAAAAAAAGATTTTTTTCGAGCACGTTCAGAGGTTTTGAAAAAAAATTTTTTTTTTATGTATATTTTTTGTTGAACATTATCCTACTGGTCATAATTTTTTTCTACAGGCAGTGGAACATTCCTAAAGTGATTTGAAGATTAATTAATAATTAACAGTATTGAATATACTATAGACTAAACAATATATAATTTTATTTTGTTTCAATACACTAAATTTTAATAATTTTTACATATTATAGGTTTTTAAATCTACATACTTTTGAAAATGATCATTCATATGAAATCAGTATTAAAAAATGTATATAATTACAGAAGAAAATAAACCACCATTAATAAAAATAAAAATGTTTGTAAATATAAGTATATTTAATTATCAGTATTATCGTATTCCTAATCATCGTCAAAAAAATAGTCGGTTGAGCGTGGATTAAGACCATTCCATATTTTTATCTGAGTGTAAACGTTTTTTGGTCTTGTTCCACCACCTATAATGAAAAATTATGACCTGTACGGTAATGCTCATCAAAAAATATACATATAGAAAAAAATTTTTTGCCGTGTCTTTTAGAGCGTGTTTAGTCTATAATATTCAATATTGCTAATTCTTAATTGATCTTCAAATCATTTTGAGTATGTTCCACTATCTATAGTAAAAAATTATGACCAGTACGGTAATCTTCTACAAAAAATATACATAAGAAAAAAAATTATTTACCTTGACTTTGAAAGCGCTAGGAAAATATCGGATTTTTTAATTTTTTGACTTCTCCAAAGTAAAGTTTCAAGCGTCTAGTGGGTGGGGGGGGGGGAGGTACGAGGAGGGAGTGAAAAAATTTTTTCCGAAAAATGCGTTAGATCCCCCATCAAACAAGGCCAGGTAGGTCAAAAAAGGTTAAAATGTTGAAGAGTTATGTAATATTAAAAATATGAAAGAAGAAAATAAGAAAAAATAGTTTTTTCGATTTTTTGACTTTTTGAAAATCTAGTTTTAAGCGTTTAGTGGAGGAAGCAGAGCCGTAGAGGGCACGGAAAAATTATTTCCAAAAAGCACGTTAGATTCCCCATCGAAAAAGCCCAAGTAGGTCTAAAAAGGTTAATATGGCGAAGAGTTATGTTGCTATGAAGATGAAGGAAATAAATAAGAAAAAAATGGTTTTTTCGAATTTTAGGCATATTTCACCACCTAGAATGAAAAATTGTGACCAGTAGGGAAATGCTCAACAAAAAATATACATAAGAAAAAAATAAGTTTTTGCAAACCTCTGAACGTGCTCGAAAAAAATCGTTTTTTTAATTTTTCGACTTTTTGAAAATCTAGTTTTAAGCGTCTGGGGGAGGGAGGAGGGCTGTAGAGGCCGCGCAAAAAGTATTCCCAAAAATTACGTTAGATTTCCCGTCGAACAAGCCCAGTTAGGTCCAAAAAGGTTAGCATGGCGAAGAGTTGTGTTATTATGAAAATATGTGAAAATACGTGAAAAAAAAATTGATTTTTAGACGTTTTTTGAGGTAGCGCGTAACAGAAAAATGCTAGAGGTCTAAAAGCAATATCGAAAAATTTTTTTTTTCGATCCACAAACACATGCTTAATTGAAATTAACTATACAGGGTGAGTGCAAATTCACCTATCCTACACGGCCAAGCTCTTTCGGGTAAACCTATGGGACGTCCGGGCTCTACAATTTTTTCGGACATTGGGATGGATGACTTAGAAACTATAGCTTTAAATAAATTAGACTTTAAGCCGTTATTTTATTACAGACATATTGATGACATTATAATGTGCGTACCGAACAAGAAAATTAATGACACACTAGTTATTTTTAATAGTATAAATCCCAATTTGCGATTCACTAAAGAAATAGAAAATACTCAAAATGGCATTAACTATCTTGATATTACCGGCCATATTCTACACTATCAGAGTAACCATCCGGTCAAACAAAGGTATAAAATTTGGTTGATAATGCAACATTATTAGCGGATAAAAAATTTTATTAAAAGAATCTAAGAATTGCTAAAGAAATATTGCAGGCTAATAGGTATCCTGAAAATTTTATAACAAAATACACAAAAAAACGGCTAAATTTTAATAACCAAGGAATAGAAAAAAAATATTAAAACAGAATGCGGAAATTTATAAACACTAAAACATTATAAAATTTGCTTGCATACCAAACATATTTAACAGTGTGACTCGAACACTACGAAAATACAATTTTTTAATAGTTCCTTACAATAATAACAATCTTTCGTGTATAATTAAAAAGGGAAAGGGAAAGAAATTAAAAAATTCCAATCGTGCCAAAGTAGTCTATAAAATAGACTGATTGTGATGTGTCATATATTGGCGAAACTAAACGTAGAATTTTTATTATTTCTTTTTTCAAAAATTTGTTTACCAAAAATTCTCGATATACTTTTTTTTTAAATTTGGACGTAATACCTCAATTTTTTCCATGAAAGCACTAATATCGTTTTTATTCGATATCTTGAAACTTATAATTTATTTTTTTTTTAATTTTTTCACTCAAAAATACAAAAAACACCAATTTTTTTTTTCTTTTTGGACCTAGTAACTAATTTTTTTCTATGGGAGTACTAGTTTTAGAAATACCGTTTAAAGTGAAATTTTGGATCTGATACTAAATTTTTTGAAAATTTTGGCCTCAAAATTTTTTCCGCTAAGAAATACCAAAAACGCTTTTTTTTCTTTTAGGACGTAGTACTTAATTTCTTTCTATGAAAGTACGAATATCTAAATTTATTGTTTTTAAAGGCATTCTCCACCTAATACATAATTTCTCGAAAATTTTTTTTCAAAATTTTATACATAAAAAAATTAAAAAAACACTATAATTTTTTTTTTTCATTTTGGAAGTAGTACTTAATTTTTTTCTATGAAAGCACTAATATCTAGAATTGTCGTTTTTACTAGGTAAAATAGAGCATTCAAATAATTTGTTATTGTTAATGAGGAACCATAGTACTCCAATCAAAATATAGGTTTAATTGTATTATCACTGGCGAACACCAGATTTGCTATAATATAGGTTTTTTGGGTCGCTGAAAAAGAAAATCGGGGTCATTTGGCAGCGTAATTGGGGCTTAATCCTTAAATTTACAAAAACTACCCCCGAAAAGGGTTTTTTTACATATTCGCACTTTGACCGCTTTGTACCATAAAGATTTTTTGGGTTGCTTATCAAGATTTTTGACATCTTTTTCATAAATATTTAAAATTTTACCCCTAAATTGGCTAAAACAACCCCCGAAAAGGGGATGTTTTTGCTATTTTCGTACTTTTAGCATCCAGGATATCCCCATATAGTCTAGGCACCAGCCATACTACTCACGCTCAAAAGTTAAATTTCTTTTTCTGAGGATAAAAATAGGTGGTATTAATGTTTTGCGACCCGCTGAACACGAATCCGGGGTCCGCGTTGCGGATTTCGGGGTCGATTTTTTGTTATTAACAAATTATTGGCCAATTTCACAATAATTTGTTAATAACAAAAAAAAATGACCACGAAATTCGCAAAACGGACCCTGGATTCATGTTCAGCGGGTCGATAAACATAAATACTACCTATTTTTACTCTCGGAAAAAGAAATTTAATTTCTTAATTTCCGCCTAGACTAATAAAGGTTTTTTGAGTTGCTAATGAAGAATTTCGATTCCTTTTTCATAAATATTTAAAATTTCAACCATAAATTTTCAAAATTTTAAAATAGCTAAAACTACCCCTAAAAGGGGTGTCTTTGTTATTTTTGCACTTTGAGCATCCAGGATATGACGATATAGGATTCTTGGGTCACTAATCAAGAATTTCGATTTTTTTTCATAAATAATAAATATTTCACCCTATAAATAACTAAAACTAACCTTTAAAAGGGTGTTTTTGTTATTTTCGCACTTTGAGCATTCAGGATATGCCCATATAGGTTTTTTGGGTCATTAATCAAGAATTTTGACTCCTTTTTCATAAATATTCAATATTTCACAACTTTATTTTAGAATATCTTTTTAAGTTATACTTCAAAATATCACATGGGGATACCCGCGCCAAACCACGTCAAGCACTCTAGTAAATGTAAGCTGAGTTTTATAGAATTTATGCTATTATATTGTTAATTGCGTATTTCAGAAGTCTCTTGTATTTTGCATAAAAATTGACATTCGAATTATCTTCCGCAGGGCCCTGGATCCCAGAAATTCTACTATGTTAATTTTTTTATTGTGCTATTCAATTTGGAAAAAAAAATATTACACCTTATTTTATTTAATTAGATTGAAGGGTCAATTGAGATATGTATTTTGCAAGAAACAATGATTATGAAAAGGTTAAATAACTTAATAGTCATACAAAGCACTTAGCAAAAATTAGTTGAAAAATAAAAAATATAAATTTCTAATTTATTTTTTTTCTTTAGGTAAAGAAGATGCAGGAGGTATTTTAAAAATCTTTGGTAATGCTGCAGATGGCGAAAAAGGATTTGTAAAAAAAACTTTCAATAAAGGCGATAATGGGTACAAAACCCATGATACTTTCCATAAGAGGTATGATGATGATTATAACTTTGAAAAACATGAAGTATATGGAAGTGAGAAGAAAATGGACGATAAAAATCAAAGTGACAAGAGCAAAACGAAGTTACATGATGATCACGAAGGAGCAGGTAATTTGAATATTTCTTATAAAGCGTTATACACACATGCTATAATTAATTTGGTATTTTCACCCTATTCAGACATTATCTGGAGGAGAAAAAATAAACATATTTAAATAAACTTATTTAACAAATTTTTAAAAATAAGATGTTAATTTTTAAAAGTTCAACTTAAGAAAAAATATATCGGTAGTTCTTAGCTATTTTTACCCAAGTCTGAGGTCGATGTCTTGGATTTAAAAAATTCCAATTACACTGTGTTTGGTATGTAAAAATATGGTTACTGGCTAATTTTTAAGGCTCTCGGTGGCTTGGTTGCGATTTGGCAGCTGTTTTTCCAATTTTAATTTTTTTCGAATTCTCAGCCACCCGTTTGCTTTTTATTTTCTGAAAGCCCTCCGAGAGGAATTGTTTTGAGGTTAATTTTTTTAAAAAAATTTATTTTTATTTTTATTCTGTTCAAAAAGAATTAAAACAAAAATAAATCTTTTTAAAAGAATTAACCTTAAAATAATTGCTCTCTAAAGAAATAAATAAACATTAAATCTTTTCTGCGTAACAAAAAATTCTTTTAGGTTTGGTGTGTAAGAAAACACATGTAAAAAAAAATAAAAAAAAATGACGATTTTTGAGAAATTTGTATTTTAAAGTTTCCTTTAGTTTTTCCGATTTTCCGGCTTTTTCTGAGGTTTTTCCGAAAAAATATGGTTATATTTTTACTACAAACCTTTATATAGAAAATATTTTTAGGCTTATTTAGGGCGTCCAGAAAATAAAAAGCAAACGGATGGCTGAGAATTCGAAAAAAATCAAAATTGAAAAAACAGCTGCCAAATCGCAACCAAGCCACCGAGAGCCTTAAAAATTGACCAGAAACCATATTTTTACATACCAAACACAGTGTAATTGGTATTTTTTAAATCCAAGACATCGACCTCAGACTTGGGTAAAAATAGCTTAAAACTACCGATATACTTACATGATATCTGTTGTTTAAAGACTCTAAAATTTTTCCTTTTACCATTGTTGTAATACCACACAGTAAAAAAAATGTACACACTGTAAAAAATCTTTTCCAGATAATTATAATCCTGATAGTAAATTTACTAATCAGATATTCCATTTATTATTTGTAAATTCCAGATAGTAATTTTACTATCAAAATTGTAAATTTACTATACATACTGGTAGTAAATTTACTATCTGCTAGTAAATTTACTATCAGGATAGTAATTATCCGGACAAGATTTTTTATGGTTTTGTAATCTTATCAATTTAGTTATATTACTACAAGTGTAGTAAATATTACCATTTCTATAATAATTACTTGTAGTAAATTCCCAGAAGCCCATGGTAGAACTGCATTTCAACCAATTGGTTGAATATTCAACCAAAGCAGCTCTAATATGGGTGTCTGGGTAAAATATCAATAAATTTTAAATTTTCTACAAAAATAGTAAATTTACTAAAAATTCATAATATTACTACGAAATAGTAAAATTACTATTTGTAGTAATGGGGGGGGGGGGGTGAATATTCGGTGAAATCTGTTCTGGAGAGGATCGACTCGAGATTCTCAGGAAGTGGTGCTTCAGTGGTAACAAAAAACCTACCGAAGTCGGTTTTTAATTTTTAGTATCGGTTTTGATGAAATTGATCAAAATGTGACCCATTTAAATAACATTGGAAAAGTGGTTTTTTGAAAATGGCGAAAAAAATGTGGGGGGGGGGGCTACTCTTTTCTAACCTATACTAATCGACTCAAATAATGATCAAACTCACTCTCCATATGATAAATTGAGGGGCAATTTGTATGCTCATACTTTTTAAAGCTGTTTTCGGAGCGGAATTTTTTGTTTTTAATTTTTAAAAATTCACCACGCCAAATAGAAACCAATTTGGACGTGCAAGGTCTCAAAAATTTTGTCAAAGGGTCTACATTTTTGTGGTTTATTTATTTTTGACTCACCTCTGCATAACATAACCTAAAATTCCTAAAAACGTCAAAAAACCAAAATAATGGCAGTTTTATACCATTAAAATTTTTTTAAGAACAGTAGATATAAATTTTTTGAAAAAACAGGAAAAAAATACGTGCAAAAATACATGCAAAATTACAATTTTTTAGAAAAAGGTTTTTGTTTTTTTTAAATAAACCCTTTTTGGGGATAGTTTTTGCAAATTTAAGGGTGAAGTCCCCATTTCTTTACGAAATTATCCCAATTTTTGTGTTCAGCGACCCAAAAAACCTATAATAGAGCAAATCTCGTGTATGCCAGTGAAAATACAACCAAACCCGTATTTTTAGTTTTTACTGTAGTAAAACTCGAAAAAAAAGCATTTATTTTTAACGAAAATTAAAGTTTTGGAGGTTAGGATGTCCAAAATTTAAAAAAAATCTTTTCACCGGCAGTACATAGAAAATGTGTAACTTCTAGAAAATAAAATTGGGGGTACCATTTAAAAATTTTTAGCTGCGTTAGCCCAAAGTTAGAAAAAGGAAGACTTTTTACTTTGCGCTGTCGATATAGCAGTAATTTTTAGCAAAAAAAACAAAAACCTTTTTCTAAAAAATTGTAATTTTGCATGTATTTGTTTCCTGTTTTTTCGAAAAATTTCTATCTACTGTTCTTAAAAAAATTTTAATGGTAAAATTGCCATTATTTTGGTTTTTCGTCGTTTTTTGCAATTTTAGGTTATGTTATGCAGAGGTGAGTCAATAATAAATAAACCACAAAAAGTAGACCCTTTTCCAAAATTTTTGAGACCTTGCAAGTCCAAATCGGTTGTTTCTATTTGGCGTGGTGAATTTTTAAAAATTAAAAACGAAAAATTCCGCTCAGAAAACAGCTTTAAAAAGTATGAGCACACGAATTGCCCCTCAATTTATCATATGGAGAGTGAAGTTGATCGATATTTGAGTGGATTAGTATAGGTTAGAAAAGTGTAGCTCCCCCATTCTTTCACGCTGTTTTCAAAAAACCTCTTTTCCAAAGTTATTTAAATGGGGCACGTTTTGGCCAATAACATCAAAACCGATACTAAAAATTAAAAACCGACTTCGTGAGGTTTTTTGTTACAAAAAATTACTACTTCCTGAGAATCTCAAGTCGATCCTCTCCAGAGCAGATTTCGCCGAATATACACCCCCCTTCTTTACAATTTTTGTAATAATATACAAAATTGTAGTAAATTACTAAACTGTAGTTGTGTAAATTTTTTTTTACTATGCATATATTATAATACTGCATAAGACTCATTTTTTTTTTCACCGTGGATTTTTGCATGCAGTACCTATTGTACTAATACTAGTTTTAACGGTTCATTGTCATCTGATTTGTTAAAACTGGACACGTTTGAGATTATGACTTGACCCAATCTTGGGTAAATTATATAAGTCACTTTGTTTATAAAAAGTCCCGTACACTTTTGAACTGTATCGGCCAAGTATGCACCGTAGTTCGGTTCACTTTTGGTTAAAAGAATACGTTTTTTGACTTAATTAGTACTTTTTCTAAAATTTAAATCTGTTTATAGATACTACAGTTGATGGTTATTATACTGATGGTGAAGGAGATACCGCAGGATACGCTGCAGGGGACTACGATGTTGATTTCTTTGCTGAAGGGGATGGAAATGCTAATGAAGGCGAAGGTGGCGGTGGCGGTCAAGGTGGCGGTGATACTGGCGGTTACGTTCCAGATTATGCTGAAGGTGCAGGGGCTTCTTCAGGTGAATTTTTCTCGGCTGAAGCTGTATCTGCAGAAGGAGCAGATTATTAAAAAAGAATGTCAAAAACAAACCGCTGAGTTTATAAACTGTACATTTTATAAAAATTTATTATAATTTGATTTTTATTAAAAATTATTGCAATTATAGTTCCTTCTTTGATAAATAAGAATTATAATTTTTAATGAAACTTAATAATATTGTATTTGTACGTATTTTTGTGATTGTATATTAATTTTTGATACTCGTTTTTTAATACAATTTTTTTTTATACAACAATACATCCTGTTTATTAATTTTTCAATTTTTCCGTTTAAGGGGATTTTATTCTTTAGAATCCAAAGTTCGTATAAAATATTTTCTCATTGAAAATTTTTTTAACGAAATTTTTACATGAACGTTCAAAATTATGACAAAAATAAAATCTTTAGAAGAATATCCTAAGAAAAAAGCCTTAAAATAGAAAATTTTGAAAAACGGAATATTGTAAAATAATTTTAAACAATTTAATAGGAGAAAGTAAATGAAAAAATAAAAAATTTAAGGAATTTTTAGAAGAAATAAATGTGACGTATTTAAAAAAAAAATAAAAATGAGTAATATTTACTGATCTACTTTGATTATTTAAATTATTCATCTAAAAAAATATAATTTTAGTTAGATTTAACGTCAGAAAGACTAAAAAAATGGGGATAAACTTTCAAGCTAAATTGAACTTAATTTTTTTATCAGAAATAGATAGAAATGTAAAACATAAATTATAATTTTCAATCTAATTGGTTTATTTCAATCTGATTTTATCACCTAATTTTTTGAATAAATAAATAGTGATTTTTATATATTTAATTTTCATATCTTTTCATAATATAGAAATAAAGACTGATAAAAAATTATTTTAAACTAAAAACTATAAAATTAATTTTTATCAGTTAATTAAATGCATTAGAATAAACTTTAAATTTATGAAAGCATGTTATCAGCGGCCTGTTTTATCATTTAATGCCCTATAGTTTTTCTTTTTAATTTTGGATTTACAATTTCTTTGGAGAAATTTATTATTTGTTTGTATAAACGGAAATGAGAATTTTGGATTTTGATTTTTTTCCGTATATACGGCTATGAAAAATACGGACCGTATATTTTTCTGTTCCCGTATATACGGCATTTGGTAAATGCGCGTCAAAATCACCCGTATTTCCTAACCCTGATATAAAAAAACTTATATAAATAAAAAATTTTTCAGAGAGCCTTACTTTAGTATTAAATTTATATTAAAACTAGCTTTCTCCCTAAAGGCTGAAAGAATTTTTTGTACTATAAATGTTGATATTTTTCTGGTAATAAAACGAAAAGTTTGAAAAATAAAATGTAAAGATATTTTTCTAATTTTATTTTATTTTTTTTAATTGAAGGTAGTTTTTATCCTGAGGAATGATACAATTTTTCGGATTATAGATTTTAAAAGTTTAGGATTAGTATTCACCCCTTGTCACCTCCTTGGGAAGAAGTTAATAAATTGTAAATAGGTTAAAATACTATTAAATATTGTCAAATAGTTGATTAAAAAAAAGTAATCAAAATTTCAAATTTTTTTAATTTCATGATGTTTTTTCATTTATTTTATTTTTTGAGGGTAGTTTTTACTCCCTAAAATTAGCTCAAATATATACCAATTTTGTCGAATTATCAAAAAATATACAATTTTGAAAAAATTCTCTTCATATGATCATTGGAATTCCAAATTTTTTTTTTAAATCCTGAAATTAGGGTATTTTTTGCTGATTTAAGGGTATTCTCCACAGTTCCTAATCTTTTTGACCCCAGATTTGGATTCAGCGACCCAAAAAAACGATTGTCAATTTAAACCCAGAATAAATGATAAATTTAATTTATAAATATACTTAGAATAGATTTGCGTAAGTACGCAAACAACTTGCATGAAACATATTTATGTCTACTGACTACTTATTTATTACAAACACCCTGGCTTCCTATATAGTACTTTGTAAAATCAAAAAAGTTCCTAAATCTGAATTATTCTAAGTTCCTAATTCGAAAATATTATAAGTAGCTGAATTTAAATTATTCTAAATCTCGTTTAACCCCCCTCAATCGTGATCATTGTAAGTCATCACTTAAATTGCAGACCTTTTGGGAAACCTTCCCTTAACTTTCCTTAACATATTCCATGTTAAAATTTTTGTTTAAAAATTGAATAACCATTTATTAATTTATCCAGATAATTTAAATTTCTGTTGAATTTAAAACGACCTTGCTGGACAAATTATAAGGAAAAATTCAAAAAACTTTGATTTTTACTCTTGTCAATATTTCATTCTCAATCTGAGAACCTCTTCAGGACCTTTATTTTTTAAGAAATAACTTTTTAATTTTACAAAATATTACATTGAATTGTTTGAATTATTAAATGTCAAGTTAAATTTTTTAAATGGTATGTAAAATATATATGTAATTCAAACAATTCAATGTAATATTTTGTAAAATTAAAAAATTATTTCTTAAAAAATAAAGGTCCTGAAGAGGTTCTCAGATTGAGAATGAAATATTGACAAGAGTAAAATTCAAAGTTTTTTGAATTTTTCCTTATAATTTGTCAACAGAAATTTATTAAATATTATATTTTGCGATATATCGTTTTTAATAAATAAAATGTAGGCTGGGGAATTTTTTTAAATTGCCCGTGAACATATGATAAATATATGCAATTATATGAAAAAGCCCTTGCGGCAACTTTAACAAGTGATCGATTTTATTTATTTTGTAAATAATTAAACTTACGTGTGTCATTGCAAATTAAAAATTTTATTTTATAATTGTTATATTTACAGTTCATCATTACATTTTTGCAAGAAATAATTTTAAACATTTTATGAATACAAAAATAAAGTTTTATTAGAAAATATGTCTGACATGGACTGTCTTTCCCAATTTGTATATAATATATTTTTTTCAAAAAATATCTGGTTAAAAATTTATATCTGTAAATTTTTGTTCCTGACAAATTGACTAATAAAAATTTATAATTTATTGTTTTAATTACAAATGTCATTGGGTGTATCCATTACTTTTCATACAAAAGTGGGCGCACGCATGTCACCGATTGCGCTCAAATTTTTAGATAATGTTTGGGGTAATAAAAAACTCACCTAGCCAAATTTTTAGCGCTCTAGAACAATATGGGGCTAAGTTATGACCTATAAAAGGTCCATAAAATGACCTATTTTAGCCTATTTTCCGCTATTTTCAAAATTTCGCCATTCCCTTATTTTTCAGTCAAATTACTTCCGGTTGGTCGCATTTTTTTGGTATAAGCTTCAAAATTTACCAAAAAAATTTATAGACACTTTTATCACGTAGATTTTATTTGGTAAAGTACTATTAAAGTACTATTTAAATATATAAAAAATGATACCCAACCTCAAGTAGCCAAAAAAAATATTTTTAAAACGATTTTACCGGTAATAAACGAAAAAAAAGTACTCCATGGCTTTGCCATGGCTTCATGTAATTTAAATGGAGTACTTTTTTTTCGTTTATTACCGGTAAAATCGTTTTAAAAATATTTTTTTTGGCTACTTGAGGTTGGGTATCATTTTTTATATATTTAAATAGTACTTTCCATCGATTAGTAGCTTTTCAAAACATTCTGAAAGCTTTGTAAAAAATTAGAAAGCTGAAAAGTCAAAATTCCTATGTTATTTAAATGGGAAAATTGAGGTGCTTACAAGCACGTGTTTTTGCAACGCAAAAGCAAAATCCTTGGAACTGGGAACTTTTTATGACCAAAACTTCACAAAAAAACCCTGGGAGCAAAGTTTTTCCACAAAGTCCAAAAATAGGTCCACTTTAATACACAAAATACGTGAAGAATAAGGCTTTTTTGGGAATGTATAAAAACGGATAGAAGCCAATATCATCCACCGAAATTTCAGAGATTATTTATTAATGTTTGAAGAATACTCTCTGAAATTTTCGGCCATTTTGGTGATGATAGAAAAAAGTTAAAGTAATTTAAAAACGCAAAAAAATCAAAATTTCCGAAAAACGACCAAACTAAAATACGCATAACTCCGGATTAAATAAGCCATTTTTAATTTTGTAGGTCGCATTCAAAAGGTCTTGAGTAGTACAAAATTTTGCGACTAACCGGAAGTAGTTATATAAAGATTTCCAGATTTGGCACCAATTTGAAATTCCTGTTTTTTTTCGTTTCAGTCATCTAACATTTTTTATCGCCAAATAAAATTTACGTGATAAAAGTGTCTATAAATTTTTTTGGTAAATTCTGAAGCTTATACCAAAAAAATGCGACCAACCGGAAGTAATTTGACTGAAAAATAAGGGAATGGCAAAATTTTGAAAATAGCGGAAAATAGGCTAAAATAGGTTATTTTTTGGACCTTTTAGAGGTCATAACTTAGCCCCATATTGTTCTAGAGGGCTAAAAATTTGGCTAGGTGAGTTTTTTATTACCCTAAACATTATCTAAAAATTTGAGCCCAATCGGTGACATGCGTGCGCCCACTTTTGTATGAAAAGTAATGGATACACCCCATTATATTTGACATGAATCACTGTAAAATTAGTATAATATAGAAATTAATATTTTTTCTACGTTTTTAATTAATGCATGAAATAAAAAAAGTTCATGCCTGACATACTTTCCCAATTCTTATTACAATGTTAACGTGATTTAATTCAACAAGTGTTTTTACAATCATTAAAATATTAAAAGCTTTGAGGTTGTCTTACATAAATTGAGCACATACCTCTAAATTGGTGATTATGGTTATTAATTGACTGGTATGTTTTAACCTTAGTATTATCACCTAGTTTTTGTTTTTTAGGTATATATCCATGACTAGTTAAAATTCCTCTATTTGCAATACAAAAATTTACACCTCGACTTTTTGCTTTAATTTTGACTTTTTCATATTTATCGTGGTTAGTATAATTATAGCTCCGATATAACACTACTGCAATTTGTCGTATTATCTCAGAATCAATAATTTTATTAATTGATCTTTCAAAAACTATCTTTGATATTCCTGAAACATCAGAAGTTAGTTTATTAAAAACTTCGTTGATTGTGCGAGCTTTTGTTTCTTTTTTATTGTCGTTTGATGTACATGCATTTTGAATTTCCTCTATATCAATCTCAAGTACGATGTAATCAGTTTCGAACGTAACATTACGAAATTTTTCTTCAATTTCATATTTTTTATTAAATATACGTCTTATAGAATATTGTTGAGAATAAATCCAAACAAATCCTGCGTGGACTCCTTTGATGACTTTGCCTGTAACTCGATCATAATCGCTTATCATAACATATAAGCGAACTTTTGGACGACGATCCCATATTTCTGAAATAGCTTCTTCATAATCTCTTCTTGTTTTATCTCCATTTCTGCAACAGTTACGTGGATTCAATATGAAAATTATACCACGCAATGGTAACAACGCCATTGTTTTACAACTAAAGCCAACATTCTCATTTTCATTCATGAGTCTATAATTTAAATATATATTTATAAGAATCACAGAGATGATTAATTATTTTTTATGCATAAAGTAGAACTTACAATTTAATTAAACATACCTTTTGAATATTTTAATTTTATAAGGGTTGTAATGTATTGATAAGCTTATGCCTACGTAGTAACACTAGACATAAATGCGCATCGGTATTAATATTTCACACGTCGCTAATTCTTCATAATTGTCATTGAGTCACCTGCCATAAATCGCTATGGTAACCTATTGATATGCTAAAAAATAATTTATAGCTTTGAAGTATTAATATTAGTCTTATTAAAGCTTTCATTTTTATTAATTTTTTGTTATTTTGAAAGATAAACTTAACTTCTTGTAAGTTTCTGCTTCTCAACATCTAAGGGTATTTAACTTTTATAATTTTTTTATTATTATTTTTTAGTAATTGAAAAAATATACATAAGATTTTTGCTATTGTAATATTAACTTCGTGAATTAAGTTATGAGTAAAATTATTCCTTGCTTAGATTATTAAAAAATTTTAAATTGTATATGGGTTGTTATTTTTGAAGTTTACAAACCAATAGGGATTTGACCAAACGATTGATTACTCTACTTCATTACGACATATACGAAGATAGATTTGCATAAGTGAATCGCCAAATCCGTTCAAAATATTTTTTGTTGAAAGTATAGATAAAAAAAATAATTTACTTAGCCATTTATACCCATTTTTTTTTTTTAAATGTATCTAGTGTAAAAACTGGTGAAAACTATTATTTGGATGTGCACTAGAGTGAACCTAAAATTGGAGTTTTAAGAAAAACTTTGCTCCCCGAGTTTTTTTGTGAACTTTTGGTCATAAAATGATCCCAGTTCCAAGGATTTCGCTTTTACTTTTTAAAATAGCGTGTCTGCCAACACCTCAATTTTCCCATTTAAATAACCTGGGAATTTAGACTTTTCAGCTTTCTAATTATATACAAAGCTTGCAAAATGTTTTAAAAAGCTACTGATCGATGGAAAGTACTATATAAATATATAAAAACGATAACCAACCTCAAGTACCCGAAAAAAATAATTTTAAAGCGATGTTTTGGCTATTTGAGGTTGGGTATCGTTTTTTATATATTTAAATAGTACTTTCCATCGATTAGTAGCTTTTAAAAACATTTTGCAAGCTTTGTAAAAAGTTAGAAAGCTGAAAAGTCTAAATTCCCAGGTTATTTAAATGGGAAAATTGAGGTGCTGGCAGGCACGCTCTTTTGAAAAACAAAAGCAAAATCTATGGAGCTGTGGACTTTTTATGACCAAAAGTTAACCCGGGGAGCAAAGTTTTTCTTAAAACTCCAATTTTAGGTCTACTCTAATGTGCGTGCAATCCAACATAAAGATGTAACTTTTGATGTATTTTTAATGGTTTGTATGAAGCTGGCGAAAATTCAAAGCTAAATGTCATGATTAAATATTGTAAGAAAATAAATGTTTATAAAAAAAGTTAAATTATGACCTAAAAATATTATTACCTAAAAATGTCACCATATTCACTCACAAAAGACAAAGTTATATACTTATGTAAAATTTCCTAGATAATTCAAATTTTTGGTCATATTTTAATTTTTTCAGTTCACTTGTCGGGAAATTTGAAAATAGTAAAACCCAATTCCTTTTAAGACCATCATTTTGCAAGCTAGTGCTTTAAAAATGAATTTCTATAAAATAATGATTTCAAAAGTTTAAAAAAATTAAGAAACAACAAATATGAGACAAACAGTAAGAAAATTCAAGCGTCTACAGTTGATACATAAAGGGTTTTTTGGGTCGCTGATCAAGAATTTCGATTTCTTTTTCATAAATAATAAATATTTCACCATATAAATAACTAAAACTATCCCTTAAAGGGATGTTTCTGTTATTTTCGCACTTTGAGCGTCCAGGATATGCCCATATAGGTTTTTTGGGTCGCTATTCAAGAATTTGGACTCCTTTTTTGTGATGAAATATTAATTAATTATGAAAAAGAAGTCGAATTTCTTGATTAGTGACCCAAAAAACTTATATGAGCATATACTGGATGCTAAAAGAACGAAAATATCAAAAATACCCCCTTTTCGGGGGTAATTTTAGCCGATTTAGGGGTAAAATTTTATTTATTCATGAAAAATAAGTCAAAATTCTTGATCAGCGACCCAAAAAACCTATATGGGCATATCCTGCATGCACGAAGTGCGAGAATAGCAGAAACTCCTTTTAGGGGTAGTTTTAGCTATTTTAAGGGTGAAATATTCATTATTTATGAAAAAGAAGTCAAAATTCTTGATCAACAATCCAAAAAACCCGCATGGTGATAATCTTAGTGATAATCTCACTTCTTTACAAAATAACCCCGATTTTCGTGTTCAGCGACCCAAAAAACCTATAGAAGAGCAAATCTCATGTTCGCCAGTGAAAATAAAACCAAACCCGTGTTTTGACTGGAGTAATATTTACTTTAATTTCGTTTAAAAATAGGAGTCAAAAATAGATGAAAACTAATGGAGCCAAAGTAGATCGGCTTAGTTTTATCAGGGTTAAGATGTAGAAAAAGTAAGTTTGTACAATGAGAAACACACCTGGCTACCAAATTTAGTTTATTATTTCCTTCAAGTTTTTTCAGGGGAAAGTGGTAAGGGCTAAAGTAAAACAAATAAAAGTTTATTCAGAAAATAATAAATTACTGGGATTTTATTGTGATCATACATGAACTGATTGATAGTACTAATTAATAGTTTTAAATTTTTACTGGGATATATTTTTAGTAAAAGACTCATCAAAAAAATATAATGTTCATTTTTTTTATTGATTATAAGCTGACAATAAGTTTCTTATGATAAATTTTCTGTATAATCATATTCATATTGCTATCTGATGATAAGAATATTCTAGTGAAAATAATATGAATTACATTTACGTCTTTTTATACTTTTTTTTTAATCTTGCGATGCTTACCAAATATTTATTATTAATTGATAAAAAACTTAATTATCTCAGCAAATATATTGTGTTTATTTAAAAAGTATTCATTTTGCTGACTTTCCTAATACTGCAAGACTCTATTTTTTAAGCTTAAATTTTAGAAATATTAATTTTTACAATATTATGTGTAATACTTATTTTCAAAAATCAAAATATTTTTATAAAAATACTTCATTTTTACATTTAAGTAATTAAAATATTAAAAAGAAAAATTAAAAAACTGTAACATATCATATTTGACAAATTTATAAAAAGTTTATTTCAAAAAACAAATTTTCATCCTTACAACTATTTTTTTAACAAATCCATTTTTAAGAAAATTTTAAGATTTAGGTTTTATTCATTTTATTAAAAACCTAACAAATATTATAACGAAAATGTTAACAGTTCTGTAACGTGGTCAATGAAATATTGGCTAGGGTAATCTAGCCCATGTATATTATTTGTTTCTAAAAAATCCGGCACGCTACATATGTAGCTAAAGCCAAGTTGCATGTCACGAACCACACGTGGAATATCCTTAATTGGATTTTTGCATATATATTCAAAGTTTTTAGCTTTTGAGAACCAAGGATTATTAACGGTAACAAATACTGCACCTCTAAACTTTTTGTCAGTAGGCTTTCCAAAACCAAAACAATCATTTTCTGTATCACCTCTTTCATCGCATTCAATAACCATTTTCCAAAAATACAAAGGAACTTTGATCCCAAACTTGTAATCGCTATGCGATTTCCAAGTGCAAAGAAAAATTTGTTTATTTTGTCTTGTTTTAGTATCATACAAAGCTAGTTGATGATTGGTAACTCCTGTATAAGTAATAAAATCCTTTTGGAGGGAAGCAGCATTATCTCTAACCAATCGTTCAATTATCTCCCAGTTACCGCTGTTGATTTTACGCCATTGAGGCTCTTTGTTTAAATGATGAAAGGTAGCTCGACCTGCAGATAAATATACAAACGACTGCATTGGTGTCAAATGTCCGCGATCAAATTGTAATTTATCGAGCTTCCCCTTGAATTCGAAATAATTAAATAAACATGAAGCGTCTTTAGAACATAGTAACTGTTTCGATATAGAAAATTCTTGATTATTGTGTTGATAACAATAATGCATTTTAACAAAATCTGGTATAGCTTTCTCTTTATTGTAAAAGTAATTTTGCCATGGAGGCCGAAGGTCACCTTTCTTTGATTGTTGAGATGTGCCCATGAACCGCGACACAATAGATTTGGAGTAATGAACTCTTGAATTATTATCAAGTAGATAATGTTTACCCATATCAATGTGCATAATCTCTATAAAATCTTTTTCAAATTCAAAACCAACTTTGTATTTTTCTTGAGCACTTGGTAACACAGTAGCTGATGGTTCATATCTGCATATAAAGTCGTTGACATAATTATACATTTCCAATCCTTTTCCAAATATACTTCCACCAATACAATTAACTAGTTCAGATTTTGAATTCAAATTTCTTATTTCGTTTGCATCACCAGGACAAGTTATATACAATGGATCCAAATAATTAAAATATATTTTTCCATTAATATCTGGATAAAGAAATCTTTCGCGATTCGTAGGATCTACCAAAAGAGCATGCTCGTAATGTATCTTATGTATATCTATAACGCATCCTTGTTCTGAAAATTTTTTAATAATTATAATTAGTTAAGGGAGTTGAAGCGTGGAGGAAAGAAGATATATTTTTTTTCGGATTTCTTTCTTCCTCTCACGAGTTTCGTATAAGAAATTCCAAAATGTTTCTGTTTATATTTCTGTAAATAAACTCCTAAGAGCTCTGAAATTTTTTCAGTGTGTTTTTATAATAATAAATTATATTTTAACCAAATATTATCAAAATCTGTTTTGTAAATTTTGTACAATACGTACTTATTTATATTACATACTTATTCACCGTAAGAGATTTTAAGAGCTCCAAACAAAAAATTTACAAAACAGATTTTGATAATATTTGGTTAAAATATAATTTATTTTTATAAAAACACACTGAAAAAATTTCAGAGCTCTTAGGAGTTTATTTACAGAAATATAAACAAAAACATTTTGGAATTTCTTATACGAAACTCGTGAGAGGAAGAAAGAAGTCCGAAAAAAAATATATCTTCTTTCCTCCACGCTTCAACTCCCTTAAATAATTAAACTTTCTGATTATTCAAATATATTATTTTTAATAATAATTATAAAAAAAATAAATTAAAATTAATTCAGGAAAGAACTCGGTTAAATTAAAGTAATCAGAAACTGAAATTCAGAACTATAAATAATTTTTATTTTGTCATTCCTCTCCGTAATCTCGAACTTAGCCACAGGCTAGGACCATCCCCAAGATATTAATATTATTTATAAACTATTTATAGTTATAGGTCTTACACAGAATACGTAAACAAAACTTTAAAAATTAGTCCATTAAAAATTTTAGGGCGTCTAAATATTTATACACTTCAAATTTTCATAATAAGTCCGGAAAAAGTTCTCAGATTGAGAATGAAATATTGAAAATAGGAATATCAAAGTTGTTTTTAATTTTTCATTTACAGTTTGTCCAGCAAGGTCGCTTATCACTTAAATAAATTTATAAAAAAATAGTTATTATCTTGGTTAGCGTCTTATGAATAAAATAAAGATTATCCCGAATTTATAAATCAACCAAAAGTCGATCGGTCTTATAAAACTTTTAATAAATATTTTTTAAGCTAAAATTTTAATTACCTTTTTTCTGTTCATAATCTCTAGGAAGTTTTGAAAGAAGCATTGCACATGCTATTGCCAGATCATAAAATTGATCCGCGCTGTAAAGACCTAAATAAAACCTTTTATCGTAAAGTCGCCTTTGCTCATCGTGTACAGGATGTATTTCTATTGACTAAAAATAATAAGAATTGTTTTAAGAAGTGTTATAAAAAGTTAAATAGAATAAAATTTTGAACAATCTTTACTCGTATTTAAAATTAATATTGAAAGATATTAATGAACTTTAATTAAAAATTAAAAATTAAAAATTAAAAATTAAAAATTAAAAATTAAAATAGCTCTTGTAGATTATAATATAGTTTATAATATTATGGTTATGGTAAGAGATTTTTTTTTAACTGTTGAAAATGTAATAAAGTATATAAAGAAAAGTAAAACAAAAAATTTTAACTTGTTTGAAATCAGGAAACATTGTAACGTGATTTAAACTCATACAAGACTTAAAATTTTTGTTTATTAAAATTTTCAAAACAAGCCCATTTGCAAAACCAATGGAGTTATTAGCAATTAAATTGGAGCTAATTAGGAGCATTTTTCACTATACATATGATGTCAGCTACGTACCCCTGCCACAGTTTTTTAGAAGCTAATAACTCAATGGTTTTTAATTATTATAAAAAATAGAAAAATACGTATTAAATATTTTTTAATATATATTTTTAGAACATCTAACAATTTCAATACCATGCAAGAACCCTAATATCAACTCTACCGTGTACTTATAATGAAATTTTATTATCATTACAAACTAATTATAAAATTAATGAATCTTAAGCAAACCTTTTATTAATTACTTACTGGGCATTGAGGAAATTTCCTTCCTTCGGTTAATGATAATACGCAGAAAAGTGGAAATATAAACCACCAGGTCATTCGGAGTTCAATCATCTAAAAAATAAAATAAAGTTATTAATTGGATATATAATTGAAAAGGCTGCTGTCGAAAATGAATCTTTATTTGTGATTACATAAGATTAGGAAAACCCTGTAAACCCTGATTATTATTATTATTCTTTTTTTTTGCTAAAAATAAAAATTTTCAATCCACACCATTAAAAAAATTTCTTGAATTGCAAAAAAAAACTTTTTTATTAAATCTGTGATTTTAGAATTAAAAATTAGTCTTGGAATAATAAATAATCATAACTTAATCATAATTATATATATTATTCTATATTAAATATCAAATTGAATCTTTTTTTAAAAAAACGTACGATTAAAAATAAGATTTGTTTTAAATATTTTTAAATGTTCAACTTCATAGATTCAATGTTTGATTCATTACTTTTTAGACATTTTTTTGAAAAAGAACCCGTAATTTTTGATTATTTTTCTTTGGAAAGTGTATTAGTATTAGATCATAAAATATTTTTTCTTGTTATCTATTTTTTAAGATCCCGTTTGAAAATTTTTCGTAGGATTATGTTCAAAAAATAAAATAAATAAAATATCTTTTAATAGAGAAAATAAGAAAAAATCTGATTCTTTTTCAAAAAATGGCTGAGTAACGAAAAATGTTGTAAAGCATTGAAAACTGGACCTAAGAAACTGAAAGTTTAAGAAAGGTCTTAATTTTAGCTTTACTTTTAGGGAAAAATACTATAGAACCGATTTAATTAAAAAATACCCAATTTATTTTGTTAGAAATTACGTGAAGTTAATGTATATTTTGAGATGAATACTTTTAATGAAACTTGAAATTTTCATTAACAGGTGGTTGAAAATTCACAAAAAATAGTTTTTGAAAAAGTATCCCAAGACGGAAGTAATAAATCTTAATAAGAAGCGTTTATCAAAATTGAGTTTTTTTAAAGACCCTGGTCCAAAAAAATACCTAATAAGAATGACAATTAAAAATTCAACAGAATTTATGAAGTAAAAAATATATTTTATAATTACCTTAAAAGCCTTTAGAAAGTTGAAAATTGAAATAATAACATCAGAAAAAAAATCATTTATTTATACCCACCTTTTAATCTTCAAATACTAATCTGGGTGATTATTTTATTTAAATATAGAAATTATTCACGGAAAATTTGTGCTTCATTAAACGCCATAAAACTTTTAATTCTAGAAATATAATTTTATCAAGAAAATTATAAAAATTACTGAATTGGATTTACGTGATAAAACTTTATTTTCATTTCGTATAATTTTTTAAACTAAATTCTAATAAAATTACTGAGTATTTCCATTTTTATTTCAGTGAACACATATTTACTTTGCTTAAATTTTTTTTTATTAAAGATAATCAACATTTGCTACCTTTTTAGTAAGTTAAGAACCGCATAAATCATTAAGTTTTCATCGAAAATGAAAAGTATATTACAAGCCCGTGTCCATAAAGAATGATCCAAATCACTTGTAAATTATTCACGATGGTCAATTGCGATTTAGAGTATTCTCTTTTTATGGACAAAGGTGGTACACTACTTTTCTTGGTCTTCAACAGTGTCGAGAAAACCTGCCTTTTCCGTTGTAAATGCGTGCTTTTTGCCCACTTAAGGGCGCTCTGTCCACCACTGGGTGTTTTTTGCGAAGTATATTTGTAACTAAAATATTTGAACCATATATTTATTTATAATAAGTTTTTAATGAAAGAATCAATACTTTTCAGTATTTAGTACAAGAATATAAAAAAAAGTTAAAAATGTTTATTTATTTAAACAAATACGAGATCTGGGCTACTTGGATCAAAATTCTGCTTGACTCATATTGAAGATCATTCAATTCTAGGTGGAGGTATCGTGGGAAATTTTTCGCTAAACCTCTGCAGTAATGAGTTACAGCTAATTGTTTATAAAAAAAAAGTTAACAATGCTCTACAATTTATAAACAAATAATTAAGTTTAAGAAATCGCGCAAAAGCAATGTTTCTAAAATCAATACGTTCGTGGAAAAAGTTTATTTACTACGTTTGAAAAGAAAAAAAATGTTTATTGTTCTTTTTGGATGCAAAAGTTTTGACACAACAACTTTGAAAAAATGAATTATCAGATTCTAGATATCATGTAAAGACAATAGTTCTAAAACTTCCATAGATAAAAATGAGGTATACTACGTCCAAAAAGAAAAAAAAAATTGGTATCTTTTGTATTTTTCGGGTGGCAAAAATTTTCAGAAAATTAATTATATTATCAGATTTGAAATATCGAGTAAAAACGAAGTTTCTAGATATTTAATACTTTCAAAGAAAAAAATGAAATATTAGGGTCAAGGATGGGGTATTGAACACTTTAAGGAAATTCGTGACTTTAGTAATGAATAAAAATGAAAAATATAGTATTTTTTTAACGTAATAACTTTTTAAATGGCAATAATGAACATAATTCTTGAGGAATAAACGGTCATTTGCCTGATACGATCAATATTTTAATTTTAAATAGAGGTCTAGCAGAGAAAACCTAGAATACCAGGGATTTGGACACTAAGTACAAGGTTTTGGACACCATTCTTAAAACTATCTACATAATACATTTTTTTTAAATAATAATCAGAAAAATTATAAACAATCGGTATATAATGGCATTTAATTAATTTTTAATAAATTTTAAATAATTTTTAAATAAAAATAGAACTATTTATATAAAAATTTTTAATTATTAATTATTACCAATTTTTAATCAATTATAAAAGTTCATGCTACTAACGACTTGTCGAGTATTACTCTAGTCAAAATACGGGTTTGGTTGTATTTTTACTGGCAAACATGAGATTTGCTTTACTATTATGTTTTTTGGGTCTCTGAACACGAAAATTGGGGTCATTTCGTAAAGAAATGGGGGCTTCACCCCTAAAGTTGCAAAAAACTACCCCAAAATGGGGTGTTTTTTACATAGTTGCACTTTGAGCGCTCAGATTCGCACCATACGGGTTTTATGGGAACACACCTTTTAGGAGTAGTTTTAGCTGTTTTATGGGTGAAATATTGAATATTTCATTTATATGAAGGAGTCGAAATTCTTGATTAGAGACCCACAAAACTTATATATACATATGCTGGATGCAGAAAATGCGAAAATAGCAAAATCACCCCCTTTTCGTGAGTACTTTTAGCCAATTTAGGGGTGAAATTTTAATTATTTATGAAAAAGAAGTCGAAATTCTTGATCAGCGACCCAAAAAAACCCACATGGTGCAAATCTGAGCGCTCAAAGTGCAACTATATAAAAAACACCCCATTTTGGGGTAGTTTTTTGCAAATTTAGGGGTGAAGCCCCCATTTCTTTACGAAATGACCCCGATTTTCGTGTTCAGCGACCCAAAAAACATATAGTAAAGCAAATCTCATGTTCGCCAGTAAAAATACAACCCCCCCTCCGTATTTTGACTGGAGTATATAGGTGAACATAAGAAAATATTTTAATTAAAATTTTGTATTTATTCTAATTAATTGTAAATAAACAAAAATAGGGAACAAGAGAAAAAGAAACCTAGTCGGAGTAGTGAGAGTTCTTCTTGCTAATCGACATCACTGCATTATCATGTCAAAAACCGCATTTTTAAGTATATTTAAGATGGGTTCTTAGACATCTTAATTAAACGCATAAAAAAGGAAGAAAATGATTTTTTTTTTGTTATAAATTTAATGTTTGATGATTACTTGATCAAATAAATGCAAAAAAGTTGTTATTGTTAAAAAATATAAACAAAATAGTGATTTTATGTATCTCGTATCCTTAGTATTTCTGTTAAAAAACGATACCATATTAAGTAGTCTATTTTGATTCAGAGTTTTATTATTAAAAGTAATTAGTAATTTTCAAACAACCTAGATAGAGAAGAAAGTAACCTTTTAAAGAATATTTTTTTTTAAATTATATTTTTTAAATTATATTTAAAAAAAATATTACTTTAGGATTTTTTTTTTTAATTTTTAAAAAATATTAGGTCTCATTTTTGTTTTATTTTCGTAATCGGTTCGGTAATTGGTACCTTCTTGAACGATATATCGCTTATCTTTAATCTTAGGAAGCGGCTATTCATATATAATTTTTGCAATTTTTTTTTCTAAATATTTAAAATTATTTTTAGAAACTAATTTTTATAAAATACGTGGTATACTGTTAAAATCTTTTTTTAAAAATAAAGTTTTTTTATGTTAAGAAGATTATAAGTAACGTATATGCATTTCGCATAAGACAATATTTTTAATTGCTTTCAATGGGATTCATCATTTATCAGATCTGTCATTTATAATGCTTATATTTTCTTTATAAATAAAAATTTGTCTCTAAATTGTTTTAATTATTGTAAGTAATAAGTTCAACTATTACCCTATAACATTATTTTTATCTTTTTAGTGTTTTTTCTTTTATATTTTTTAGATTTACCAAAAAATCCCATGATAACGGTCCCCTGACCCCGATCGCTATGTTTCTCCACAACGAGTAGCACCGTATACTTTTAAATTTTCATTCTCCCTTCTACCTCCCGGCTCCCTTGCGAATAAGCTCTTATAATATGCAGTCTACTCCATCTAGTTCTTTGTGTATATATTATATCTATATGATAATCTCCCAAGGCAACTGCGTCACTAAAGCAGATAATATTATTATAATAATATTGTGTTGTGCCTTGTGCGTCACTGACGCTCAACAATAATGATCTTTTAAAACTTTTATAATAAGCTTTTTAAAAATTGTTATTTTTTTGTGTCCAAAATTCTTGCATTACGAAATACTGCTTTTTGCGAAGTCGTCTTGGGTGAATTTTAAAGTGCATAGGAAAAAGTGCAAAGAAATATAAAAATTATTGCATTTACAAACTACAAGTGGTAAGTAATACTTAAGAAGCGGAAGAAGGCAAGAAGCGATTATCATACTCCAGAATTTCATTTCAATTACATAATGTAATGCAACAGAACTTATAATATATATTTTACGATTAGAGTCCGATCTCTGGACAATGCTAAGACTATCCGGTCAAAGCTAGCTTTATCCAAGCCGTATTGGATAATAACAAAGACACTAATATTGGATAATAAAGTCCGATTCTCGACAATTTTTATTTTTTTGTAAAGTTAACTTTATCCAAGTGAGCTGGATAAAGCAAGATTCGTATAAATTTAATACAGTATAGTAAAAAAACAAAAAAATATCTAGTAACTTTTTTTTTTTTAAATTTATTATCTTACCGCTATCATATTTTTGTATTCAATTAAATTTTTTAATATACAATTAGTCAATTAACTATAATTTTATTTATTTTACAATATATAATATAATTTAATAAATTTTATAAAGTTTGCAGTTTTTATTTTTTTCAATTGATATTAATTTTTCAAATTTAAAATTCAAATGCAAATATTTGTTTAGATTTTTTGTCAAATAAAAACAAATAATTTATAAGTTAACCATATAAATTTTATTTAAAAACTTTATAAAATTTATTGAATTATAGTTTATTGTAAAATAAACAAAATTAAAGTTAAATTGACTAATTGTATTATTAAAAAATTTAATTGAATACAAAAATATGATAGCGGTAAAATAATAGAATTTTCTAAAAAAAGTTACTAGATATTTGTTGGTTTTTTACTATATTGTATTAAATTTTATACGAATCGGGATTTATCCAGCTTGCTTGGATAAAGTTAGTTTATCCAAGCGTTACCGGTTAATGTTGAATAAAAAAATAAAAATTGTCGCGAATCGGACTTTATCAAACACGGCATGAATAAAGCTAGCCTTAACCGGATAGTCTTAGTTTTATCAAGAGATCGGACTCTAACCGTAACATATATAAGTTCTGAATATATTTATAATCAAAAATCTTCCTTAATTTGAAAAATTAATTGCTGTCGGAACCGATCAGCTTCCATTATTGTTAAAAAAACTTGCATAATTCAAAATCTTTACTTAAAATTCCCAAAAAGAATTTTGAAATTCTTCAAATTTACACAGGTTTTCTTTTAAATTATATATATGTTATACCCCATTTGTGAAATTGACCAATTCACGAACTGGTCAAGTGAATTGACCAATTCGTGAACTGATCAAAGCTAAGAAAATTAAACTGACTAGTTCGTGAAATGGTCAAATTATTTGACCAGTTCGTTAATTGGTAAAAAAAAATAAAGATTATTTAAGCACTAATTTGTGACCATAAAGCGAATGCACATGGGTAGTCCATTAATTGAAATATTAATGGTTGCGGTCGGGACTAAAAATATTTCGGGCAATATCGTTGAATTTTTTTAGGTGCGTGTGGATTGTTAGTTTATATACATAAACAATAAATAATTAAATTATATAAATAAAATTAATAAAAAAAAGTAAATAATGTGGATGAATAAAAAGTTGTGGCCAGGAATATAATTATTGCCTTATTATATGTAAAGGTAACTTAATTGCCCAATTATTAATATAAAATGAGTCATCAACTCCAAAATTTTTAGATTTGTTTTTCAGAATCCAGTTCAGCTTTTATAATATATAGGCTTAGCCAAGGCTTGGCCTTGGGAAAGAATAATTAATTTGAATTTTTTTAAGAATTTTGTATGTTCATGTTTGAATTTAGTAACATCTGTCATCAGAAACTCGATGAATAAATTTTGAGTAGTCAATATGAATGGTTTTTCAAATAATGAATATTTTTGCCTGGAAAGTTTTTCCGTGAAAAGTGCCTAAATTTTTTTTGTTTGATTTTTTAAGTTTTACTATAATTATATTATCTAAAATTTTTCTTTTGTTTTTTTTCAAATTTTTCTATTATTATAAAAAAAAATGTTATTTTATTTTATTAAATTTTTTTTTAGTTAAGCTGTAAGATGGACAAGCTGGAAGAACTAAGAATAACACCTGAGGGCATTTTATGCATAGTAATAGATGACGTATTACGTTATTTGGATGTTAAAAGTTTGGGTAGAGGAGCTCGTGTATGCAAGTAAATAAGATAATATAAATTAAAAATTGTTTTTGATTAACTTAACTATTTCCAAAATACCGTAATTTTTGAGAAACAAATATTTAAAATACTTAAATATTATTATAAGCTCAGATTGAAGGAGCTCATACCAGTTTAGTTGTACTAAAAGTCACAAATGGACAAATGTTAGTTTGATTTACTTGAAATTTTAAGCAGAGCAACCTAATTGTGCGCACTTATGTAAAGTGTATGTATTTCTATCACCTAAAAAAATCCTTTTTCTCAGTGTTAGAATCTTTTATCAAAAAAATTCTACCCTGGAAATTTCTTTAAAATTTATGAAATTTGGAGACTGCTAAAGCAACTGGAAGTTTTGAATAATATTTCATTAATTGTATATTATTTCTTTAAATATAATAATGCTTTTAATCGGTAATTCCATGGATAAATATCTCAAAATGGAACTCAAGGTCTCAAAAATAAAAAAAATTTTTTTCGATAAAAAATCTATAAAATAGATGATTCCCCAAGTCTGAAGGTTCTCTATACTTTTTTAAGAGTGTTATGTTGTTTTAAAGTTTTTTTCTTTTAAACTGATCTCCTCAGCCACCGTTTTTGAAGGTCCCGTAAAAAACTCTAAAAAGTAATTTAAAAATTAATTAAAATAGATTATTAAATTGAATAAAAATGAAAAATTTTAAAACGGGGTTTTCTTGATTTTTGTGTACTTTAACCAGTTAAAGCTATCTTTAACGGTTGGAGGTATATTAACGGTAACATATGTAAACTTAATCTATATTTATTAGTCAATTAAAAAAAAAATATAGTAGCTATATTTTTTAATTCGCTAATAATTATATATATTAATGATTTTATATTCATTACTTTATTTAATAAGATATTTATTTATTAAAATACCTATTATTATTGCTATAAAAACTGATATCAACTTATCTTTTTTCTTTTCATTAGCTGGAATTTCTATCTAATATTTATGTCGATTAAAATGTTTTCAAAAAAACAATCTAAATCATAATTTAATGTATGAAACTGTTAAAAAAATAAATTTACTTGACCTTAAAATATGCAAATATTAGATATGTTTTTATCTATTCTATATTTACTAACAATCTGAAATATATTCAAAAGTAAAATGTGCATGCACCTTTATAAAAAAAATAGTTAAAGGTGTTTAAAAATAGTTTTCCATTATAGGTAGTTTAAATAAATAATGTATACACAAAGGGGGGGGGGTGAATATTCGGCGAAATCTGCTCTGCAGATGAGCGACGTGAGATTCTCAGGAAATGGTGCTTTTTTGGTGACAAAAAACCTCCCGAAGTCGGTTTTCAATTTTGATAACCGGTTTTCACGATATTGGCCAAAATTTGCTCCATTTAAATAACATTGGAAACGTGAGTTTTTGAAAATAGCGCGAAAATTTGGGGGGGGGGGGCTACACTTTTCTAACATATACTAATCGACTCGAATATCAATTACCTTCAATCTCCATATGATAAATTGAGGGGCAATTCGTGTGCTCATACTTTTTAAAGCTGTTTTCTGAGCGGAATTTTTAGTTTTTAATTTTTAAAAATTCATCACACCAAATAGAAACAATCGATTTGGACGTGCAAGGTCTCTAAAATTTTGTCAAAGGGTCTACTTTTTTATGGTTAGTTTTTTTTTGACTTACCTCTGCATAACATAACCTAAAATTGCAAGAAACTACGAAAAACCTTAAAAAATGGCAGTTTTGCCATTGAAATTTTTTTATGAACAGTAGATATAAATTTTTTGAAAAAACAGGAAAAGACTACATGCAAAATCACAATTTTTTAGAAGAAGATTTTTCTATTTTTTGCTAAAAATTACTGCTTTATCGACAGCGCAAAGTAAAAAATTTTCCTTTTTCAAACTTTGGGCTTACGCAGCTAAAAATTTTTAAATGGGACCCCCCAATTTTTTTTTTCTAGAAGTTACACATTTTTCATGTACTTTCACGTGAAAAAAGTTTTTTTTTGATTTGGGACAGCCTAACTTCCAAAACTTTAATTTTCGTTAAAAATAAATGTTTTTTTTCGAGTTTTACTCCAGCCAAAATACGGGTTTGGTTGTATTTTCACTGGCGAACACGAGATTTGCTCTATTATAGGTTTTTTGGATCGCTAAAGATCAAAATCGGGGTCATTTCGTAAACAAAGTGGGAGCTTCACCCTTAAATTTGCAATAACTACCCCCAAAAGGGGGTTTTTTTAAACATATTTACATTTTGAACAAAAATTAAAGTTTTGGAGGTTAGGATGCCCCAAATCAAAAAAAAACTTTTTTCACGTGAAAGTACATGAAAAATGTGTAACTTCTAGAAAAAAAAAATTGGGGGGTCCCATTTAAAAATTCTTAGCTGCGTAAGCCCAAAGTTAGAAAAAGGAAGATTTTTTACTTTGCTCTGTCGATAAAGCAGTAATTTTTAGCAAAAAATAGGAAAATCTTTTTCTAAAAAATTGTGATTTTGCATGTAGTTTTTCCCTGCTTTTTTAAAAAATTTATATCTACTGTTCATAAAAAAATTTTAATGGCAAAACTGCCATTTTTTAAGGTTTTTCGTCGTTTTTTGCAATTTTAGGTTATGTTATGCAAAGGTGAGTCAAAAATAAACTAACCACAAAAAAGTAGACCCTTTGACAAAATTTTTGAGACCTTGCACGTCCAAATCGGTTGTTTCTATTTGGTGTGATGAATTTTTAAAAATTAAAAACTAAAAATTCCGCTTAGAAAACAGCTTTAAAAAGTATGAGCTCACGAATTGCCCCTCAATTTATCATATGGAGATTGAAGGTAATTGATATTCGAGTCGATTAGTATATGTTAGAAAAGTGTAGCCCCCCCAAATTTTCGCGCTATTTTCAAAAAACCACATTTCCAATGTTATTTAAATGGAGCACATTTTGGCCAATATCGTGAAAACCGGTTATCAAAATTAAAAACCGACTTCGGGAGGTTTTGTGTAACCAAAAAAGCACCATTTCCTGAGAATCTCAAGTCGCTCTTCTCCAGAGCAGATTTTGCCGAATATTCACACCCGCCCCTTTTAAAACTTTCTTTTAAACATCAATTTTCATGTATAGAGTTGTATATTAGGTTTTAATAATCATTTGTCATTAAAAAAAAATTTAATGCTGCCGGAATTCCGGTTGCCACAAACGGAAATCCGGTTGCTGCAACCGGCATTCCAGTTGCCGCAAACGGAATTATTGTTCAGTGTAGATATTTCGATGAAAAATAAACTCTAAGCTTAAAAATAAACTTATTTTTTATTAATAATAAACATAATTTTTGTTTTCCCAGAAGAATTACTTTTTTTTAGCTTTTCTATGCTTTTTAGGCAAAAAATGTCAAAAAATCAAGAAACCCCCATTTTCGTGAAAATTGTTCATATTAATTGAATTTTAATAATCTATTGTGTTTAATTTGTCAAATTCTGATGTTTTATTTCAAGTATAACAAAATTACTATCCCCGTGCAAAATTTCCTGCAGGATTCAAATTTTTTGTCAGATTTCTATTTGGTCACGTGACTAAAAGGGAAATCGGCAAAATAACTAACAAGTCAAAATTGAAAAAAGTGAAAAATTCACGAAAATCGGTATTACGTGGGTGGTTACAACTAAAATTACACTTGGAAAATTTTTTTTCAGTCAAATATATGCAATTTTGACAAATTTTAAGAATAAAAATTTTTTTATAGTGGAAAACTTTTTGGCTGATTTCATTTAAAGTTAGGACAAAGATTAAGATTTGAATTTTCCAGTGAATAGGCACCGAATAGAACAAATCTGACTGGAAATTCCAGTTCCTCATCAAAATTCACATCGAAAACCTATTTTTTTTTTCAACGTTTTTTTGAGCTTTTTTTCGGAACTTTAAAAAATGGTGGCTGAGGAGAGCAGTTTTACCAAAATACTTTATAACAGCATAACACCCTTTAAAAGTAAAAAAACCTTTAGATTTGGGATCATCATCTATTCTGAAGTCATCATTTATTTTTAAGTTTTTTTATCTAAAGAAAAATTAGTGCTATTTATCCATGGAATTACCCTTAAATGAAAAAAAAATATTTTATTTTAAGGTATTGGAATGAAGCTGTAAAAAGACAGTTTTCAAAACGCGGGATTCAGATTTTATCATTTAACGCAATAGAAATCGTAGAAGATTTTCCATCAAAGTTCAAAAGGAGTTACCATTTCGAAAACCGTTTAAGAAATAAGCCTTTTTTTTGCTTATTATTTACAAGTGGAGCTTCGTATTGTAACATAGACGAAAGTAATTTAGATTTCTTTAATTTTTAATCTTGAATTTATTACCATGATATACTCCAGTAAAATCACGGTTTTGGTGGTATTGTTTGTGGCCGCTACCAGATTTGGTCTACTATAGGTTTTTTGGGTCGCTGAACACGAAAATCGGGGTTTTTTCTATGCGCAATTGGGGCTTGACCCTTAAATCGGGCAAAACTGCCCCTAAAAAGGGCATTTTTGTTGTATTCATTGTAAGCCTTTGAAATTTGGTATACGGGGGTTTTTTGGGTCGCTGATAACAAATATTGCAGTTATAACTATGAAAAATTACCCCTTGACCCTTAAATCGGGCAAAACTGCCCTTAAAAGGGCATTTTTGCTGTATTCATTGTAAGCCTTTGAAATTTGGTATACGGGGGTTTTTCGGGTCGCTGATAACGAATATTGCAGTTATAACTATGAAAAATTACCCCTTCACCCTTAAATGGGCAAAACTGCCCTTAAATAGGGCATTTTTGCTGTATTCGCTGTAAGCCTATGAAATTTGGTATACGGGGGTTTTTTGGGTCGCTGATAATGAATATTGCAGTTAAAACTATGAAAAATTACCCCTTCACCCTTAAATTGGGCAAAACTGCCCTTAACTAGGGCATTTTTGCTATATTCAATGTAAGCCTTTGAAATTTGGTAAACGGGGGTTTTTTGGGTCACTGATAACAAATATTGCAGTCATAACTATGAAAAATTACCCCTTGACCCTTAAATCGGGCAAAACTGCCATGAAAAGGGGTGTTTTCGCTACTTTCAATCTAGCCATTCAAAATTTGGTGTAATAGGTTTTTTTGGGGCACTGATCACAAAAATCGATGTCTTTTCAATTAAAACGTAACTCTTTAACCTTATATTAGCCGAAACTACTCCTAAAAGGGGCACTTTCGCTATATTCGTTCTAGCCTTCTAAGACTCAGTCTAATAGGGTTTTTTAGGTCGATTTTCACAATAAACAGCCCTTGAAGGGTTATTTTGAGGCATAATAAAAGTTTTGTTTAATGCAAAAAAATTTTTTTTTAATTTTTGAAAAATTTTTCAAATGATAAAACATTTGCTTACCTTTATTTTATAAATAAGATAATTTGTAAAATGTATGATTCATTTATTTATAGCTTTCAAACCTTTTAGGAGTAGTTTTAGTAAATTTGAGGCTGAAGACCTAATTTTTAATTGAAAAAAACGCGATTTTCGTGATCAGCGACCTAAAAAACCCTTTAAGACCAAATCTTGGAGGGTTAGAGCGAAAGTAGAAAAAACACCCCTTTTAGGGGTACTTTTGGCCAATTTAAGGGTGAAGGGGTTATTTTTCATAGTTATAACTTTAATATTCGTGATCAGTAACCCCAAAAACCTTTATTAGACCAAATCTTGGAGGGCTAGAGTGAAAGTTGCAAAATTACCCCTTTCAGGGGTAGTTTTGGCTAATTTAAGGGTGAAGAATTAAGTTTTAATTGAAAAGACAACGATTTTTGTGATCAGCGACCCAAAAAACCCTAATAGGTCGAATCTTGGAGGGATAGAGTGAAAGTAGTGAAAACACCCCTTTTAGGGGTAGTTTTGTCCAATTTAAGGGTAAAGGGGTAATTTTTCATAGTTATAACTGCAATATTCGTTATCAGCGACCTAAAAAACCTCCGTATACCAAATTTCAAAGGCTTACAGTGAATACAGCAAAAAATCCCTTTTTAGGGGCAGTTTTGCCCAATTTAAGGGTGAAGGGGTAATTTTTCATAGTTGTAACTGCAATATTCGTTATCAGCGACCCGAAAAACCCCCGTATACCAAATTTCAATGGCTTACAATGAATACAGCAAAAATGCCCTTTTTAAGGGCAGTTTTGCCCGATTTAAGGGTCAAGCCCCAATTGCGCATAGAAAAGACCCCGATTTTCGTGTTCAGCGACCCAAAAAACCTATAGTAGACCAAATCTGGTGGCGGCCACAAACAATACCACCCCCCCCCGTGATTTGACTGGAGTAATATGTAACTTATTAACCTTGACTTGAATAAATAATCTTTAACAATTATCATGATAGTAAATTCAAAAATAGTATTTCTCACAGAACTATTAATATAAATTTTAATTTATTGTAGAAAATTATTTTTTATTATTTTCTTATTTATAAAAAATAAGAAAGTTAAATAAAATTATAACGATCAGAATGGAACAAATTTTTTTATGAAATGTTATCTTTATTTCATTGACGTTTCGAAAGACTAGCTTTCCTTGTCAAAATCTGAAAAAATACATTTGAGTTATATAAAAAAAATTTTTTTTAAAAACAATTATGTACACTTTTTTATAATATTCGAAAAACTTACAATTAAAAGATAAAATTTATTTAAATTTTAACTTTTTATTTTTGTTCTTAACATTAATGAGTCTGCTGTTAAACTAAATGTTATTTTTGATTTTAAGTTTAATAAGTCTAGAAAAAGAGTTTTTATATAAAAAAAGGGGGAAAAAAGGAAAAAACTTCTTATTACACATGTAAATTATGAACTACCACTTATAAATTATACTATTTTTTTAAGTGTTACGTTATATATATGTATACATTTACAAAATATCTGTTCTATGTTATATGACATTAACTTTGATTTTAATGTAATTTCAAAATGTAAAAACTGTGACTACGTATATATAGGCCAATCAGGACGGAAATTAAGAAAACGGATTGTAGAGCATAAAACAGACTACGACAATAAACACAAAGATTCCATTTTTTACAAACATCAACTACATACCAACCATGATTTTGACTTTAACGAAACGACAATAATAGATACCGAATCAAATTATTATAAAAGAACCTTCTCTGAAATGACACACATTCAAATCCATCAGAAAACTCTGAATCGTAAACAAGACACTCAACATTTAAAATATTTTTTTAAAAACACTATCAATCTGATAAAAAAACGAGTAAAAAGACGCTAACATATCACCAATTAGAACTTAAAAATTCTTACAAAAAAATATTTTTCTTTCGACCCCTATTAACACTATATACTTTTTTATCCAAAATAATCATTTTCAAATTGAAAAAAACAAAAAAATAGGGATGTAAATATACATTTCCAAAAAAATTTTTTTTCAATAAAATTTAGTTCAAACAGTTCAATAAAATTTAGTTCAAACATGTCAATAAAAAATAAAAATCAAAAATTAAAAAATAAAAAAATAAAAAAGTTTTTTTAATGTCAACGGTTTAAAAAAATTCTTTAATTTTTATTTTTTAAAAAATTCCCCTTTTAAAAAATTGAAGTCATAAAAACTAGTCCTTCATATATATCTATACATAAATATTTATTTTTAAATTAAAAAAATTTTTGTATTATTCGGCCAATTTCAAAGAAATTACATTAAAATCAAAGTTAATGTCATATAACATAGAACAGATATTTTGTAAATGTATACATATATATAACGTAACACTTAAAAAAATAGTATAATTTATAAGTGGTAGTTCATAATTTACATGTGTAATAAGAAGTTTTTTCCTTTTTTCCCCCTTTTTTTATATAAAAACTCTTTTTCTAGACTTATTAAACTTAAAATCAAAAATAACATTTAGTTTAACAGCAGACTCATTAATGTTAAGAACAAAAATAAAAAGTTAAAATTTAAATAAATTTTATCTTTTAATTGTAAGTTTTTCGAATATTATAAAAAAGTGTACATAATTGTTTTTAAAAAAAATTTTTTTTATATAACTCAAATGTATTTTTTCAGATTTTGACAAGGAAAGCTAGTCTTTCGAAACGTCAATGAAATAAAGATAACATTTCATAAAAAAATTTGTTCCATTCTGATCGTTATAATTTTATTTAACTTTCTTATTTTTTATAAATAAGAAAATAATAAAAAATAATTTTCTACAATAAATTTTAAATCGGAACGTGAAAATAGTATTTAATACTTTTTTCAAATTAAGAAAAATTTTCCCTTTTTTTCTTATAATTTAATAAATTGGCATTGGATTAAGAAAAACATGCCCAACCAAATTATCACACGTAACCAACCATCACGTATGTGCAAAGAAAAATACATTTGCAACAATATCAAAAAATGTAACAAGAAAAAACACAAAAAAATTGAATTAGTTACAAGATCAACTGGCGATATGAGGAACATCAACGATATTTTCAAATACATCAAAATAAATTATGATACCAAAACTCATGAAATTAGTGTACAGATAGTCAAACTCATAAAAAAATTAACGAAAGCTATCCAACATAAAAAGTTTTTATTGACATGTAGAACTAAAGATCTTATTCCTAAACATATTCAAAATTTCGTAAGTAAACTTAATTATTTTTCTTTAAGCAGTAACAGTATTAAGAAAAAGTTCAAATTTCTTTCTAAAAATATCTCTCGGAAAATTTTAAATTATATTATTCAAGACTTACATTTTAATATTAATTTCATCGAAAAAAATTTAAAACCTTTAAAATTAATTCTAAAAAATAATCTTAACCCAACCCTATTAATTAAATATTACACTTTTTTGAAAAAAATAAAAACAGATATAATAACTAAAATGACACACACACACAATAATAAACTTGAAAAACTGTCGCGACAGAGTAGTCTCCCTCTAACACTCAACAGTAGCAATAACAATAATACAAATACTCAAAACAACACAACTATTAATAATAAGATAATTGACGAAAATTTTACCAATACTCTAGAATACAATACTATTAAACAAAATTGGCTAGTAAATCTCACGAATATTACGATTCCTCAAGAAGTTTGTGAAATTTTATCACTAGGAGATAATTTTAACTTTACAAATGAATTAAATAAATCAGATTATTTTGAATTACTTAAGTCTTTACAGTTTTCAATGTACAGAATTATAAAACGTAATAATAATAGTGATAAAATTTATCGCAAAGTTATCAGTGCAGTTAACAAAAATTTACACAACAAAAATCACATTAGTTATACAGATAAACAAATTGCAAAAAAACTAAATTTAACAAAAAAATTTTTAAAAAACAATCCTGATATACTAGTTACAAAGGCTGACAAAGGCAATAGTACAGTTATACTAACCTACGAATTTTATAATAACAAAGTAGAAAATGAATTATTAAATACAGACAGTTACATACAGATAGATCACAACCCGCTAGAAGAATTTACTAAACAAACCTTAAAATTCCTCAAAGAATGGAACATTTTACGTGTATTTAACTGCGATGAATGTTTTATAGATATTGAATTAGACATAAGTAATACAAACTTACCTCGTGCTTATGCACTTATAAAAATACACAAAAACGGGTTCCCAATACGAATTATTGTTTCTTTTATTAACAGCCCCTTATACATATTTGATAAATGCTTAACCAAATTTTTACAAAAATACATCCGAAAACCTTGTTCAACAGTTAAAAATAGCAAAGAAATCATAAATCTACTAAAAAATAATGTAATCCCTGATGAATATGAACTAGCATCTTTAGATGTGGTAGCTATGTTTCCAAGCATTCCCCATAATTTAGTCATGCAGGCAATAGAAAGAAATTGGGAATTTCTAGCTAATATCTTACCTATTCCCAAATCGGAATTCTTATTAGGCATTAACTTTTTATTAACTTCAACTTACTTACAATTTAACAACAAATATTATAAACAAATTAAAGGTCTACCAATGGGTTTTTGTTCATCACCATTTTTTTGCGAACTGGTTATGGACCACTTGGAAAAATCAGCTTTAGCAACATTAAAAAGTAGTTTAGTACTAAATAATTCCTCAAACTTTTTCTCTTCTCCTCCAAAAGAATGTAAATCTCCGGTAATATTTTATAAACGTTATGTTGATGACATTTTTATAATTTTTGACAAAAAATATAATGAAAAAATCCTTAATACTTTTAATAATTACAATTCAGGTATCAAATTCACAATAGAAAATGAAGATATTTCTGATCATTGCATAAATTTTCTTGATATAAAAATTTACAGAAACAATAATTCTTTTGCTTCTACCAATTGGTATCGCAAAAATACCTACTCAGGACGCTACTTAAATTTTCATTCTCACCATCCAACTCACCAAAAAATTGCAATGGTGTACAACTTAATCGACAATTGCATACTTTTGTCAGATAAAAAATTTCAAAATGATAACATTCAAATTGCAAAAAAATTTTTGATTTGTAATAATTACCCGTCGGATTTCATAAATAAATACATTACTAAACGAATTTGTCATTTAAAAAACAATAATGTACAAAATAACGACAAAGTAAATTCAATAGATTGGCTAATATTACCCTTTTACAAATACTTAAACCAAAATATTATTAATAATCTAAAAAATCTTAACGTTATTATCATTAATAAAAATATTAATAAGTTCAATAACCTCATAAAACTCGGTAAGGACAAACTGGAAAAAATGGAAACCAGAGACATAGTTTACAAAATAAAATGTAAAAACTGTGACTACGTATATATAGGCCAATCAGGACGGAAATTAAGAAAACGGATTGTAGAGCATAAAACAGACTACGACAATAAACACAAAGATTCCATTTTTTACAAACATCAACTACATACCAACCATGATTTTGACTTTAACGAAACGACAATAATAGATACCGAATCAAATTATTATAAAAGAACCTTCTCTGAAATGACACACATTCAAATCCATCAGAAAACTCTGAATCGTAAACAAGACACTCAACATTTAAAATATTTTTTTAAAAACACTATCAATCTGATAAAAAAACGAGTAAAAAGACGCTAACATATCACCAATTAGAACTTAAAAATTCTTACAAAAAAATATTTTTCTTTCGACCCCTATTAACACTATATACTTTTTTATCCAAAATAATCATTTTCAAATTGAAAAAAACAAAAAAATAGGGATGTAAATATACATTTCCAAAAAAATTTTTTTTCAATAAAATTTAGTTCAAACAGTTCAATAAAATTTAGTTCAAACATGTCAATAAAAAATAAAAATCAAAAATTAAAAAATAAAAAAATAAAAAAGTTTTTTTAATGTCAACGGTTTAAAAAAATTCTTTAATTTTTATTTTTTAAAAAATTCCCCTTTTAAAAAATTGAAGTCATAAAAACTAGTCCTTCATATATATCTATACATAAATATTTATTTTTAAATTAAAAAAATTTTTGTATTATTCGGCCAATTTCAAAGAAATTACATTAAAATCAAAGTTAATGTCATATAACATAGAACAGATATTTTGTAAATGTATACATATATATAACGTAACACTTAAAAAAATAGTATAATTTATAAGTGGTAGTTCATAATTTACATGTGCACTGAAAAAAAGAAACAAAGACATCGCTTGGTTTTTATAAGCGCAGCGAATGGATTTTGAATACAAGCAAATAGGTAATATTTTCTAGTCACAGAGAGAGGTGGTTTTCAGACTCGACGCTAAGTTAAAGAACCAACCGTGCTCGCTAGAAAAAATCCTCGCGTTTATCGTAGATTTTTCTAAGCGCCGTTTCCTGTTATTCTTCCTTGGTACTTAAGAAATATTATAATAGAATATTTTACTTTAAGTATACTAAATTTTTATTTTAATTCATGGATATATTCAAACTTTAATACATATACTATAGCAACATATGTATATGCGTTGGTGATTCCAAGTCTAATGCCTTAAAAATAGTAAGGGGCGGAGTTCAGTAATATGACTTGTCCTCGCGCTTAGAAAAATCTATGCGTTTCCCGTAGAAATTCCAAGCGGCGACGATTTAAAATATTTCTAAAGAATATGGTGAGATTGCATAAGCGATGAGCTTAGAAAACTGCTAGTGCTCTTGGTTGGTCGTAAAAACTAAGCGCTACCCGTGGTTCTTTTTTTCAGTGTGTAATAAGAAGTTTTTTCCTTTTTTCCCCCTTTTTTTATATAAAAACTCTTTTTCTAGACTTATTAAACTTAAAATCAAAAATAACATTTAGTTTAACAGCAGACTCATTAATGTTAAGAACAAAAATAAAAAGTTAAAATTTAAATAAATTTTATCTTTTAATTGTAAGTTTTTCGAATATTATAAAAAAGTGTACATAATTGTTTTTAAAAAAAAATTTTTTTTATATAACTCAAATGTATTTTTTCAGATTTTGACAAGGAAAGCTAGTCTTTCGAAACGTCAATGAAATAAAGATAACATTTCATAAAAAAATTTGTTCCATTCTGATCGTTATAATTTTATTTAACTTTCTTATTTTTTATAAATAAGAAAATAATAAAAAATAATTTTCTACAATAAATTTTAAATCGGAACGTGAAAATAGTATTTAATACTTTTTTCAAATTAAGAAAAATTTTCCCTTTTTTTCTTATAATTTAATAAATTTTAATTTCTTTGTTAAGTGTTAGGAGTAATCGATAAAATTCATTACCCAACAAGAAACTTTTTTAAAACACCAGTATCAGCGATAGTTGCAACACGTGGAGTATTCATAGACGATGTTGAGTTGAATTTAAAAGCTTATGATACTTTGGGTATGTTTTTACCATCAAATTTATCAATAGATACAAAAGCTATTTTACAATGCTTGTACAGTGAGCCAGAAGAAGAATATTCAAAATATGCAGAAGAAACTATGCGGGAATTATTTAATGATAAATATGAAGATCATTGTTTATTAATTTTTAACGATATGAGTAAGGGCGCAAAAGAAGTTTGGGTGAAAGAGTTGAATAAACTTGTTTTTGAAAGTTTAAAAGAAAAGTGAGTTATTAGCTTTATTAAAATTATGTATGAATTGGTTTGATTGCGATCTATACTAGTTGGTTGAATTTTCAATACAAACAACAATCTACCCATATTTAAGAGGGGAAGGCTATGAAATGCTATGTTTTTTCAGATAGGATTTTTTCATGAAGAAGTTGAAATAAATGAATAAAATTTTAGGAGAATATTTTTTAAATATTAACTTTGAAAATGCTAAGAGTCTTTCTTAGCCAAAACAGCAATCGTTGCCAGGTTAAATATAATAGCTTGAAAAAATTTTCTAATAAAGTATATATGATTCAGTAAATCCATTTTTGCCATTAGTTTTCCGGAAAAACTCCGGAAAACTCCGGAAAATAGGAAAACGTGTTTTTGGAAAAACCGAAATATCTCATTTGCCGCCATTTTTTTTTTTTTAAATTTTTTCTACCGAAATTCCATCGATCTGACCATAAAAAAATTTCTATTTCGGCCATTAAGGAGCGATTTTAGTCTGTGTTAAATTTTTTTTACATTTTTATTACTTATTTATGTAATAAACCATAAGAGGTTACATAAATTGACTTTTTTTCTTTCAGAATCGAATAGAGCAGTTGAAAATAAAATAAAATTTGCTTTTTATGATGAAAATTAACCGAGTTATGGTCAACTAAAGATAATGAATTTATTCCAATTTTAGGGTTAATAGCGATATTATAACTTGAAAAATGCATCGTAAAAAGAAAAGTTGAAATTAGTATATTAGTATATACTCCAGTCAAAATACGGGGGGGGGGGGGGGTTGTATTTTTACTGGCGAACATGAGATTTGCTTTACTATATGTTTTTTGGGTCGCTGAACACGAAAATCGGGGTCATTTCGTAAAGAAATGGGGGTTTCACCCCTAAATTTGCAAAAAACTACCCCAAAATGGGGTGTTTTTTACATAGTTGCACTTTGAGCGCTCAGATTTGCACCATATGGGTTTTTTGGGTCGCTGATCAAGAATTTCGACTTCTTTTTCATAAATAATTAATTTTTCACCCCTAAATTAACTAACAAAAGGGGGTGATTTTGCTACTTTCGCACTTTGAGCAACCAGGATATGTCCATGTAGGTTTTTTGAGTCGCTCTTTAAGAATTTCGACTTATTTTTCATAAATAATTAAAATTTCACCCCTAAATTGGCTAAAATTACCCCGAAAAGGGGGTGTTTTTGCTATTTGGGCACTTTGAGCAACCAGGATATGTCCATATAGGTTTTTCGGGTCGCTAATCAATAATTTCGAGTTATTTTTCATAAAAATTCAATATTTCACCCTTAAATTAGCTAAAACTACCCCTTAAAAGGGTATTTTTGCTATTTTCGCACTTTGTGCATCAAGGATATGTATATATAGGTTTTGTGGGTCTTTAATCAAGAATTTTGACTCCTTTTTCATAAATATTGAATATTTCACACATAAAACTACTCCCAAAATGTGTGTTTTTGCTATTTTCACACTTTGAGCATTCCGATTATGTCCATTCAGAACCCTGGGCCGCTGATCAATAAAAATTTGTTATTTTTTTTTATAAAAAATTAATACTTACCTGAAAAATAAATTATTATAGTGAAGGTAAAAATGAATAAATAAAACTTAATATTTTTTTTTTTTAAATGCATGCTCAAGAAATACTTAAGAAAAATAACTCGAAATTCTTGATTAGCGACGGAAAAACCTATTCTGACATATACTGGATGCTCAAAGTGAACAATTAGCAAAAACACCCCTATTAGGGATAGTTTTAGCTATTTTAAGGGTGAAATTTTGAATATTTATGAAAAATAAGTCGAAATTCTTAATTAGCGACCCGAAAAACCTATATGGACATATCCTGGTTGCTCAAAGTGCCCAAATAGCAAAAACACCCCTTTTAGGGGTAGTTTTAGCTAATTTAAGGGTAAAATATGGAATATTTATGAAAAATAAGTCGAAATTCTTTATTAGCGACCTAAAAAACATATTCTGGTTGCTCAAAGTGCGAAAATAGCAAAATCACCACCTTTTCGGGGGTAATTTTAGCCAATTTAGGGGTAAAATTTTAATTATTTATGAAAAATAAGCCGAAATTCTTAATCAGTGACCCAAAAAATCTATACGGACATATCCTGGTTGCTCAAAGTGCGAAAATAGCAAAAACCTCCCCTTTTCGGGGGTATTTTTAGCCAATTTAGGGGTGAAATTTTAATTATTTAAGAAAAAGAAGTCGAAATTCTTAATTAGCGACCCGAAAAACCTATATGGACATATCCTGGTTGCTCAAAGTGCCCAAATAGCAAAAACACCCCTTTTAGGGGTAGTTTTAGCTAATTTAAGGGTAAAATATGGAATATTTATGAAAAATAAGTCGAAATTCTTTATTAGCGACCTAAAAAACATATTCTGGTTGCTCAAAGTGCGAAAATAGCAAAATCACCACCTTTTCGGGGGTAATTTTAGCCAATTTAGGGGTAAAATTTTAATTATTTATGAAAAATAAGCCGAAATTCTTAATCAGTGACCCAAAAAATCTATACGGACATATCCTGGTTGCTCAAAGTGCGAAAATAGCAAAAACCTCCCCTTTTCGGGGGTATTTTTAGCCAATTTAGGGGTGAAATTTTAATTATTTAAGAAAAAGAAGTCGAAATTCTTGATCAGCAACTCAAAAAACCCGTATGGTGCGATATCTGAGCGCTCAAAGTGCAACTATGTAAAAAACACCCAATTTTGGGGTAGTTTTTTGCAAATTTAGGGGTGAAGCCCCCATTTCTTTACGAAATGACCCCGATTTTCGTGTTCAGCGACCCAAAAAACATATAGTAAAGCAAATCTCATGTTCGCCAGTAAAAATACAACCAAACCCGTATTTTGACTGGAGTAATATATATGGGTGTTTTTCACGGGAACTGTATATTTTTTTATTGTTTACGGCAGAACACTTATTACCTTTTTTTTCAAATTTTTTGTAGTTTTATGTTTTTCAAGGTCCAAATAACCTAAAATTTTCAATGGCACTGCTACAAATGTAAAAAAAAATTCTACGTGTTATTCTTATGGGATTTTTTATTTATCCGGACGTTTTTAACGCGGACGTTTTTAACATTTTGAGGCTAATATTTAAATAGCTCTTGATTGAAGCCACAAAATTTTCTCATACCTTGGGTACCTTATTTTTTCATCAAAACACGTTACTGAACAAGATGCATTAAGTAAAATATTGCATAAACTTTGAGAAAACGACCCGGACGTTTTTAACATTTTTATTTTGTATGAGCGTTTTAAAAATATAAAATTGAAATAATTCGTTGATAAACCTTTTATTATTAAAATTTTAAGTTCTCCACAGTTCATATATAAGTAGTTAAGTAAAAAAAAAATGCAGGCAGCCCCACAAAGCGTGTAAATATATACTGCGCATTAGTAAAATGGAGGGAAGCTTAAAAATAGCTAAAACCGGGGACAGACTTGAATACGACGATACGCTAAGAGGACTGCATAAAAATTTGTTTTGTTGAAAAAAATGAATATTTAGGACCTAAATACGTCATATGAACCCAGCAGAAAAATTTAAATACAAATTTTAAGCCGTATGTTAATACTCAAAGTTTACAGTTTAGCAAAAGGACACCGGACGTTTTTAACATTTTGATCACATAGGCTCAAGAAAACTTTTTCGTTAACTCACCAATATATGCGCAGTTGATTTGGACTTTGAAAAAAAATTATTTATTAACTTTTGAAAAGAAAAAAAAGTGGAAAAGAGCTTTCGTTTCGGATATAAGTGGGGAGGACACTATGTATTCTGTTCCTGTGAAAAGCACCCATATATCCAACTTTTCTTTTTACGATAAAATATAAGCGAGTTATGCATTTTTCTAAACTACTTTTTCCCTGGCTATTCGATTCTGAAAGAAAAAAAGTCAATTTATGTAACCTCTTATGGTTTATTACATATATAAGTATTAAAAATGTAAGAACAATTTAACACAGACTAAAATCGCTCCTTAAGGCTGGTTCCACACGGAGCACTGTAAACTCACAGTTAGCGTTAACTCTGTAGTTATATTACATATATGTATATACTACGCAATGTATTTTAAACGCAGGTTTAAGATAACTTCGAAGTTAAGCACTTCGTCTGGAATCAGCCTAAAGGCCGAAATAGAAATTTTTTTATGGTCAGATCGATGGGATTTTGGTTGAAAAAAATTTTCAAAAAAAAAAATGGCGGCAAATGAGCTATTTCGGTTTTTCCAACAAAAAAATTCAGGCAGATCGGATTAGCCGCTTTTGAGTAATGTGTCACGCCAAATCAAAAAAAGTAGTTTCCAGAAAAATTAGTTTAAAGTTTTGAAGAGTAAAAATTTGAAGAAAAAGTTTTTTACCGATTATTCACAGCGATACCGGGATAATACAGTAAACCTTTACAATAGTTAACTGTTCTACTAATTTTGAAAGTATTTCGTATTGAAAAAGTGTTTTTACTGATAATAATTTCACTCAAGAAATTGGTTTCGAACGAAAATAGTGAAATAATCGAACCGTGACTACTCTCGATAAAGTGGCTATAGTATCCAAAGTAGTTAAAATAAATACCTAAAAATTTTTTTACATACTTTTGAGGTGTTATACTAACTTTTTAAAAATAAAAAAAATTTTTTAATCTTGGATTTTATTTTCGTAGCCTTCCCCCCTTAAAACTCTTTAACATATTTACATTTCTTCCTGTAGATACAATTTAAATAAATTTTCACTATGCGGAGGAGGTGTAATAAATCTTTATACAGGGTGTTGGGATGGTAAATGGCTAGCCGTAAGCATATCAGGTCCAAAATTTTCAAGCTGGTCCATTGCAATAAGTGAAGATTTGCCAACATCGGAAAAAGAAAACAAATTGATAAATTTTAAAGCATCGATAAAATTAAGATCAAATACAATTGCATTAGCTTTTGCACCTTTCGAAGTTCCTGAAGAGACTGCGTATTTACCATATACTGTACATCGTTTGGAAAATATGGAGTTTGAGCCTCCGGACAGAGCAACTCTTGAATATCATTTGTCAAAAATGGAGTTATTCAAAAAAATATTTCCCGATATTTCTTTGAATGCTATGTATATTGATGCAGAAAAGCCATTATTTTCTATCGATTCGACAAAACCAGGTATTTTTTATTTTAAATAAAGTTATACTTAGTCTTAGATTAACCCTGTAACACTGACATTTTGAAAAAATCATAAAAAGGTTAAAATAATAATTTTCTTGGTTGTTTTTTTAAGTTTAATTATTTCCTAAACGTTTAAGAGAGAAAGTCTTTAATTAACTTTTTCGCAAAATAACATATCATCTAAGATTAAAAATTAGTAAAATATCAATAAAGATAGTAAATTTACTAAATTTACAATTTTTTTTGGAAATTTACTATTTATTTCACAAACAACCTATTATTATAAATTTAAAGGAGTTATTTTTAACAGTGTATATTTAATATTTTCAGATGTTGATGGGGAATTGGAATACGAAAATGTTACAACTTATGTAATTATGACTTACGATTCGATTAGTACGTAACAAAACTTTTTTATTATGAATAAAAAAATTTTAAAGAACAGAATGATATTTTATTTATTTTTATACTGAATTATGCAGTTCGCCAATCTAAAACTCAACTAAATATGTAAAATATATTAAATAGTATTAATAGTCCTAATACTTACAATTACATTTTATTCAAGTTTTATAAATTGGACAAATCTAAAAACTCGGGTTTGAATCAAGGTTTTAATTTTATTCATTCAATTTTTTTTTTTTAATTCAACATAAAACCCGAGCCAACGTGGAAAACTAAATTATATCTTATTTTTTTTATTTGGAAAGCTTTCACGGTATTCTAGCTCTTTGTGGCGCTATTAAGTATGATCAAATTGAGCCTTTGTCCCAACTTTTACTTTGTTGTTTAATCTAGTAAATGCAGTTAATTCATACAAGATCACGGATTTCATTACACGAAAACAATTATAATTGCACCAAAATTTAATGTTGTCGTTTGTTTGCATCTTTTATTAACGGAAGATATGACTTACGCCACGAAAGTTGACCACCAAAAAATGCTGACACATAAAGTTTCACACTTAAAGTTCAAGTTTTGACATGAAAAATTTAACTACCATAAAGTTTGACACAAAAAAATTGACCATTGAGAATATTATAAAAATAAATAAAAACATTTCATACTATGTAGTACTTATTTCTCTTTTTGAATATTAGTTTATTAGTTTTATAAAAAATTTTTCGTTAAAGGTTAAAATGTTCAAAAAATATTCTTGTGGTCAACTTTTTTGTGTCAAACTTTGTGGTGGTTAAATTCAAACTAATATCAGATTCTGAAAGAGCATGAAATTTTACTGTAAGGATGAACTTTTTAGCCAGTTATCTATAAAGGAATATATTTATTTATGCTCACTTCTAAAACTCTCCGCCTCGGCGTTAATGAGTTAAAAATATCTATGTAAAAATTAATGTTGGTCAAATAGAATCTTATAGTCAAAACAATTTTACATAAAATACATGGTATTTCTTTTAACCTTTTTAATACGGAGGTTTACACTTATAAAAAAATCCCTTTCTTAAAATATAACGATAATAAAATAAGATGATAAACAATCAAAAAAAGAAAAATTAGAAAAAAGAAAAAAGTTAATAACGCTCAATATTCAAAATAAAAAACCCATTAGTAAAATATAAATTTTATGGTTTTTAAAAGTCTATGAATAAATACCCCCTCTTAATAAATACTTTAAATTTTTTAAAAAAATAACCATTGCTCAGATATTAAAAATATTATTACTTAGTCTAAAAAAAGTTTTAGCAGTGTACAGATACGCAATTTTTGAATTTTAATGATATAAAGTAATAATTTTTATACATTTAAGTAAATTTCTTTAAAAATAGGAACATAAGAATATTTAAATGTCAAGTTAAGTTTTTTAAATTGTATGTAAAATATATATGTAATTCAAAGTTTTCAATGTAATATTTTGTCGAATGAAAAAATTATTTCTAAAAAATAAAGGTCCTGAAGAGGTTCTCAGATTGAGAATGAAATATTGACAAGAGTGAAAATCAAAGTTTTTTGAATTTTTCCTTATAATTTGTCTAGCATGGTCGTTTCCAAACTCAATTGAAATTTAAATTATCTGGACGTTCCAATCCAATTTTTCAAAAAATCTTTTGTACTAAAGAAATAATTTTAAATTCGTAGGGTGATCGAAGCTGTTTATTTTGATAGGCTAATAAACATTAAAAATTTTTTTTATATCAATAACAGGAAATACTAAAAATATCAGGTCTAATTTCTCTCATTCGTATACTCAGATGTTCAATAAAAAAATTTTAAATGCTTCTTTAAAAAGTAGAGATTGAAGTAAATATGACACATGTTTAAAAAAAATCACATAAAATATTAATTAAGACTCATATTAAATATAATTGAGTTACAAAGAGACCTTGAAGGCTACCAATGGTTTCTACTTTATGTCATTTTATTTTATTCTATCTAATTAACGAAAATATATTTTTATAAAAAAAATTTTTTTTCTATAAATATAAAAATAAAAAGTTTATTGGATGCCGGAGAATTGGAATTCTGCTACATTACACCTTAACACCCAAATTAAAAAAATAATAATACTTCTAACTTTGTTTTATTTTCGTAATCGGTACCTTCGTAGCAGATCAGCAGATCTAGCTCCCGCTTTCTAAAACAATAGTAAGAAATAAAACATTAGTCGCGTCTTTTTCTAATGCTCAAACCGATGGTCGTTTTCACTTATAGCCCGCTCCATCTTGTTCTTATTGTGTATCTATGATAATCTCTCAAAATAACTGCGGTCCCAATATTATAAAAATATTTTGTTGTGCGCTGCTTGTGCGTCACTAACGCGATCGCACTTTCTTTTTAATATATAAAATTCTTAGATTACGAAATATGTACTGCTTTTTCCGAAGCTGTCTTGGGTGAATTTTAAAGTGCACAGAAAAAAGTGAAAAGAAATATAAAATTTATTATATTTAAGAATTATAAGTGGTAAGTATAAGAAGCGATTAGCATGTAGGCCGTGCCTATTTAAGGCTGATTCCAGACGGAGCGCTGTTAAACGTGCGGTTACCTCAAATCTGTAGTTATACCTGCGGTTAGATTTTGTTGCCAACCTAAACGTCAGACCTACGCGAGATAGCTTCCTTATCGACGAGAAGTTTATTTAATTTATTTTCTGCTCCTAAAAATACGTAAATAAAACTGAAAAAGTTATATTTACTCTTTTATATTTATATGAAAAAAAAGTTAATTATACCTTTATTATTATAATATTATTCATAATAATATTAAAATTATTTTTATATACTACATAAAAATACAAAATAATTTAACTTATTATTTTTTTTTCTTATTCTTTATTTCTAAAGTTTTATTTACGTATTTTTAGGAGCAGAAAATAATTAAATAAACTTCTCATCGATAAGGAAGCTATCTCGCGTAGGTCTGACGCATAGGTTGGCAACAAAATCTAACCACAGGTATAACTACAGATTTGAGCTAACCGCACGTTTAACAGCGCTCCGTCTGGAATCAGCCTAAAGAATACACCAATTCTCGCTTTCCATTTTCTAATATTTTGTGGATTTCTGTCATACCGACGTAACGTTATTATTTTAAATGGAGTTGGTTTAGAGGCAAATAGCAGATACTTGAAATAACTTGAATTTTGCTAAAAAAGGTGCCCAGTACCCGAGTAAACAACTTCCGATACTGGGGCAAAGCGCTGGAAGCGGGGGGGTAAAAAAACTTAACTAACCGATTAATTAAGTGGCATGAAGCCAGCACCCTGAAAATAAAAAATTATTGAAATAAAAAAAAATAATTATACCATCGTTTGTGCGTTTTTAATACCATTAAAACGAGACCAACCAGACGTTTGTGCGTTTCGTATTTGCTGAGAAAATGCGAATCTTATCACCCGGACAAAAATCATTAATTTCTCCCTTCTAAAATATAATTTAAAAAAATCTGTTTATAGGATTTTGTTTATTTTCGTTTGTGCTTTCATCACCCCGCAAAAAAAAATAAAAATAATTAATGAACAATTAAATATTAATTGAAGTAAAAAACAATTCGCGCGTATGCTTAAGTAAACTGGAGTAAAAATTTGTTGGTAAACCGAGCAGAGCAGAAAAACTTTTCATGATATGAAACATAGATTATTGGTTCCGGTTTTTATTTTTGCATTATTATTATTAAAGAATAAAAAACTTATTTAAATTATTAAAAACTGCATAAAATATTTGTATCGTTTTTTATCATAAAAACATTCAATACAATTTTTCGTAAAACTGAACCCCTTTCGAGTAATACCGCAAGGAAAAGTGTGATTTTTGCAAAAAAAATGTTACATTTTTTAAAGTTTTTTTGTAACATCTGCTAATATTACAAAAAAAATTACATGTTATTTATATGAAGTATTTTTTCTTGTCAGTAGTCAGAAAACACGTATTTCCCGGCCGCAGCGTTATTCGAAAATACGTGTTTTCTAGCCACTGACGAAGAAAAATTATGTTTTGGCCTCGGCCGTAAAAAAAGAATGTCCCAGATCGCAGTTTGCCATCCTCGGCTTCGCCTCGGATTGCAATTCACGTGCGATCTGGGCCATTCTTTATTTTTGCGGCCTAGGATAAAAATATACTATAGTTGACAAATAAAGTGATTTGTTTGGTTCCTCAATGAGGAACCATTGTAATGGGTCAAATTTTGGTTTTTGATTTTTTGGCATATAAGCACGCTTGTATATGTATGTAACCGGTGATATTTCACAAACAAGAATAAGTTAGACAAACCAATTATTGCAAACTGTTGCATAATATGGATTTTAACAATATCGCGATATTAGGCAAGGAAAAAGATTTTAGAACAAGAAAAATTTCGGAAGTGGTATACATCAATAAATTTAATAATTCGATAAATGAAAATGAGAATGCCGAGTCGTTTAATTCTATATATAAAACTGTCATAGTCCCGCGTTAATAAATATTCGAATATATTTGATACGTACACTGTAAAAAATAATGAACACAATATTAATTACTACCGTTTAGTAATTTTACTATAGTTTTGCAATATTACTACAAAAATAGTAAAATTACTACAATTTGTAGTAAAAAAAATTTTTTATGGATAGAATTGTTTTATATTATGTTTTTTACGTAAAAAAAATCCAGTTTTCAAAGCTGGAATTCCCGTTGCGGCAACCGGAATTTTTTTTCAGTGTAGTGCCAGCTAGTTCTCACGTAAAAAGATTAAGCTTAATTTTGGTTAAGCTTACTGAAGTAAGCTTACTGGAGTAAGCTTACTGGATTAAGCTTACTGAAGTAAGCTTACGGACTAACCTAAAAAAGCCAACGGTTAAAATCGGCAGATAAAAAGTTATCGGCAAAATAAACGTTTTTTCAATTTTTTAGCGCCATCTGGGCTGAGGTGCTTGAAAAAAAATCCTTTGATAAAAAGCCAGAACACTTGTTCCTAAATATGTCCAGCCATTTTTGGCCCTATCTAGTAATTATTGTTTACGTTTTGCCCTGATAAAATTGGGTAAAATCGTATATTTTGTAAGGGATTTTCATATTTTGGCCAGCAGCGTGAACATTATTTATTTTAAACAGACAAATTTTTTAGCATTTATTCCAAGTTATTTGTATTTCAATTTTTAGGCACGATCACCCTATGTATGCAATACATAGATGAAATCGTGCCTTATAAGTTTGTCAGGTCAAAAAACGGAAAAGTTTCTAAGTTGTCTAATTCGTGGAGAAATTTGGTCCCCAGGTCATTCCGATGCCTCTAAATGCTTATACTGCCTTGGTGTGTGTAGGGATGTATGTTCGAGAAAGTGTATCCTCAAGATCTCAGAACCTACTCGATGAATAAAAAATCCCTTAGACCACATTTTTTGAAACCAGATCTAGTTGCAGAGTTTTCAATTGCAAGTGATTTCATCAAGTCCTTGCAGAGAAATGTTCAAAAAACTGGTTTAAAATACCTAAAAATGAAGTAAAAATAGTAGATTTTTGGAACAACTCGATGAATGAAAAATCCCTTAGACCAAATTTTTTTAAATCAGATCTAGTTTCATGGTTTCCAATTTCAAGTGATTTCATCGAGTCCTTGCAGAGAAATGTCCAAAAAACTGATTTCCGTTACCTAAAAATGACCTAAAAATAGTAAACTTCTGGAACAACTCGATGAATAAAAAATCCCTTAGACCAAATTTTTTTAAATCAGATCTAGTTTCATGGTTTCCAATTTCAAGTGATTTCATCGAGTCCTTGCAGAGAAATGTCCAAAAAACTGATTTCCGTTACCTAAAAATGACCTAAAAATAGTAAACTTCTGGAACAACTCGATGAATAAAAAATCCCTTAGACCAAATTTTTTTAAATCAGATCTAGTTTCATGGATTTCAATTTCAAGTGATTTCATCAAGTCCTTACAGATAAATGTCCAAAAAACTGATTTCCGATAATACCTAAAAATTAACTAAACTAGGTAATTTTCTAGAACAACTCGTTTAATAAAAAAGAAGCTTGGTTCAAAGCTTGTTTTACAGCATCTAGTTGTTCTTTCTTCAATTCAACTAAGCTTCATTCTGTTATTGTCAGCTAATCACAAAAATACTGATTCCTGGTGCCAAAAAATGAACTTAAAAACCCTAAAAAAAAAAGCAAATATCAGTAATAACTAGAGAAATAAAAATAAAATTTAGTACATATACACACTTAAAATATTACTTGAAAGGATAACTTAACAAATGTATTTGGAAACATCATTTTAATCATCACTTGTATAATATGTATTGCCATAAACACAATTCTAATGCTGAAAAATAAAAACAAAGAAATTACGTTCTTTACATAAATTTAAAAAAAATATTAAAACTTTTTATACTTATCTTCAGCAAGGCATTCGATACGATTCTGCCCTCAAAATTGTTACCAAGGTTGATGAAAATGGGATTCTCCAGGATGTCACTATTATGGATCAAATCCTACTTAGAAAGTAGAAGTTTACAAGTTATCTCTAAAACATCTCGTTCTGATCCACTAAGTGTTAATCTTGGGGTTCCCCAGGGCTCGGTACTCGGGCCCTTGCTGTTTTGTCTATATATTAATGATGTAAAATTACACTTACCATCTAATGTAGGACACATACTTTACGCAGATGACTTACAAGTCTACTGTCAAGTATCACCTGAAAATGTACTGGAGGCCACAGCTTTATTATCTAAAACAGCTCGTAACATCTCTGCTTGGGCTGACGGTATTTCCCTTCGGCTCAATCATGGAAAAACGAAAGCTATATATTTTGGCACGAGTACCTTTGTCAGTCGTTTAAAAAGCTTAAATTTATCGGGAATAGACTTAGGAAATGGCATCATTACTCCTTTTGTAGATGAGGTGACTAGTCTAGGTGTTATACTTGACAGCAGACTAAACTGGAACAGCCACGTTACAACAATTGAGAAAAAAGTAAACCGTGTTCTATACACTCTTAGATTTATTCGACACTGCACTACAGAGACATTACGTACGCGACTAGTACAGGCATTAATTATACCTCATTTTGATTATTGTTCAGTTGTTTACTTAAATGCAAACAACACACTAAAAATGAGGTTACAAAGACTATGCAATTCTGGACTGAGGTATATATACGGCATACGCAAAGATGAATATATAACCCCTTTTAGGCGTAAGTTGGGATGGTTATGCACTGATTCACGCAGGCATTACTTTTTGGCCATAATAATCTACAAAATCCTGCGGTTACATCAACTCTCATATCTGAGCGAAAAGAAAATGCAAGGGGTACTCTGCGTTCAAAAGAAATCACCATACCTAATATCAAAAATTGTGGGACAAACACCTTTCGGTACAGAGGCGCCAGACTTTGGAACTCCTTACCTGCAGAAATTCGGTTTCTACCTTCACTCAACTCATTTAAAACTGCTATGCACAAACATCTCCTTACACTTGATCCCTAGCAAGGGTGTTTTCATAAACATAATATCCCACCCTTTTGTTACAAGACAATTACTTATTACTCATTACTTTATTTTATTATTTTATTTTAATATTTTAATATATTACACTTATTTTAATAATTTATTTAGAATTAATTTTACCATATGTACATGCAACTAACTAACTAATTGACTGTGATACCTATGGCAAATTATTAAATTTAAACTATTTATTTTATTTTACTATAAAAATTTAATAATGTTATCACTATTATTTCAAATTGATTATATATTTTATTAATGTTAATTATCAATTATTCACTATGATGTATATTTTATTTTTGATTACTGTATTTTTGTTTAATTGCAAATAAAGAATATTTACATTTACATTTACATTTACATTATCTGAATCAAACTTTTGTTTATTTAACTATATCAAATTATCAACCCAAAGAATTAAAAACATATCTGAAAAAGATAATAACAAATTTATAAACACATAGCCATTAACCTAGCGCAGTCGACGAGCAGACTAACCCTGGACTAACCTAACTATACTACTTAAAGTCTTCTAGTTTAAATTTAAGCGCGTAATTTAAAACAACTTTTTAAACTTTTTTTACTATTTTTTTAAAAAAGTGGATAAAAATAATAAATAATCTTATATAAATTTGTAAATTTATATTATTTTTAATTATTATTTTTATGCAAAATTTTTAAAAAGATGATACAGTAAGTTCTATTAAATTAAGTACTCAAATTTAAACTAATACTTGTTTTTCAGCAGTATTGACTTTTAATTACCTTACAATAAGCATACATTGCTATTAACAAATTTGTCAATCTTTTCTCAGATAAAAATTAATATATTAAGGCACGCAGGTAGAATTTGATTTAGGTAATTAAAAAAATGTTAATATATTCTTTTTAAAGAATATGGAAAATTAAAATTATACTTTGATTTTTTTCAGAATTAAGAAAGATTAATATATATTTGAAGATTCAGATATTTTAATCAAATTTAGAAACTTAAATTTTATATTTTCTCAGCATACTTTAGTAAATTATTATATAAGAATCTTTAGCAAACGATCTTGCTATGGTGAAAAAGAAATTAAAGTAATCTAAACCCTATTATTTTTATTAATGCAGATAAAAACTTTTATTTAAATAATTATTTATGAATACTGTAAATAATAAATAATAGTTTTCAATTTATGAGAATGTGGATCCCATCAATGTTATTAAAGAGAAAATACTCAATAAATTTGATCGTGCTTGAAATAAAAAAGCCTTAGCTGTTTTATAATTCTTTGCGATTTTTTGTTATAATTTTTCATCTGTAAGCAGATTCGACCGTTTAAAATTGCCTATTTTATGTTTACAACGGTAAATGCTCTTTTATGTCGGGCGAAATTAAAAGAAATTGGCCGATCCAAAATTGAAATATTTTATATGACATGAAGTTTTGGCGATAACCCTAGCTTTGAAATGGGTCATTGTACATCTCGTTATCATTAGCCAAAAAAAAAGTAATGGCCAAAAATCCTTTTTTTTCAGCAATTACATAAAATTTTTATAGTTAATCCATTGGGTCCCTTTATTTCCAAGGGTTAAAAATTTGTTCGTACAGTATCGTAGATTTAGATTATAAGTCAATTAAATGTTGCTATTAAATTTCAAATTCCGACTTTTGACAGCAGTAAAATAGCCGTCAAACCAAAAGTAAGTTATAAAAAAGGTACAAAAATCAAAGATTTGTGTATTTTTTGTGTGAATTTGAAATTTTATGGAAAATAAAAACATAAACAATAATTACTAGTCAAGGAGCCAGCAATGTTAAATGCATCCAAAAATTTTATCAGCACTGGAATGGATGCACCTCAGTGAAACGTATGTAGTTTTGGTCGCTGAAACCGATTTTGAAGGTTTCATCCATTTTCGGATGGCCAGTTTTGAATAATGGACGCTATATAATAAAAAACCGGCCAAAAATTAGCAAGGATTGGTAATATCTTGAAAACAATTGTTAATTGAGCCTATTTTTGGTACCCTAATAAGGTTTTCGGGGTCACTGATCACGATTTTGAATATCTGTTGCTATCACTAAGTGTTTGGAAAAAATACACAAAATACTTGTCTTCTTGAATTTAATTTTAACCGTCTTTTGACTTTTTTTTTCTCAAGAATAATTTACTTATTTATTTCATTTCACTTAAAGTGAAATTCATCTTTTGAGAGCAACGCAAGCATGATTCTGAAGCTTATCTTTTATTTCTATTAAGTGTAACTACATAAAAAATAAATTTATTTTATAAATGTTATTTTATCAAGCTGGTAAAAAATTATTAAAAAACACTTTCAAGAGGCTATCGTCTTGGAAATCACAAATTTGATTTAAAAAAATTTTCAATCTGTCTTCAAAATCGTGTTCAGCGACCCCAAAAACCTTATTGGGGTACCAAAAATAGCCTCAATTAGCAATTGTTTTCAAGATATTACCAATCTTGCTAATTTTTCGCCGATTTTTTATTATATATTGTCCATTACTCAAAACTGGCTATCCGAAAATGGATGAAACCTTCAAAATCGGTTTCAGTGACCAAAAATACATACATTTCACTGAGGTGCATCCATTGTAGGTGCTGATAAAATTTTTGGATGCATTTAACATTGCTGGCGCCTTGACTATACCTGATAGGGCCAAAAATGGCTGTACATATTTAGAAACAATCGTTCTGAGTTTTCGTCATATGATTTTTTTTTTGTCAAGCGCCTCATCCCAAATGGCGCTAAAAAATTGGCATGAAAAAAATTGGAAAAAATTTTTAAAGCTTTAAGGGAATCGTTTAAAAAAATAAAATATTTTATTTCTCAAATAAAAACTAATATCTTAAGGCACACAAGTAGAATTTGATTCAGGTAATTAAAAAATGTTAATATATTCTTTTTAAAGAATATGGAAAATTAAAATTTTACTTATATATATTTGAAGATTCAGATATTTTAATCAAATTTAGAAACTTAAATTTTATATTTTCTCAGCATACTTTAGTAACTTATTATAAAAAAAAGTTGTTGCCAGTTATGTTGTTCAGTAATCTTCAGCAAACGATCTTATTATTGTGAAAAAAAAATAAGAATAATCTAAACCCTATTATTTTTATTAATGCAGATAAAAACTTTTTCTTTTTAAGTTTTAAATATATTTTTATGTGAATTCGGGTAAAAGAAAAATTTTCGTATAATTATTTATGAATCCTTTGAATAACATGTTAATAATAAATAATAGTTTTCAATTTATGAGAATGTGGATCCCATCATGGTTATTAAAGAGAAAATACTCAATAAATATGTGATCATGACTGAAATAAAAATGCCTTAGCTTTTTTATAATTCTTTGCGATTTTTAAAAAAAATTTTATTCATGATTTTTTTTACATTTCGGGGTAGTTTTCATTTTTCCTTGGGAAAGAATAATTTGGAAACTCGATGAATAAATTTTGAGTAGTCAATATGAATTGTTTTTCAGATAATGAATATTTTTACCTTGAAAGTTTTTCCGTGAAAAGGCCCTAAATTTTTTTTTGTTGTTTTTTTAAATTATACTATAATTATATTATCTAAATTTTTTCTTTTGTTTTTTTTTCAAATTTATTTATTATTATAAAAAAAATATTTTTTTATTTTATTAAATTTGTTTTAGTTAAGCTGTAAGATGGACTACAAGCTGGAAGAATTAAGAATAACACCTGAGGGCATTTTATGCATAGTAATAGATGACGTATTACGTTATTTGGATGTTAAAAGTTTGGGTAGAGGAGCTCGTGTATGCAAGTAAATAAGATAATATAAATTAAAAATTGTTTTTGATTAACTTAACTATTTCCAAAATACCGTAATTTTTGAGAAACAAATATTTAAAATACTTAAATATTATTATAAGCTCAGATTGAAGGAGCTCATACCAGTTTAGTTGCACTAAAAGTCACAAATGGACAAATGTTAGTTTGATTTACTTGAAATTTTAAGCAGAGCAACCTATTTGTGCGCACTTATGTAAAGTGTTTGTATTTCTATTACCTAAAAAAATCCTTTTTCTCAGTGTTAGAAACTTTTATCAAAAAAATTCTACTCTGGAAATTTCTTTAAAAGTTATGAAATTTTGAGACTGCTAAAGCAACTGGAAGTTTTGAATAATATTTCATTAATTGTATATTATTTCTTTAAATATAATAATGTTTTTAATCGGTAATTCCATGGATAAATATCTCAAAATGGAACTCAAGGTCTCAAAAATAAAAAAAATTTTTTTTGATAAAAAATCTTTAAAATAGATGATTCCCCAAGTCTGAAGGTTCTCTATACTTTTTTAAGAGTGTTATGTTGTTTTAACGTTTTTTTCTTTTAAACTGCTCTCCTCAGCCACCGTTTTTGAAAGTCCGGTAAAAAACTGTAGAAAATTTGAAGAGAAACTCGAATTTTCAGTCAGATTTTCCCGATTTTATGTCACAATTCGCGGGAAAATACAAATTTTTGCCCTTACTTCAAGTCGAAATATCCGAAAACTTACCTACAATAAAAAAAATTTGTATCCTCAAAATCTCAAAATTTTTCTTTATATTTTTGCTAATTGCTCAAAGAGTTTTATTTTCCATTAGCCAATTTTTTCTTTTCAAAAAACTGATTAATTAGCAATTTGAATGGTAAAAATCGATCAAAAATTGACGTTGATAGCAGCCCCTTTTGATTTTAACCCTCTACATCGACCATTTTTTGGCGGATTTTTGCGATTCAAAGTTCTTTTTAGGCAGATTAATCGGCACATTTCATACGGTAATTAAAAATTGCAATTTTTTTAAAAATTTGCGCAAATTAATTTTTATTTCTCATTCCAGATGTTGTAGCATAAACGAACAAATTAAGAATATAGAGAGTCGAAGAATATTATTTTACTTTAAATATTCATGAATACGGGTTAAAACAGTGAAAAACAAAAGATGAATAGATTGCACCTTTCCGGATTTTCAAACCGTCATTACTCAGAAATCGAGAATTCGCTATATTAACAAAGTATATATTCTTAATCTATAAACAATATTCTATTGATTAAAAAAAAAAACGAAGCTAATACGACAATTTGTTGATGAGATGAAGGCCTCTTCTTCTGAAGCCCATAAAAATTAAAATATTTAAATTTTCAAAATTGTATCATGCACAAGAAAAGTGTATTTATCACTAGTTAAATTTTTATCGAAATCAGATGATTCCTTCAACTATTTTTTCGGCCCTAAAGTCATAGAACGAAAAAAATTTTTCGAAAATTCTCGTTTTTTTATTTGTTTTTGCAATAAAATCACTTCTAGAATATTTGCGATAAATTCCTTCGAGATTCGAATAAAAATATGGGTAAATTTTTAAAAAAAATTTATTTTATTAAATTATTTTTATTTTTGGGGAAGATATTAATAAAAAACTTGAGATTCACATCTTTTTCAAACCGATATTAGTCACGTGACCAAATGAAAATTTAGGCAAAAAATTTGAATTTGGCGGGAAATTTTATACGGGTATAGTTAGAATCTCAATTTGAAAATTTCATTAAAATAGATTATTTAAATTTAATAAACATGCCTCTACCTTTGTATTTTTATACAATAAATAAAATATCAAATATAAAAAAAAATGAAAATTTTTAAAACAAGATTTTCTTAATTTTTATGTACTTTTTTAACTATTTATAGATATTTCGATGAAAAATAAACTCTAAGCTTAAAAAAAAACTTACTTTTTATTAATAATAAACATAATTTTTGTTTTCCCAGAAGAATTACTTTTTTTTAGCTTTTCTATGCTTTTTAGGCAAAAAATGTCAAAAAATCAAGAAACCCCCATTTACGTCAAAATTTTTCATATTTATTAAATTTTAATAATCTATTTTAATTAATTTGTCAAATTCTGATGTTTAATTTCAAGTATACCAAAATTACTATTCCCGTGTAAAATCTCCTGCAGAATTCAAATTTTTTGTCAGATTTCTATTTGGTCACGTGACTAAAAGGGAAATCGGCAAAATAACTAACAAGTCAAAATTGAAAAAAGTGAAAAATTCACGAAAATCGGTATTACGTGGGTGGTTACAACAAAAATTACCCTCGGACATTTTTTCTCAGTCAAATATTTGCAATTTTGACAAATTTTGAGAAAAAAAATTTTTTTATAGTGGAAAACTTTTTGGCTGATTTCATTTAAAGTTAGGACAAAGATTAAGATTTGAATTTTCCAGTGAATAGGCACCGAATAGAACAAATCTGACTGGAAATTCCAGTTCCTCATCAAAATTCACATCGAAAACCTATTTTTTTTTTCATCGTTTTTTTGAGCTTTTTTCGGAACTTTAAAAAATGGTGGCTGAGGAGAGCAGTTTTACCAAAAAACTTTATAACAGCATAACACCCTTTAAAATTTATAGAAAACCTTCAGATTTGGGATCATCATCTATTCTTAAGTCATAATTTATTTTTAAATTTTTTTATCTAAAGAAATAATGTTGCTTTTTGAGACCTCGCGTTCCATTTTGTGTTATTTATCCATAGAACTACCTTAATATGAAAAAAAAAATATTTTATTTTAAGGTATTGGAATGAAGCTGTAAAAAGACAATTTTCAAAACGCGGGATTCAGATTTTATCATTTAACGCAATAGAAATCGTAAAAGATTTTCCATCAAAGTTCAAAAGGAGTTACTATTTCAAAGATCATTTAAGAAATAAGCCTTTTTGTTGCTTATTATTTACAGACGGATCTTCGTATACTGACTTAGAAGAAAGTAATTTAGATTTCTTTAATTTTTAATCTTGAATTTATTACCATGATATGTAACTTATTAACCTTGACTTGAATAAATAATCTTTGACAATTATCGTGATAGTAAATTCAAAAATAGTATTTCTCATAGAACTATTAATATAAATTTTAATTTCTTTGTTCAGTGTTATTTGTCATCAATTTAGATTTTAAATTCCGGCGTGCAGCGATAATTGCAACACGTGGAGTATTCATAGACGATGTTGAGTTGAATTTAAAAACTTGTGATACATTGGGTATGTTTTTACCATCAAATTTATCAATAGATACAAAATTTATTTTACAAGGCTTGGACGATGAGCTAGAAGAACAATTTTCTGAATGTGCAGAAGAAACTATGCGGGAATTATTTAATGATGAATATGAAAATCATTGTTTATTAATTTTTAACATTATCAGTAAGAACGGAGAAGAAGCTTGGATTAAAGAGTTGAATAAACTTGTTTTTGAAAGTTTAAAAGAAAAGTGAGTTATTAGCTTTAATAATATTAAGTACGAATTGCTTTGATTGCGATCTAAACTAGTTAGTTGAATTTTCAACAAGAGTTTTTTAAAGTTAAAATTTGTTTGAATTTTCAATAAAAACAGCAAGCTACCGATATTTAAAACTCTTTAAAATATTTACATTTCTTCCTGTAGATACAATTTAAATAAATTTTCACTATGGGGAGGAGATGTTGTAAACCTTCATACAGCGAAATGGGATGTTCGTTGGCTTGCCGTAAGCATATCAGGTCCAAAATTTTCAAGCTGGTCCATTGCAATAAGTGAAGATTTGCCAACATCGGAAAAAGAAAACAAACTGATAAATTTTAAAGCATCGATAAAATTAAGATCAAATACAATTGCATTAGCTTTTGCACCTTTCGAAACTACAGAGACTCAGAAAATAGCAACTCTTGAATATCATATGTCAAAAATGGAGTTATTCAAAAAAATATTTCCTGATATTTCTTTGAATGCTATGTATAATGATACAGAAAACCCGTTATTTTCTGTCGATTCAACAAAACCAGGTAAATTTTTATTAGTTTTAAATAAAATTATACTTAAATTAATCCTATAACACTGACATTTTGAAAACATTATAAAAAGATTAGAGTAAGAGTTTTCTTGGTTGTTTGTACTTTTTACTAGTAATTAAAACAAACAAAATTTTTGTTAAGTTTAATTATTTCCCAAGCGGTCTTTAAATTCACTTTTTTGCAAAATAACATACCATCTAAGATTAAAAATTAGTAAGATGGTAAATTTAATAAATTTACAATTTTTTTTGGAAATTTACTATTTATTTCACAAACAACCTATTATTATAAATTTAAAGGAGTTATTTTTAACAGTGTATATTTAATTTTTTCGGATGTTGATGGGAAATTTGAATACGAAAATGTTACAACTTATGTAATTATGACTTATGATTCAATTAATTCGTAACTAAACTTTGTATTATGAATAAAAAAATTTTAAATAACAGAATGCTGTTTTATTTAGATATTGCTACCTAAATTATTATTATATATCCAACTGCGCTACGCGCAAAGACCAGGTGTTTGATCCAATATTACAAAATTTTTTCTTTAAAACTTTAAAAACTTTTTGCCTTAAAAAAATAATTCAAAATAAATGATTCCATCGTTTTTGGCGACCAAAAAAACTGTAAAATACCCCCCGAAATTTTATTTTTATGTTGTCTTTTAAATGTAGTAGCTTTAGTCCCGCCCAAAGTTCCTGAGCCCATTTTCAAAAATTGAAAATGCTTTCGCGCTGTCCAACGACTAAATATTTTTAGATGCGGTTTACGTAGAACTTATTTTTTCATTAAATGACATCCGAAAACGCTTGAGCGACGCTTGAGCACCTTAAAAAATCGAAAAATTGTTTTTTTTTTGGCAGTCTAATGTACATAACAACAACTCCTTTTTAGAATAGAATATTATTATATGATTTATTTGTTTATAGATAAAATAGTACGTTCTTGTTTTACAAAGTTAATTTATCTAAAGTATAAATATAAAAAAGTAAAAAAAAATATAATAAAATCATTTAATAAATTAAAATTAATCGCCATCAGTAGGGTCAAGGATGGGGTTTTGAACACCTTAAGGAAATTCGTGACTTTAGAGTAACGAATAAAAATGAAAAATATAGTATTTTTTAACGTAATAACTTTTTAAATAGGAATAATGAACATAATTCTTGAGGAATAAACGGTCATTTGCCTGATACGATCAATATTTTAATTTTAAATAGAGTTCTAATAGCGAAAACCTAGAATACCAGGGTTTTGGACACTAAGTATAGGGTTTTGGACATGAAATTTATGGGGTTTTGGACACCATTCTTAAAATTATCTACATAATACCCTTTTTTTCAAAATAATAATCAGAAAAATTATAAACAATCGGTATATAATGGCATTTAATTAATTTTTAATTAATTTTTAAATTAAAATAGAACTATTTATATAAAAATTTTTAATTATTAATTATTACCAATTTTTAATCAATTATAAAAGTTCATGCTATATTAACGACTTGTCGAGTATAGGTGAACATAAGAAAATATTTTAATTAAAATTTTGTATTTATTATAATTAATTGTAAATAAAGAAAAAAAGGGAACAAGAGAAAAAGAAACCTAGTCGGAGTAGTGAGAGTTCTTCTTGCTAATCGACATCACTGCATTATCATGTCGAAAACCGCATTTTTAAGTATATTTAAGATGGGTTCTTAGACATCTTAATTAAACGCATAAAAAAGGAAGAAAATGATTTTTTGTTTTATGATTACTTGATCAAATAAATGCAAAAAAGTTGTTATTGTTAAAAAATATAAACAAAATAGTGATTTTATGTATCTCGTATCCTTAGTATTTTTGTTAAAAAACGATACCATATCAAGTAGTCTATTTTGATTCAAGGTTTTATTATTATAAATAATTAATAATTTTCAAACAAACTACAAACTTCGATAATTCGAAGTTCATGCGGCAAGGTGAAAACTTCGAATTATCGAAGACTTCGAATTATCAAAAATTTTTGTCTAATGGCTAAAAATGATAAAAATACAAAAAAAAATTCTGAGTAAAATTTTTGCGTAATTTCTAAATAACCTTCCTTTTTTCTTCAAAAGTTAGCGTTTTATACTGTACTCGAGTCATGATCAAATTAGATAAAACATGAAAATAACTGAAAAACTAGTTCTTTCTTCTTCGACAATTAAAAAGAAAATGAATTTAATTTTATTTTTTGTTTTTATATAGTCATCAAAATGCTTTAAATAAATAAATTTAAAAATTTTAATTTTACCAAATTCTTTTAAGAAGATTAAGTTAAATTTAGACTGATAAGGGAGCTCCCATAAATATTAGAAAAATTGTAAACGTGATTATCGGACAATACTTTTCTTTTAAAAATTAGTATTATAAGGCCCACCTATAAGAAAAAAAAATAATCTACTTAGTGTGCATTTATTTCTTAGTATATAATCCCTCGCCATTAAAATCCTTTCTTTCTATACTCTAATACTATTTAAAAATAAAAATTTTAGATTATAAAAAAATTTTTTTCTTACAGAATTGCTTCAAAAACTTCGAATTATCAAAGAACTTGTTCGAATTATAAACGAAATTTTACATGCTTAAGCATACAAAATTCATGCGGCAAACGCAAAACTTCGAATTATCGACAATTTCGAATTATCAAAGTTCCACTGTAGATAGAGAAGAAAGTAACCATTTAAAGAATATTTTTTAAAAAACAATATATCTTTTAACTTATTTTTATTTTAGTTATTTCGTAAAATAACGCTAGGTGTTCAAAACGGCATCAATGTCCACCACCCCATCCTTGACCCTACACGAATTTTTTGTTAATATCCTAAATTTAGTAAATATACGATTTTTTTCGAATATTTACTAATTTTTTTGTTAATATAAGAAAGTTACTTTTTACAGTGTATATATAAGTTTAGTGATAACAATACTGTTGCAGCGATTATTGTCAATCTAAATTTTTGCAGTTATGCAGTTCGTCTATCTAAAACTCAACTAAATATGTAAAATATATTAAATAGTATAATCCTAATACTTACAATTACATTTTATATTCGAGTTTGATAAATCGGATAAATCTAAAAACTCGGGTTTGAAACAAGGTTTTAATTCTATTTATATTCAATTTTTTTTTTGAATTCAACATAAGGCCGCTACCCGAGCTAACGTGGAAAAGTGAATTATATCTCTTTTTTTATTTTTGGAAAGCTTTCACGGTATTCTAGCTCTTTGTGGCGCTATTGAGTATGATCAAATTGAGCCTTTGTCCCAACTTTTACTTTGTTGTTTGCAGTTAATACAAGATCACAGATTTCACGACACGAAGACAATTAAAATTTAAAGTTGTCGTTTGTTTGTATCTTTTTTTAACTGTGTAGTCATATTAAGCTATGTATAATTATTTACTTTGCAGAATTCCTGCAAAGGTAGTTACTATCCGATAGTAAATTCATCATCATGATGATTAGTATTAAAATTCTTAAGAACTTTACAAAATTTCCCAAGAAAATTTTACTATCAAGCTAGAAAATTGTCTATCACGATAGTAAATAGCTTGACAGGAATTTCTACAACGTAGATACACTTATTAATTATGTATCTTTTTCACATCCAAAAATTCTACACAAAAAAATTCGAATTAACTTAAATTTGATAATTTATTCATATGAATAATGATTTCGGAAGGATGTGATTACGGCTCCAAATTTTCTTAAGTTTTTTATTAGAATTCAAGTACGTAATACAATTTGGAAGAGTAATAAAGTAATAATTAAAATTAATTAAATGACTAAGGAGAGCGTAAAGTTGCATGTTTCTCTAAATAACGGGGTAGAATCTGGGTAGAATAATAATTAAGAAAAAATACTATCTTTAATGTGATTTCTAAAAAATAATATTATTTTTAGTTTTACTTTTTCTATAGAAATAAATTTAGATAAAAAAAGTAAAATTAAAATAGAAAGCAGGTAATAAATCTATATTTCCTGGAGATTAACTAATATAGTTTTATTACCTGCTTTCTGATAGTTAATTATTTTATGACTAATTGTTAGAAAAAGTTATTTGAAAAATTAATATATTATAAAACTTGTCATATTTATTTAAAAAATTTTCTTTATCATGTTAACGTTAATACAATATAAAAGATCTGATTTATTGTTTTTTAAATCTTTCAAGCACATAGAGTAAACCAGAAATGTAATAAAAATATTTTTGACAATAGAATTAAAAATTTAATTAATAAAAAGCTTCTTTTTTAAATTTTTTATTAAAATATTTTCAATAAATAAAAAAAAAATTCCCGTAGTTTTTAGTGTTTGGGTTAGGGTAGAAAGTGAAAATTTCTTTAAAACTTTGATAAATGAATAGGTTGAGGTTGTGTGTTTACTCAAGATGGTATCAAAAAATTTTTAAGCAAAATAAAATATATGTTATTGAGATACTTTGATTTTTATGGGACGATGCCATTTGAAAACATGAGCATTTAAAAACTTTAAACTCGTTTATCTCAAAACTACTTTTTAAATCGGTTCTGGTTCTAACTAAAAAACTTATTCAGCTATTGACCTAAATCTAGGTGCGTTTTATTTGTAATTGTAGTTCCGAGGGCTAGAACTAGAAGATCAGAAAAAAGTGGATTAGAAAATTTTTTATTGATTTTTTTAGGTGTTTCTTTGTACTTAAAAACCTCCATTTTTCGTTTTCGGTGCAACAAATGGTCAATTTTTGGAAATTTTTGCTAACTTTTAGTTCCAGCTCCTGAGAAGTGTATAGGGAATAAAATTATTTTTTTGTCTCAGATGCCCAGAATAGGCGCTAGTTGTGAAACCGTTTTTTACTTTTTTTCAGCTTCTACTTTGATGCCCTCTATAAAATGTAAAAAATTTGGAAAATAAAAATAGTAATTTTTTTTGTATTCTTTGATAGTTTTGTAACAATTTAAAAAAAAAATTGAAGTTCTTGTATAATAAAATAACTAAAAAAAAAACATGTTTAAAATTCATTAAAATTACACAAATTAATGAAAACCTTAACTACAAACTTTAAGTATTAACATACGGCTTAAAATTTGAATTTAAATTTTTCTGTTGGGTGCCAATGACGTATTTAGGTAAAAAAATTCATTTTTTTTAAAGAAACAAATTTTTATGCAGATTTCTTAGCATATCGTCGTATTCAAATCTGTCCCTCGATTTTAGCGATTTTTAAGCTTTCACTACTTTACTAATGCGCAGACCATATTTATGCACTTTAATGCTCTAACTGATTTTGGTTCCTCAATGAGAAACCTTTGTGATAGGTCAAATTTTAATTTTTGATTTTTTGGCATATAAGCACGTTTTGGGACCTCAGGAAGCTAAAAAACCAGTTTTTAAAAAAAGTATGTATGTGTGTGTGTGTGTGTGTGTGTGTGTGTGGGTGTGTATGTAACCGGTGAAATTTCACAACCATTATGGAATTAAGACCTAATTTTTTTTTCAAAAATTTTTTCACCAAACAAGCTCTAGGTACTTTTTTTTTTTAATTTGGATTTAATACCTCATTTATTTCCATGAAAGTACTTATATTTGAAAGTATGATTTTTACTCGATATTTTGAATCTGATAATTAATTTTTTGAAAATTCTTTTCCCAAAATTTTTTTCACGAAAAAATACAAAAAACACCAATTTTTTTTCTCTTTTTGGACGTAGTACCTAATTTATTTCTATGAAAGTACTAGTTTTAGAAAGTTTGTTTATAGTCATTTTTTGGATCTGACACCGAATTTTTTCAAAAATTTTTTCTTAAAATTAAAAAAACTGCAATATTTTTTTTTTTTTGGTGTAATACTTCATTTAGTTCCATAAAAGTACTTATATTCGAAAATATGGTTTTTACTCGATATCTCGTATCTGATAATTAATTTTTTGAAAATTAGTTCCAAAATTTTTGATCAATAAAAAAAACTTTTAAAAGTTAATAGAAATGTATGTATGATTGCATGCTTGTAATCGGTGATATCTGTGGCATATTGAAGTATTTAGCTCATTGTTTGAGGAACCTTAGTGCCAGCTAGTTGGTAGGGTATTTTTTTACTTAAATACTGATATATGAACCGTTGAAAAGTTAAAGTTTTGATAATAAAAGGTTTATCAACGAAGCTTTTCAATTTTAAATCTTTATAATGCTCATATAAAATAAAAATGTCACGTTCATTTTCTCAATGTTTATGTAATATTTTACTTAATGCATCCTCTACCATTATATGAGAGAATTTGGTGGCATAAATCAAGAGTTATTTAAATAATAGACTGATTGTATCCCAAACAACTGTGTCACAAAATTCCGTGTAAAAAAATCCCATAAGAATAACATGAAGAACTTATTTACATTTGTAGCAGTACCATTGAAAATTTTAGGTTTTTGTACCTTGAAAAACAGCTCGAGATTTGTTAACTTTTTCATATTTTTTTATGCAAAAACTTAAATGTTTAAAAATTAAAAAAAAAAAATTTTTAAACCATTTAAAAATAGCATTCAAGTTACCAGCTTTTTAAAATTGAGTCACGCAATAAGTAAAGAAGCCGTTTATGGCATAATGGTATTTAAGTTGGTATCAATGTTTACAATGCTTTTCTTATGGGAGCTAGTGATACCAACGCATTTATACTATTTTTGGTCTCTTGAAGAAAAGAAAGGCATATAAAAAATGATAGAAGCTTAAACACCATTATGCCATAAACGGCTACTCTGGCAATAACAGAATTGTACATTTTTAACCAATATTAGATGTATGGGTAAATATCCGTGGGACGTTCTGAAGACATATTTATATGGAACGTACTATGTCAATAGGAAAGAACGTCCGAAGCAAACATACTATAAACGTTCTGTGAGACATTTTTAAACTTATTTTTAAATGAATTTTTATAAAAATTTATAAATATAGCTTATAAAAAAAAAAAATAAAAAACATTTTTTTTATAAGATAAATTTAATTATCATTTGTTAAAATTATATTTTATCCTTGCAAATCAAATTTATTAAGCAACATTTTAAATTTAAAAAAATGATATTATCCTATGAATTATAAGAAGGTAATAATAAATACATTATTTAAAAACATCTATATAATTATGTAATAAAGTCACAAAAAATTTAACCGTTATTTTCTTCAATTGGATTTTTTAATTTATCGCTAGACTTTCTGAAAAATTCTCCAAATCGGGTAATCACCATGGTTTCAGTACAACTTTTTCCTAATGATTCAATAATTTCCAGTGGCAGATACAGGGGAGGAGGTCAAAGGGGTCAATTGAACCCCCTCTGCGGTTTTAGCTTTACCTTTTTTTAGCTAATTTTACGTTACATAATTAACGAGAAGCACCAGTTTGACCCCCTCAAAAAATTTTAAGGGCCATTTCTTAGCAAATTTTTTGTAATTTGATTCCAAATTACCTCCCCAAAAAATTTTCTAGATCCGCTACTGATTGCATTTGAAAAAAAATTATTGATATAAAATCAATGGCTTAAAAAATTACCAAAAGCATAGTTCATTATCTGTTATTATTTCAGAGAATTTTTTTTTCTCTATTTTATATTTACTTCCAGGAGTTTTCCGCCATCTCAACGTGTAATTCTTAGCAATATTGCACGATATAATATCTTGTTAAATACCCGATTTACTTTAGCGGGAAAATGCCTACTCGGCACATCGGATTAAAACATATACCTACTCGGCAAATGGGCGTCGGTCCTACTCGGCACATCCGTCTTATCGGATAATAAATATTATTTTACAGATTAATGAAAATACTATATATCAACTCGGCACATTTCATATTTTTAATTTTATTTTAGTAAATTTTAATTTGTAAATAAATATAATCAATAACAATAGATAAACTTTAATTAAAAAATTCGCTGTTTACATAAATTAAAATATAAATAAGTGTTGTGTTAACGTGCAAAAGGATTTCTAAAATAATTTATTAAAAATGTATCAATTTTAACTTCAAACTAATAAATAATTTGAAATTAAAAACTTACAAACTCTTTTGATGCTTCTGCATTTGTATTGAGTAAAGCTTCAAAGGATTTAAAATCATCGCTAGTGTCAATTAACTTTTTTGGCAGATGTTTGAATGCATCCCTAGGTTTGTTTCGTAGGAATTGTTCAAATCAGGTATGAGTTTCTTTACTTTATCCTTTAATGCTTCATTTTCCCTTGCTAGATATAAAATATTATTATTTGCTTGTAAATGTAATTCATAAAGTGTTTTTAGGTCCAGCTCCTAAAAGTATAAATTAATTACTAAGAAAATAAATAAAAAAATTAATGCCCTAAGATAAATACCATTTTGAATACTTTTGTTTTCAGTAATACTTCTTGTATCTAATAAAATAGTGTTAGATTGAATCTGTATGTTATGATGGTTTGCTGGTGAACTATAAGTGAGCATACTATTTTGGTATTTGCTATTTGATGATATCAAAGGCTATGCCCGGATCTATATAGTGAATCGGCTCACGAAAAATATTTAAAAACTAATTGTATTAGGTCAAAGTAGAACTAAAAAAACTTGGATACTAAGGTTTATAGACCTTCAGTGCCTTTGAAACTGATTGGAAGCCTATTAATGAAAAAAAAAGTTCATTTTTAACGACTTTTTAGTCAACTTCCAGACTCTCCTGTGGTAAAACGATTCTGCCAAAATAGTCTTACAACTTTTCATTTGAAACGTAATTCAATAAACTTTTGGATGAAATGAGTTTAAAAATTAATTTTAGTGCATCATTTTGATTGGCCGGCCAGAAACCACCCAAAATAGAAATTTTTTTTGTTGAACTTTGGCAGCGGTTTAAAAAAAACTGGGAGATATGCACATTTTTTTAATTTTGTTAATTTTTAACCAGAAGCCTAAGTTTTTATTTGCAACCACCCACGCCAAGATTCTTATGGGGCAACTTGCTTAAAAATTCAAAACACTTTACTTTTTATCGATTTTATTATATATACTTCAGTCAAAATACGGGTTTGGTTAACAAACCCCCTAAAAGGGGTTTTATTTACATAATCGCACATTGAGCGCTCAGATGTGCACCATACGCGTTTTTGGGGTCACTGATGAAGAATTTTGATTTCTTTTTCATGAATAATTAAAATTTCATCCACAAATTCCCGGAAAGGGGGTGTTTTTGCTATTTCCGCACTTTGAGCGTCCAGGATATGCCCATATAGGTTTTTTGGGTCGCTATTCAAGGATTTCGACTCCTTTTTCATAAATAATTACCAATTCACAATTAACGTTTGAGAGTACGTTTATATACGTTTTTTGGGTCCCTAATCAAGACTTTTGATTCCTTTTTCATATATAATTACTATTTCACCCTTAAATATCTAAAACTACCCCTACTAGAGGTATTTTTTGCTATTTTCGCTCTTTGAACATCCAGGATATGCCCATATAGGTTTTTTGGGTTTCTAATCTCGAATTTTGATTTTTTTCATAAATTATTAATATTACACCCTTAAGGGGGTAGACCTAATTGGAGATAGAAAAAAGGTGTGGCTTTTTGGATAGGTTTTCGGATAGAAATAATTGAGATAATTTTTTCAAAGTTGGCACTTTATTAGATTATAAGTTGCTAAACATTTTTTTTATTTTTTTTTTTTAATTTTTTCGAAATGGCGCCGAGTAGAGGTCCTCAAAGTTGGGCCTCACTTTTCACTGTGTGCAGGATTCCGGTCTCCAAATTGTTCAGAAACACACGAAACCAAATTAATTATGTTTGGGAAACATTTTTCTTCTGGATTGATGGATTCAAATTTCGGAAAATGGAAAATTGTGAAAATTATTTTATTTTTTTCAAAAATTGCAATTTTTTCACATGTTTTTTTGAAAGAAAAATAATTGGGACATTTTTTGGAAAAACCCTTCCATCAATCCAGAAGATAATTGTATTTTAAAAATGTAGCCAAAAAATTAGGAAGATATCTTAATTATTTTTTGAGTTATCGTGCACACAAATCAAAAAATGTTGTTTCGAGAAAAACGCGTTTAAAGTTTAGAATACTGTATCTTACGCCTTTCGCGGTGTCTCGCTTAATCGTCTATAACTTTCTTATTATTCAAGATATCATTATAAAAATTTTTTTCCATATTTTTAAGATATTTACGAACCCAAAAAAAATAAAAACAGAAAATCGATTACGAAAAAGTTCCAATTAGGTCTACCCCCTTAAATTAGCTTTTATGAAATAGAAGTCGAAATTCTTTATCATTGACCCAAAAAACCCGTATGGTGCAAATCTGAGCGCTCAAAGTGCGAATATGTAAATAAAACCCCTTTTGGAGATAGTTTTTGCAAATTTAAGGCTGAAGCGCCAATTTTCAAATTTCTAATATTTTTATTGAAACTTCTACTAAAAATAATGAGTAAGTAAAACATGAAAGTAACCCAGATTTATTATATATGAGGAACGTGAAAATGCTATTGATGATTTACTCCAGTCAAAATACGGGTTTGGTTGTATTTTCACTTGCGAACACGAGATTTGCTCTACTATAGGTTTTTTGGGTCACTGAACATGAAAATTGGAGTTATTAGGCAGAGAAATTGGGGCTTCACCCTTAAATTTGCAAAAACTCCCCCAAAAAAGGTTTTTTTTTACATATTCGCTGATCAATAATTACGACTTCTTTTTCATAAATAATTAAAATTTCAACCCTAAATTGACTAATTTGCAATAATTATTTATTATTTATTATTATTTATTATTTTTTATTTATTTTCGTAATTTGAGCATCTAGGACATGCCCATATAGGTCTTTTGGGTCGCTAATATTTATGAAACAGAAGTCGAAATTCTTGATTAGCGACCCAAAAAACCAATATGAGTATATCCTGGATGCTAAAAGTACGAAAATATCAAAAATGTCCCTTATTCGGGCTAATATAAGGAAAATTTTAATTATTTATGAAAAAGAAGTCTGAATCCTTGATCTGCGACCCAAAAAATCCACATGGTGAAAATCTGAGCGTTCGAAAGTGCGAATATGAAAAAAACCCCTTTTTGGGCGTAGTTTTTGCTAATTTAAGGGTGAAACCCCCATATCTTTAGGAAATGTCCCTGATTTTCGTGTTCAGCGACCCAAAAAATCTATAGTCGAGCAAATCTTGTGTTCGCCAGAGAAAATACAACCAAACTCGTAATTTGACTGGAGTAAATCATCTATAGCATTTTCACGTTCCTCATATAATAAATCTGGGTTTCATGTTTTATGTACTCATTATTTTTAGTAGATGTTTCAATAAAAATATTGGAAATTTGAAAATTTTTTTAGACTGCATCAAACAATTTTCATTTAAATCTGGATCTTTTATAGAAAATTAAACCAAAATTATAAAAAAAATATTTTCACCTAGTAGTAATGTAAATTTATTTTTTTTAAATGGTCTAAAGGCTTTATCTGATACAGTCTTTTAGTAGTTGTTATTAAACGTTGCACAATCTATTTGGTTCCACCATTTTTAGAATTATTTTGAGGTTAAGCAACCATAGAAGCTAAAATATTTTACATAATGGTTAATAAAATAAAGAAGACTGTATAATACCTCTTTTTTAAAAACAATATAAAACAGTTAGTTTTTGAATTTGTTTAGATAAATTTAAATTCTTATTTTATTAGAAGATTGTTACATGGAGTATGATATGTATTGTATTCAACTTTATATGGGTTATATTTTTCAGAATGAGTAGATATGTTTGAATGCAGATAAGACATTTTTTTTATAAGTTAATATTTTTTTATTAATTTATAAAATAAAAATAAAAAAAGAATGTTAAAAAATTATTTTTAATTTATTGTACTTTGTAATTTAATTATAAGAAACATGTAATGTACACTGAGTTTTTGTTCAAATTCAAAATATGAAAAATATTTCTGATTTTCAGGAAGGGAAATTTTAAAAGTGGGGGAAAAAGCATAAAACAAAGGGTGAAAGAGATAAAATATTTCAAATAAAAAGTTTATCTAAATATGTAATGAAAAATAATAAAATATGCACAATTAAATAAAGTACTTAACATTAATATCATTTTATCTAATAACTTTATGCTCTTTAGCAGTAACTTGTAAATTTCCAGGAGTTCCAGGAGTCTCAATATTATTATAATAGCCGAGATCGAAGTTTTTCAAAAAGTTTCAATGAGAGGATTTCTTCAGATTTGCCTCAAAAGAAGACGGCTAGGGCTGGTGAGTTGGTCGTTTCACTTTTTAATTTAGGTATATTAATTGCCCCTATTAGCTTTTTTTTGTATATTTTAGCAAAAAAGAATAGGAATACAACTCGAGTAAGATTTTATGTGAAATGAAAATTATGCGTGAATTTTATTGTTTCACGCATTCACACACAATTACGTTCGGAGTGTCTACACGGATAAAAATTCAGTTGACTACCGCGCCAAAAGGATAGCGGTGCAAGCAGTAAAATATGGAGTACATAAAAAACAAAATTAGACGAGCATCTAACCTTAATTGAGTAGTTCCATGCATAAACCACATAATATGGGGCGCGCGAATCTGCTTTGTCAAGCGCACATTCTATTTTGGGTGAAAATTTCGCTCAAAATACAGGTTGCCATTCAAAAAAAAATAGTGGATGCGTTACTCAACTGAATTTTTATCCGTGTATCGTTTGTGTAAATGCAATAAGGTCAAGTTTATATTCATTTTTTTAAGTTCATTCGTCAGGTTAACTTTTAAATGGCGGGAATTTTATTGTTTAACGATTACCTACACGCTTACATTCAAAGTGTGTTTAAATAATAATAATGATAATAATGATAACATTAATAATAATTCTTATATTTATGCATATATATACATGTGTTTTGACAAATTTGGAAAATTTTTTTATGTTTAGTTTTCACATTTAATCTAGATAATATACCCTGTCAAGACCCTGCCAAGGGCACAGAAAAAATTTCAGATGGTTTACTAGAAGCATTAGTTGAGAAACCTATTGAGGGTCAGAACTATCATTGGTCTTTAGTGAAGGATTTAGCCACTTAACAGATTGCTTGGCGTAAGAATGGCGTCAAACGTCGCAGTTTAGAAACCTGTTATATGGAGGCTCTTCTTCTGAATGCGAAAATTTTTTTTAGCTTTCCAAACGAGTTTTGAGAGGGCCGCAGAACGTTTTTGTTGAAGAGGAGCTTCAAAACATTCCAGAGGTCTCAAAATCCTCGTTTGTATCCTGTAAGATCTCAGAACAACAAGTCAAAGAAAGATTCTAACAGATCTCATACGAGCAAGAAGTCATTAAGGTACAGGCTGGTCATTTGAGAAAATTATATAGTAATTGGGCTTGTCTTACTAAAGACAATTTTATTTTATCTACCATTAAAGCTTATGTGGTAAATTTTATTGAAGCCCCACACCAAGCTCATCTTCCACCATCTTTCTCTTAAAAAGATAAAGCACCGTGTGAAGCGCTTGATAAAGTCTTAAGGGAAATGATTTCTATTGGTGCTATTAAAAATTATTATTTATCGCAGAACTATCAAAAATTTTGTACTGCCACAATTAGAAGCTTAGAAACTCTAGCATCAATTCTTAGTTCAGAACAGACTTTTTTATTTCTCAAGACGATAAAGTTGGAGTTCCATTAGGTATAACAGCTGCTAATAAGCAGGCACGAAAGGGTTGACCTTTTTTTTTTGGGGGGGGGGGGTCAGGAGTTGTTGGAGAAAAATACAAGATTAATGAGTGGATTGTTACCTCAGATTTATTTTTATCAAGCCTAAAAACCTAAACTGAGATATCAATTTTGAATTTTCGTATTAAGTAAGTTTTTGATATTTTGAGGGGTATCATGAGGTGTTGAGGCAAAATATAAGATGGATGGGTGGATTTTGACCCCAGATTCATTTTTATAAAGCCTAAAAATCTAAATTGAGATATAAATTTTGAATTTTTGTATTAAGTAAGGTTTTGAATTTTTGGGGGTATTAGAAGGTGATGGAGCAAAATATATGGGTAAAGGATGGGTTCCGATCCTGGATTTGTTTTCAGCAGATCAAAAAACATAAGATATGATTGAGGATATCATACAATAGCTTGAGAATTATAGGATTTCTTTTTTGGCCATTTTTGACCATTAAAAGTGTCCGTACAGCCTAAAGACGGGCATTTAGAACTTTTATCCCATTGAGACTTTTACTCAGGGATGCAAAATGAACCATTTCCCTGTGCTCTTAACACTAAAATAAGAAAAAATTAATGCAGTATAAGGTATTATATGCTATAATGTCTATATACTATTGTTACTACAATTTATACTTATAATAAGATATTGTATGGGGGTGCCATATAATTGAGGCATAAGTTAGATAAGGAAGAACCATAGACTTAAATAATCTGACTATAGTTTGAACTTTTTCGAACTTGCTGCTTGAAAGTTTGAAAATATCTACCATTTTATAAGATTTAGAAACTGCGCCTGTTAAGTTACTATAAAATTTAAATTACAATCTAATATAACACCCAAATCATGAACCTCGTTTACCCTAGCCATTTTCAGATCATTTAGCCATTAGTGAAAGGTTAAGGAATGCGTAAATCTCGAAAACGATTTAAAACATTGCTTTTTTTGATATTGACTGTCATACCATTAGATAAAGACCATTCATAAAATATATTGATATCTGCTTGAAGAAGCACTGCATCACCAACATCTCTTATTTTCCTCCAAAATCTGGAATTACCAGCAAATAAGTCAAGTTAAGAAAATTTAATTTTACCAAATAGGTCATTATAAAATAATCTTTCGAATGAAATGCTTAAGTAATCAAAGTTTTAGCGGCTCTAAATTTAAAGGGATGTCTTTAATTACAAAACTTATATTCACCTTTTCAATTTGGAATGCATAAATTAATCGGTTTCAATCGCTTTTTAAACAATTTTTTTTTGTCCCCTTAAAAAAAATGCAAACCAACTCGTCCAAAAAGTTTAAATATACCGAGTGGAACGCAATTGTTATGGTTATTTACATTGTCTTGATATATACTAGCAATGTAAAAATCCGTGGTAATTACGTTCCTTTTCGGTATATATTTTTTGGGTGAGGTAGTACTGAAGCGAATTTCACAAAGATTGAGGTCACTTTTAGGTGTTGGTAGGAAACTGCTGATAAAATGATTTCCTCTACTACTCTGTATATTGACTAGAGTGAAACGTAAAATGCAAAATTAGCTATTTTATAAACAAGGGAAAAATATTGGTTTGAACTTTGCATGCAGTGGATTGTAGACAGAATACAAAAGTAGAACCCCGTATTTTGTCCCGTGATTTAAAACATAGTTTTGCATTTAATAGACAAAAAATCCGCCTCCCTAGGACTCTTTTTGACTTATAAAAAGTATTTGATAAAATACAAATAATTTAGATAAGTGACAGCCTACTATTATAATGTACAGTTATATTTTTGAATCGATAATAGTAAAAAAATTTTTTATCAGAATCCTTAGTTTTAGAATTTGAGTATTCTCACTCGCGTGTATTGTGACTTATTTCTGAATTTTTTTATTAGCCATATTTTCTTTTATTAATTATCATTTCTCGGTATTCTTGGCATAAATCTGACAAACATCTAACATGCGAGAATTCCTGCAAAAAACTTTGCAAGAAAGCAGAAATTGTTACTTTTCTGTAATTTTTTTACAGAATTTAATTGTGAAATAAAAAATATTTAATAGTATTTAAAATTTTACTTTTTTTTACATATCTAATTGTTAATTTTTACAACCTTACATTTATTGACTATTGTTTTTTCTATCCTAAATATTAAATTAACCCCTTAACGCCTAATCGACCATTCTTGATCCGATGAATATTTCGGAATTAACTGTACATTAGTGGTTGATATCGCATTTTTTAAGGGTTATTTGTGAAAAGCGATTATAGAAATAGAAAGAACGACCTACAAAACCTGATAGATGACAATTTTAACGCAAAGATATTTTAGACCCAAATTCATCTGTCCAAGAATGGTCTATTAGGCACTAATGGGTTAAAATACATGCTTACTGTTATAAAAATATGTACATTTCTGAAAATAATACGCATCTAAGAAATTAATAAAAACTAAAATAATGATTTTATTTACTATACTAAGTTTGTATAATGTCACTATAAACTTTTTAGTAAAATTTATTAATAACTAATTTTTTGGATAAATTTACCAATATTTATTAATTTTTATTTACAAATTTGTAGAGGTTAATCAAATAGTAAGTAATTTTTGGCTAATGTTCAAGTTTAATTTTAAGATGCATTCACGTAAAAAGGTACGTAGATATTGAATTAGTCTCATAAAACAATATTGTGGTACTGCTTATTATGACGGCGTAAATTATAATAACTTACTAAAACGGCATTGCAAGTTTCACATTGATATACCACCTTATACGATTTGTGAATATCAGCATGATTCATAAGATGAGATTTATAAAAAAATTTTTTTCCGCATATATTACAAGAGAATGGTTTCTGTCCTGCATGAAGAAATTTATGACGTATTTCTGATGACTTTGCAGCAAATTTTTTGTTGCATACAGAACATTCGTAATTCTTTTTACCACTGTGCACAGTATTATGTACTCTAAGAGCATATTCAGTTGTAAAAGATTTTTCACATGTTTTACATTTAAAAGGTCTTATATTATAATAATTTTTTATGTGCCGTTTTAAATGATATGCAGAAGTATATATTCTATTGCAATACTCGCACATATGAATATTATCATCTTTATAAACCTTTGCTTTAGCATCTGAATTTAATTTTTCATAACCTAAATCTTCTGACATATTTTTACTTGCATAATATTTTATTCCATTTAGTAATTAATTTCTTTTCATGTATTTTTAAAGGTGTCATCTGAAAGAAAAATAGTAAAAATTATTTATTTAATTTTTAATGAATAAAATTTATTCTTTAAACTAGTATTTTTAACTTTTGGTATTGTTTCCAAACAGTATATTACGAGCCCGTGTTCAGACTAGTAAATAATGCTCCAAATTAGTAATCGGCTTCGCCTCGGATAGTAATTTACGTCTGATTCGGATCATTTATTTATGGACAAGGGTCATATATAATTTTTCATCATCAGTGGCGAGAAAACAGATACATGTCGGTCATGCAGTGGCTGGGAAATATGTGCTTTCTGGCCACTGAAAAGAAAAATCTGTTTTAAATAATAAAAGGACATAGTTTTTTCAACTTTTATAATGAGAGCAGCTTTTTATTTTTCATGCAATAAGAATTGAAAATTGTTGCATATTTATAGGAGCTACTTATAACAGTATGAACTACAATTAAATTTTGTTTTATGAAATAATTTAGCAAAAAAAATAATTATAAGTAATAAACATAAGTATAGTTACCAGGTGATGACAAGAAGAAAAAAGCCATGGCCAAGAGTGAAAGACGAAGTTACTCGTTGGTAATTTTTGATTAGGTAAACCAATACTTTTTTAACGTTTTTTTCTTGAAGTCCATATTACTTTCGATTGTAAGTATAATCTAAAAAAATCACACCTTCATTATACAAAAAACAAAACTAAATTTCGATAAAATTTAACAAATTAATTAATTTAAAATAATACCAAACATAAAAAATCACGGTAGAATTGCTTTGGTTGAATATTCAACCAAAAATAGTAAAATTCAACCAAAATGGTTGAAAAATTCAACCAATAGCTAAAATACAAAATAAAATTGATTTAATTATAATACAGAGTAAAAAAATGATCTGTGCATCCATTAAAAGTGAATTAATTTTATAATAGATTATATAATTAGTGATTTTTTATATATTATTATTATTATTACTTCATTTGGCTCAGAAGCTGAGGAATGACTAATTAAAAAGGTTACTTAATTTAATTTATCCATAATTTTTAAATTTAAACTATACCAAAATGTAAAATTCTTGGTGCATTTTTTGAAAAATTAAGGCAGGGTGCTACATAGAGCGTTCGATATTTGAGTAAAAAACTATTAAATTGTTTAAAGGCAAACGGTAAGAGATTACGGAAAAAATTTTTTTGAGGTGAATAAATACACAAAAAGAGTATTTTAAAATAATTTTTTTTTTATTAATTTTTTTTTTCTTATGTATAAAATTTTAGTTTGAAGTTGACGTGTTTTCATCGGAATGAGCTGATGGTGCGATTGATAACTAAAGTTTGGCAGCACGTTCACGCGAAAAGTTTACATAAGTAAAGCAAGTGGTAAAAATTTGGAGAAAATCGGTCAAAGTAACTTTTTGTAAGGATTCGTATCAGGTACAAAAATGTAGTCTCGAGAAAAACGCATTTAAAGTTAAAAGCGTTCATATAATGAAAGGCGCGTCGCTTTAGAAAAGAAAATTATAATAGTATAAAGAATGTTTGGATCTTTATAAAATTTTTTTTATATATTCTTTGATAGTTTTACTATTAGAAAAAAAAATTTTTTAATTTTGAACAAACAATTTTTACCCAATGTAGCACCCTGCCTTAATTTTAAAAAGAGTAATTTAAAATTTTTCCTCCAGTCAGCAGAGTACATATTTTTTTATTTACAAAAAAAAAAGTATAGAGTAATAAAAAAAAAAATATGATTACAATTGTAAAGGTATAAATAGTTTTAAATTTAAGTAAAGACATTATTTTAACTATTATATAGTTTATATATTAGAAGTTTAAAATTATAAAAAGAAAAAAATGAATTTTTTTTTAATTTCATTTATAATAATTCATTATTTATGCAAATAGAATTTAAAATACATACAATTTTATTAGTAAAGTGAATACGCCTGTGATATTGTTAAAAGGGAATTAGGTACTTTTTTTTTATTTATTGTCAGAGTTTTTCATAAAAGCGAATTTCCAGATGGAGCATTGATTAAACAATATGGCTAAGCTAAAAACTGTTCGATATACATAAACAAGAGTTTGAGTTTTGAAAAACTTGAAATTTTAGATTCCATTTTAATTTAATTAGTCATTCCTCAGCTTTTGAGCCAAATGAAGTAATAATACATAAAAAATTACTAATTATATAATATATTATAAAATTAATTCACTTTTAATGGATGCACGGATCATTTTTAATTTGTATTTTAGCTTTTGGATGAATTTTCAACTAATTGGTATTAAATTAAATAATTGGGTTTTTTAGGTCGTAGATTTTAAAAATAATTTCAAAAATTACATACAACAGGTTCTAAAGGTTAAAATTGGCCATTTTCATCCTGAATACTCCAAAGAATAAGTTCTGTTGACAAAACGAGTTAAAACGGGGTGAAAGGGTTGAAAAATGGCCAATTTCACCCTTCAGAACCTGTTTAATGTAATTTTTGACATCATTTTTAAGATCAGCGACCTAAAAAACCCACCCGAACAGATATTGCTTAGATGGAACTACGCAGGACATCTGCGGGCTAGCCATACGACTACTGAGGCCATCCCACGGCATAAATGTATAAAATAACATATAATGTAACGCGGTACTCGGGAGGACATATGATGGCATGCCATATTACGCATGCGCATTTCGCAAAAGTATAGTATGTGTAACAACAAACTATAATAAAAAAAGAAGTACTATATTATTATTATTATTACTGAGTAGAAAATAATTAAATTATTTTATTATAATTGTGCATATCTTGAAATTGTTATTTCAGACAAAAAATAATAATTCAATAATTATTTTTTTATATAAATATTAATATTATTGTGCATTATTTATTTTTTAGTAATAATTATTGTGCATTTATTTATTTTTTTTGAATTGTAATAAAAGAAATAAACAATTGTAAGATCTAAGTTTATAATGAAATAGTTTAAACGATTTATGTTTTAATTAACTATTTAATTTTTAATAAATATTACTAATATAGAATATTTTTATTTAGCTTTAAAAAGAATCCAAATCCAAATAAAAATACATTTATATTAGCTACCTTATTGCAAAAAAATATTTTTCATACGCAATAAAATTATTATGAACCTGAATTAATTAAATAAATAAATTTGTTCTTGTGATTTTGTCATAGTTTAATTATTTTTAGTTAAGTGATTCGAATTTATAATGAATAAATATAAGCAAAAGTAATAAAAAAACAGCTTTGTTATGGTAACACGTGAGATTATTTAAATACAGAGCATGCGCAGAACAATACTACGGCTTGCCGGCTGAGTGCCCTAGGAGTACCGCGTTACATTTAGCGTGTGGCCCCTACCTCATTTCGTATGGCTAGCGACCGAGTACCGTACAAATACTGCTGGCTCGCCACCTATGAAATCCGTCCGGGCAATTATTTAATTTAATTTTAAAAAAAAGTATCTTAAAGATTTATGTTATATTTGGTGGTAACTGGGGTGAAAAAGGCCAAATTCACCCCTTGGAACCTGTTAAATGTAATTTTTTACCCTAAATTCTAATTTACTGGCCTATATAACCACATAAAATCATTGAAAAGTATAAAAAAAATATTTTTTTACTTTTTTTCCAAATTGGGGGAAAGGGGTGAATTATGGGTGGGAAAATCACCCCCTGACATACTATACGATTTTCCGGGGGGACGCTTTGTCGGCATTATTTTTCTGATGCGAATGCAAAAGGTTTCAACTCGATTCATGTACTTTCATAGGCACTTCGAGGTGAAAAATACTATTCCCCTGACTAGAACGAGAGAAAGAAAGAAATCCCACTTTTTAACTAATCTAACAAAGAGGATTCAGTAACCTCACGGTATACAGATTTAGTTTATAATTATACACCTTGGTGGTGAATCTTGAGTAACCTGTTATTATTAATTATGTTTTTAGCTAATGCTGCTACTAATGAATCAAGTGTCAAAAATATTTTACAAAAAAGAGTGCACAGGAAATATTTTTAGATAAGCATAAAAGTTTTTTAAAATAATAAATAATTAAAAGAATTTGTTCTTTGTATTTTATTTTATTTTTTCAGATATATGTATGTAGTTTGAAGAGGTTAAAATTTGTTTAATTTATTGTGGTAAGTTACTTTCTTTAATATTTTATGTATTTTAATATATTTTTATAAAAATTAAATTATTTTTATACAACTGAATTTACTTTTTACCTTGATAGATCAATGCAATTTAGGAGAATATCAATAAAATTTAATTGAGGTCCAAATATTGTACAGAACCTTTCAACTGCTGTACTATGTTCAAATGATTCAGAATGTAAAGTTTTACTAAAAGTAAATATATTGGTAAGGTTTAAATTAGTATTTTTTATGATTCTAGTTTAAAAAAGTGTATTTTTACTAATTCTTTAGGTGTTTCTGGGTTACGCTACTGATGATTATGGATATAAAATAAATAAATTTTAATATTGATGTGATTATTTGCACATACTTTGATTAAATCTAGATATTTTATTGGACTCAGGTCATTGGACAAGTTTCGGATTTAAAAAAGCTCATTTTTTAGCATTATTCATCAATTATTTTTTGATATCCAAAATCAGTTATTTTGTTAGTACTCGACAAAGACTGGATGAAATAAATTTTGGTTTACTGCTGGACCAACTAGATCAAATTTAAAAATTTTTAATCTAGAGTTCTTTTAAATTTAGACAAGTTTTGGATTAAAAAAGTTCATTTTTAGCATTTTTTATCAATTTTTTTCACATCTAAAATCGGTGTTTTATTGATTACTCAAAAACTACTGCATGAAATAAATTTTGATTTTCTGCTGTCACAACTTGATCAGATATAGAAAATTTCCATATAGAGCTATTTTTAATTCATAAAATAGACTTTGAAACTTTCATGATATACCTTTCCGAAGATACATTTATTCAGTATATGCATGTAGAGGCATCGAAATGACCTGGAGAGCAAATTTCTTTACAAATTGGACATTTTTAGGACTTTTTCATTTTTGTCCTAACAAACTTATGAGGCACGATTTCATATGTATTGTATACAAAGAGTGATTGTGTCTAAAAAATTTTTACACATTATAAAATGATATATCATTAAAAAAAATTAAATTTAAGTTTTCTAAAAATTCTATGAAACAAACAAACATTGTGGTTTTTACTTATATTAAAATAGTGATCAATATAAAAAATTTAAAGCTATGATTAAAATAGTAATAGATTTTATTTTAAATTAAACATTATGATATATGAAATTTAAATTGTTTGTGGATTCATTGTTTTCAATAAATAGAAAACAAAAATATACAAATCAACAATAACAGTTTGTAAATATACTTAATTTGTACTTACCTGAATTTTATTATATAATTTTATGATACTTTCTTTTATTTAATTCAATTAAAGTTTAATTTTAAGTTTTTTTTTAATATAAAAATATTATTTTTTTACAAAATGTAAATAAAGAAAGACAAAAAAACGAACACCAAACACAGAACACAGCTGTTGATGGCTTGTGCACAGGTAAGGTTAAGTTCTTTGTTATTGTTTAGCGTTTTCTCAACTAACTAGATTTCACTATATTATAGAGAAAGTTACTAGTCAGTGTGTATCAATGCAGGAAGTTTAAATAACTAATATTTACTGATCTACTCGCTATATAATAAGTATAAATTTATTTTTACTAATTTAAAATTCTAAATAAAATAAAATAAATAATTGCTAAGATGTTGTACCGGTACATGGACGTTGAAGAATTATAGCATTTCATAAATAATCTTATTTACAGTAAAAGTTTTGCTTTTAATGATAAAATTCATGCTAATACTGTGACACAAAAATGTTATTTTAATTTACTTTTTATTTTGTAAAATTAAAAGATAATATGAGATATTTACGACATGTTTTATGTATAACAATACACGAATGCAGTGGTGGATATAGAATCTTTTTTCAAGAGGGGTCGATTCAGTAAAAATTTGCGAGTTTTTATACTCAGTTTTATAATTATATAGGTAAAGTTTTATAAAAACATGTACATTTTTAGTTCTCAGGAGGAGCTTGCCCCCTTCGCTTCCGGCAAATTCCGTCTCTGCATGAACGAATAAATTTTAAATAAAATACCGAGCACAAGAAAATAATCCAGTATGCCTTCAAATATTCAATAAAATTACATACTTGCGGGCAATAATAACAATATAACAATTTCAAGGGGGCGTAATTATTGCCTTTTGTATGAAAAAAACATTCTTAACCTCGATCTAGAAATATTTATTTTTACCTAATGCAATTACAGGATCTTAGTTTTACACGTCGAACCTGCAAACCTTCGCATTTGGTAAAATTGGTTCTATTTCACAAATATTACGGAGTTAAGACCAAATTTTTTTTTCAAAAATTTTTTCACCAAAAAAGCTCGAGGTACTTTTTTTTTTTAATTTGGATGTAATACCTCATTTATTTCCATGAAAGTACTTATATTTGAAAGCATGGTTTTTACTCTATATCTCGAATCAGATACCTAATTTTTTGAAAATTTTTTTTCCACTTTTTTTCACAAAAAAATACAAAAGCACCAATTTTTTTTTTCTTTTTGGATGTAGTACCTAATTTATTTCTATGAAAGTACTAGTTTTAGAAAGTTTGTTAATAGTCATTTTTTGGATCTGATACCGAATTTTTTAAAAAATTTTTTCTCAAAATTAAGAAAACAAAAAAAAATAAAAAACCTACAATATTTTTTTTTTTTTGTGTAATACCTCATTTAATTCCATGAAAGTACCAATATTTTAAAATATTGCAACCGGCGATGCTTCACAACCGTTATGAAATTAAGACCTAACTTTTTTTTCAAAAATTTTTTCATCAAAAAATCTCAAACTACTTTTTTTTTTTTCTATTTGGAGGTAGTACCTTAATTATTTCCATGAAAGTACTTATATTTGAAAGTATAGTTTTTACTCGATATCTAGAATTTTATAATTAATTTTTTGAAAATTTTTTTCCCAAAATTATCACCACAAAAAAATACAAAAAACACCAAATTTTTTTTTCTTTTTGATGGATGTAGTACCTACTTTATTTCTATAAGAGTACTAGTTTTAGACAGTTAGTTTATAGTAATTTTTTTGATCTGATACCGAATTTTTCCAAAATTTATTTCTCAAAATTAAAAAAGTTTTTTTAAACTGCAATATTTTTTTGTTTTTTTTGTTTTGTGTAATACTTCATTTAATTCCATGAAAGTACTGTCTTGAATAATTATTATCCAATGAATTACGTTAGATTTTATTTGAAAAAAATAGATTTAATTAAATTCAATACATAAAATTTCTTTTAACTTTTAAAAGTTAATAGAAATGAGTGTATGATTGCATGGTTGTAATCGGTGATATCTGTGGTATATTGAAGTATTAAGCTCATTGTTTGAGGAACCTTAGTGCCAGCTAGTTGGCTGGGTATTTTTTCTCTGGAGGGGGGGGGGGGTGATTAATAAGAAGGATCCTCGGAAGGATCTTATTTATTGAATGTTGTTTGTTGATAGTTTTTGCTCGAGAACTGCCGTTAATTTTTTGTGCATAGATTGAAAAATTTTAATAAATTATTCGACTTAATAAATGTTCAAATAAATGAATTTGGTTATATGAGCAATTATTTTAAAAGTGATGCTTAATTTGAGCCTGGAATCGTAAATTTTTTTTTTTGAGGGCACATCGATATGACCCGTGTTTTCAGATAGTTTGAACCTTCAGAAAACCGAAAAAAATCGTGAACAAGAAATCGGTGATAGGTGCCAAAAAGATTTTTTCACTTTTATGTCAAAAACCGTGTTTTTCGTATCTGAGCTACCCTAAATTTTTAAAATAACTTTTTAGGTAAAAAACTTTTTTAAAATAGATAAGAAAATCTGATTGCCAGGGAAAAACCACTCCAGAAGAAAAAATACCCAACTAGCTGGCACTAAGGTTCCTCAAACAATGAGATAAATACTTCAATATGCCACAGATATCACTGATTACAAACAAAAAAAAAAATATTGCAGGTTTTTTAATTTTTTTGTTTTTTTAATTTTGTGAAAAAAATTTTGAAAAAATTCGGTATCAGATCCAAAAAATGACTATAAACAAACTTTCTAAAACTAGTACTTTCATAGAAATAAATTAGGTACTACGTCCAAAAAGAGAAAAAAAATTGGTGTTTTTTGTATTTTTTCGTGAAAAAAATTTTGGGAAAAAAATTTTCAAAAAATTAAGTATCAGATTTGAGATATATAGTAAAAACCATACTTTCAAATATAAGTACTTTCGTGGAAATAAATGAGGTATTACATCCAAATTTAAAAAAAAAAAAAAGTACCTTGAGCTTTTTTGATAAAAAATGTTGAAAACAAAATTAGGTCTTAACTCCATAATGTTTGTGAAATATCACCAATTACATACATACACACAAACACACACACACACACACACACACACACATACATATACTTTTTTTAAAAACCGGTTTTTTAGCTTCCTGGGGTCTCAAAACGTGCCTATATGCCAAAAAATCAAAAATCGAAATTTGACCTATCACAATGGTTCCTCTTTGAGGAACCAAAAAGTTATCTTTTTACGATGAAATTTAGCCAAGTTATCGTCAATTTAAGATTTTGCTCAAATTCGTCTTAAAAAAGATTGAAATTTTACTGAAAAAAGCCTGTTTCTGAAACTTAAACATGCATTATTCGCTTGATTTTCATCGTAAAATAATAATTTTTTTTTTTAAATCGATTAATTTTTTCCTGGCAATTCATTTCTTTAAGAAAAAAAATTATTTTTATTGACAAAATTTTAATTTTTAGATCAAAAACTGTGTTAAGTAAATCTTGCTACTTACAGTTTTCAAAGGCTTTTGACCTGAAAATTGAAATTTGGTCGATAAAAATGATTTTTTTTCTTAAAAAAATGAATTGCCAGGAAAAAATTAATCGATTTTAAAAAAAAAATTATTATTTTACGATTAAGATCAAGCGAATAATGAATGTTTAAGGTTCAGAAACAGGCTTTTTTCAATAAAATCTCAATATTTTTTAAGACGAATTTGAGCAAAATCTTAAATTGACGATAACTTGGCTAAATTTCAGCGTAAAAAGATAAGTTTTTTTTTCTTCTGGAGTGGTTTTTCCCTGGCAATCAGATTTTTTTATCTATTTTAAAAAAGTTTTTTTACCTAAAAAGTTATTTTAAAAATTTAGGGTAGCTCAGATACGAAAAACACGTTTTTTGACATAAAAGTGAAAAAATCTTTTTGGCACCTATCGCCGATTTCTTGTTCACGATTTTTTTCGGTTTTCTGAAAGTTCAAACTATCTGAATACACGGGTCATATCGATGTGCCCTCAAAAAAAAAATTTACAATTCCAGGCTCAAATTAAGTATCACTTTTAAAATAATTGCTCATATATTTATCAAATACAAAAAAATTGAACGCATTAACAATAAATTACCGATCTCTAACAACCAACATACAGCATAATAACATTCAACATTATTCATTGATCGTCACCCTGTGAATTCTAAAAATAATAATTTTCTTTGATAATGAGTGAAATTCTAAAGTTTTTATACCAGTGACTAAGAATTTACCCGCAGTAAATAATAATAGGTTATTTTTCGGTTTTTTCAATCCATTATAACTATATGTTTAGGGGTCCCTGGACACAATGGTGACACCATTTTTTGCCGGAAGCTGGAAATTTGCCCTCAAAAGGCAATTTCGGGTTATTTTGGAGTTTAACAACATGGACAACTAAGCCATTTTTTATAGAAACAAATATTATATTCGTATTCAGTGATCTATAAATTAAAAATATAAGCCGCCAAATAAACAAAACATTTTTTTTTATTTTGTAAATTTGTAAATTCTAAAGATCCAACCGTTTTAATAATTTAACTGAATATACATAAATATTCTAAATTAAACAAAATCAATTACTATCTAAAAATTTTAGCATCGGGTATGGATATTATAAACAGTGCGTGTAAGTATGACACCCGAATTTTTTTTCCGAAATAGCCAAGACCAAAACATACTTACTGTTTTTTTGGCTGTGGATTCTGGAAAAAATTATAGGTTCACAAAGTTGGACAATTTTTCGCAAAAATAAGTGAAAGTATGACACCTAGATTTTTAGATCAGGAATTTTTCGAGACACATAAAACCCATTTTTTTCAGAAATTACAAATTTGTCAGTAATTTAAAAGTTGGTCAAACATTGAACCCTGCGTTCCTAGGCCCAGAAGGCCCATTGAAATGAACGGAGGGTAACCGGCATGTTTTTTCAACATAATAATCCATAATCATTTGGTGTAATTTTGTGTTCCAAATGTATTGAACTCTCCTTGTTAGTTGTAAATTTACGATTTTGTCGAAAATTTACGAAAAAAGAAATCGTTAATTAACTACTTTTGTCGTAAATTTACAAAGATTAGTAAATTTATGATTTTTGTTGAAAAATTGCGAATTTTTTCGAAAATTTACGAATTTTGTCGTGAAATTACAGGTGTTATTTTTTTAATATTTTCAATAAAATCAGGTCTTGTAGGCCTCAAAAATTTTTTACAAGTTCCAAGTTTTCGAAAATTTGTTACTCGTTCTTTTAACCTATAGATGTTTCCGAGATATGACTCCACAAAGTTAGTGATAAAATATGATTTTTTTTTTTAAACTTTAAATAGAGACTCTGTTTTTAAATTATTATCATACCTGCTAAATAAGTAATCAAAAAGAAGCAAATAAAAGAATTTTTTGAAATTTAGAGCTAACACAAAATTTTTGAGACCTATTTTTATTGAAAATTACAATTTTGGCAGCAATTTAAAAATTGGTCATTTCGGTTCGAAAATGGGCATTTTGTTTATTGACAACAGCAATGAGTGAATAGGTGGTGGAGCATTGCAGCTGACGGTAATTAAAAGATGGTACTGATGATAAATGAGACCAACCGGAACTATTTTGGTTAATTTGCTAGGTTACAATGCTGTATGGAAGATTTCGAAAAAACCCTATTTTATAACATTGAACCCTGCGTTTCTAAGCCCAGAAGGAGGTGTTGGAATAAACGGAGGGTACGTGAGTATTTTTTCAACATATTAAAGTCAACCATAAATACAGATTGTAATTTGGTGACCCAAAGGTTCCGGTCTCCACTTGTGAGTATGTTTTGGCGTAATCTAAAAGTCTAGGCTATTCTGGGGTGTCATACTTTCCCTCTTTTTTTTGTGAAAAATTGCCCAACTTTGTGGACCTATAACTTTTTCAGTTCTTGCGGCCAAAAAAACTAAGATTCGAAAGTAAGTATGTTTTGGTCTTGGTTATCTCTAAAATGATATTTAGCTATCATACTCACACGCACTGTTTACCATAGCCATCCCCGAAGATTTTTGTTCATATTTTTGAAATATTTTAGTTATATTTTTAAATCTTGAAAAAAATTTTAAAACATGTAAAAATTAAATTATACTACTTAAAAAATATGACAACTAAAATTTGTTTTATACTTATATTATATTTTATGTAATTTTATAATCGCGTATAAAAATTTTTTTTAAAATTAATTAAATTGATTAAACGAAAATAATTGGATATATTGAATATAAATCACTGAACATACTTTTTAATTCTTCAATCTTAATAAAATTTATAAAAATTATAAAAATATTTATACAGGAAGTTATGGGAACATTCAAGAATATACTCTCGTTATGGTTAGATGAATTTATACTTTCTCTTAACATTTGAATAAAAACAAAAATTTATAATCGTCCATAACAATGATCACATCATTTTATTGTCTCTTCCGATTCCTGAAAAGAAGTTCATTACTATATAAACAGGAGAAAAATGATAAATCTTATTAGTATAAAATTTCTCATGATACTTCGAGAATGGCTAAACGTTTATTGGGCTTTCCTGGCTCGCCTGGCCCTGCGATTTTGTTATTATCAATATTGTTAAGTTGTTGGTTTCTAATTGATAATGGGGTAGTTGGACGTGAAATTGTTTTAATTACACAAGCTGATTTAGCGCCTGCAGCTGCTCATCACCATCATAAAGGACATCACGGCGAAGAAAGTGCTGGCAAGGAAAACCATCATCATCATCACGAAGAGCATGGTAAAAAAGGGCATAAAAGTCACGCTGGTCATCACCACCATGACAAAGGTGAAAAAGGTCATCATGAAAAAGAACATCACGAAGGCCATCACGAAGAACACAAAGGGCACAAAAAACATCATCATGATGAACACGGCGAACACGGGGAGCATCATGAAGAAGAGAAGGGTCATAAAGGAGGAAAATTTGGAGAAAAGAAGGGCCATAAAAAAGGTCATAAAACCAAAGGATACCATCATAAAATACACAAGGATGAATACCACAAAGAGCACAAATTCTACGATGATTTCCATAAAGGTGGTCATCATGAAAAACATGGACATCACCATGGACACCATGACGCTCATGAAGGACACGTTAAAAAAGGTGAACACCACCATACAGGACATGAACATGACCATCATGGCAAAAAGGGGCATCATCACAAAGGCCATCTCGATGAAGAGCATAAAGGTCATCATGGAAAACATGGGCATCACGAGCACCACGAACATCATAAGAAACACGAAAAGAAAGGCGGTCGTCATCATGGTAAAAAACATAAATACAAACATGGTTAAAAAAATTGTTGTGATTGATAAACAAAGATATTATTTATTATTTTTAACTATATTAATTTAAAATTTATAATTGTTTTTTCAAATTCTATAATTTAAGTGTTATTTTAAATGTAATGTATGTACGAATATCAAAGATTTAAATTGAATTTTTAACAAAAATTCTTTTATTAATCTTTTTGAACTAGTTTTAATACTATATTAACAATACTTTCGATAGGTCAACATATTAAAAAATGAAAAAAGTATATTTAATGTAAATTTAAGTAAAATTTTAGATTATTTATAAATAAATGTAATGTAGATAGACAAAATATAAAGTAAAAATTAACACTTTAAGTAATTATAAAAATAGTAATAATAATCGCTCAATGTTATTTCATAAAGGTATTTATAAATCATAAGAAAAATCTTTAATTTGTTGTAATAAAGTAATGAATAAAATATATTACTTTCGTTAAAAAAACCTAAAATTTATTTGTCAAAACATTATTTTAAATAAAACAGGGTTCTGTTTTTTTCTTTCTTTCAAATCAATTTTTTAATATTCAAGAATAGCAACCAGCTGACAGTTTAAATGTCTAAAAATTTTTGCTTATGGCGCATGCAATATTTTTTGCCTACCTACATTGGCGTAAATCAAGTACCGAAGCGTTTCTACGCATTAGATTTACACCAGGAGAAAAAAAACTATTTTCTTTGGTGAATGATTGTAGATCACGTACGGTCAAGACTTGCAAAATTTTATAGAACATAAAATAATCAATCGGTTGCGCACAAATAAATCTCGAGTAAATATTTCAACATACTGTTATGACATTGAACTATTTTTTAACAATATATTAGAAATATTTTTATACTTTTATTATAAAATAATTAAATGAAGCCCTAGAAAAATCTATGTAATTTAGAGGTATTCTTAGTAAAACTGATCTAAAAGCAAGGGAAAATAAAGGGACTCTGAAAATACTGATTTGATTGCTAGCAATATTAAAAAATATGATACCATGTCCATTATCAAAATTCTAAATTCAATGGTTTCGTAAAGTCAATTATTATTTTATTTTCTGGTCTGCGTCGAGAAAGCACGTATTTCCCGGACTCGGCTTCGCCTCGGAAGGTAATTTACGTGCGATTTGGGCCATTCTTTACTTTTCTGGACTCGAGCCGTAAATATACTATTTTTAAACTGTTTCTAACTGAAATTTGAGCTAATTTTTCAATTTTAATTTTCCATAGCTCTAAATAATAATCCCGCAACCAGATCGAAAAAAACGCGTTTTCTTCCCACTGAGAAAGAAAAATTTCCTTTTTACATGGGAGCAAAAAAAGAATACCCCAGATCGCAGTTTATCATCCTCGGCTTCACCTCAGATGCTAATTAACGTGCTATCTGGGTAATTCTTTTTTTTTCTTTGCTCCCTTGGTTAAAAATGTACTATTTCTTCTATTTTAAACAAGGGGGTTAAGTAATTTTTTCATTGCTTTTTTAAAAACATTTTAAAAAATTTAAAAACAAACAGAAGAATATTTTTTGCAATAAATTTCTCAAAAACTAGCATTTTTATTGACCTTAAATTTTTATTTTGCCGTTTTATGATTTTCCATTTTCAGGCTTTTTCTGAATGTTACCTAATGAAAATTGTTTGAAAAATTTTATAAAAAATCCTCTTTTCGGGAATATTTTGGTTATGTCTGTTATACTATTCAAATAAAAAAAATAAAAGAAAATGAAAATTCATAAAACAAAATTGAAAAAATGAATAAAATTCGTTTCTATTCATAATTTATAAGATATTTTAAACAGGGAATATACAGTAAAATCTTCCGAGGAATCCCAAAATTAAGTTAAAAATTTTATATAGAGACATTGAAAAAAAGTCAGAAAATGAAAACATTTGGGAAATAGAAAATCATAAGTATTCTTTAATTTGGAAGAGCTTGGCCGTGTAAGTTAGGCGAATTCGCGCTCACTCTGTACAGCTAATTTCAATTAAACATGTGTTTGGGTATTGAAAAAGAAAATTTCTCGCTTTGGTTTTAGACCTCTTGCCCCTTCCTCTTGCGCGCTATCACGAAAAACGCCTATAAATAGATTTTTTTTACATATTTTCATAATAACACAATTCTTCCATATGTTAACCTTTTTGGACCTACTTGGCCTTGTTCTAACGTCATTTTTAGAAAAAAAAATTTCGCTCCCTCCTCACTCCTTCATTATAGGTGGTGAGTGCCGAAAAATTTAAATAACTATTTTTTCTCATTTTTTTCTTTCATCTTATAATAACATAACTCTTCAAAATTTTAATCTTTTTTGACCTATCTGGCCTTGTTCAATGAGGAATTTAACGCATTTTATGATAACATTATTTTCGGGCCCTTCTCAGCCCTCCCCCTTCCATCAGACGTTTATAACGTGATTTTAAAAAATCTGAATTTTTTTTAAGCATGTTCAGAGGCAAGGATAAAATTTTTCTTTTCATATGTATATTTTTTGTTGAAAACTGCCGCATTTAACGTCATAATTTTTCATTATAGATAGAAAAATTTAAAAAACCGTTTTTACTCACATCATCCAGCTACAAGAGTATTGATCCATTTCTCTCTAATATATGCTTGATGGCCAGAACCCCGGTTTTTAGGGGTTCAGACCTTAAAGGGTAGGTTCTACAAAAAATAAGTTTTGGAAATTACTAGGGTCGGGATTTGTACATTAGAGGTTAGATTTTACAAAAATTAAATTTTGGAAATTACCAGGGTCGGTATTTTAATTAACAATTATCTTTCTAAAAACTATTTTAAAACTTTTTAGCCATACACATGTGCATATTTTAAAATATCCATAGTTTAATTACGAATTTTCTTTAGGGTGACGAAAACCACCCCTTCTGCCCTACTATAATAAAGTATTGAACTAGAAAAAACGAATAGAAAAAAAAAATTTAAGTCCAATTAGAAAAGATAAAAAGAGACAAATTTTGATGAATTCGCGAAATATTTTTCTAAAATTTTTTCTTTGTTTTTCCGATTCTCTTCGAGGTTTTTCCAAAAAACTAAAGGCAGATTCAAAAACAACGAATAAATTTTCTTATCCTTTTTGTTTAAAAAAGTAGTTTTTATAGTTTTGTTTTAAATCTAAAAAAAGAAGCTCAAAAATTAAAATATAAAATTTTGCTCAGATTTTACTTCAAATTTTGAAAGTACTGTTTAAAAATTGAAAGCACGGCCATGGAACTCCGCAGCAAACTAGTGGTAAGTTTCTTTTAAAACAGATAACATCATAATTTTCTAAGATTCATTTAAAAACTGAAAATATTATTATGAATGTACTCAGAGATTGACAAAAAATGTATGCATTATTGCATATATTTTATAAATTGTGCAAGTAAATGCTGTAATTTGCTTCACGCCAAAGAATTTTTGAAGGAAGCAGTGACAATGACATGAGCTGTACTTGAATTATCTATGTCGATCACGAAGTATGCTAAACATTTTCCACCATAAACAGTCCTTGAAAAGATTCTTATAAAATAGATGTATTGACCGAGTTTCCCTCCAGTACTAAAATCTTAATACAACTAAAATATTTTTATTCAATTTTTTAAAATAATGCATTAATTAGTTTAGTTATTCAAATATTAAAAGTAGTATATTATTTATATGTTATTTTTAATTAACAATTTATACTTTTAGTAAACTAGAAGAAAAAGTATATCTATAAAATGTGAGTTTTGTTAAAATTTTGAATTGTTTTTATTATTTTACGTTAAATTAAAGTGATTATAAATTGTAAAATTGCTTTTCTCCTGGAAAAATTTTAAGCAATAATTCAGTGGTTTATGAATTTTTTATCAACTCGCAGATTGTTATAATTTTTTGAAAATCAATCAAATTATAATGAGAAATCGAAAGACCCAGAGAATTGGCTTAACTAGAGAAACCGTTCTTTTATTGGACAAGTAAAAAATAATAGGATTTTGTTATTGATATCATGATGCGCCTATTGTAACAAAGTTTGTTTTGAAAAAAAAATCATAAAAATTTATGTGTTCAGTTTGCCACGTTAATTAACTTACGTTTAGCTACTTAGCTGCCGCTAAAAACGGACAGAGAGAAGCAATCTGGTGGTCATATTAATATGACTTGAGAAGAAAGCTTGTCAAAGAAATATTGTCTCAATATTACATGGCTAGGCTGATTTTTTTGAAATATAGCTATACTTCTTGCTTTAAATGCTTGAAATTTCAGGCAAAACAGCCTAGCCCTGCATTTTCACAAGCAGTAAAATTTTTTTGGGAATAATATAGAGTAATTAATTGGCTCTGTAATTATATATGTTATGTACAGACCCCGAATTTGTACAATCCTAGGATTGAACTCCGACTAAGTTCAAAAAATATAAACGAATTCGATAAAACATTTTTGAAAAATAGAACGAAATTTCAAATACTGCTTTATGTAAGTATTGAAGCGAAAACTGGCTCAACATAATTTGGGCACTCAAATGGTTCCAAAGTTCAGGGTATGTTAATAAAGATGAAAAAATATACTCCAAATAAAAACTTGGTTGAGTGGGCCTATTGAGCCAAAATATAAATGTTATTTTATTCACAGTTTTATCCGTTTCTAAACTTTTCATATACAGCTAAAAAATATTGTTAATTAATTAATTAAATTAATATTAAATTAATTAAATTAATTAGTTTTGGAATCGAAGTTTTAAAATTCTCTCTATGTAGAAAGATTTTTAAACAGCTATATCCTAAAATTTTACTATTTATATGGAAATCCGTCGATTTGGATATAGGAATTCTCGTACCATTTTTACCGATTATTTTCATCTTTGCTGAGTTTTTTCTTTGTGATAGACAATCAAACAAATTTGTATTTTTAGCCAAAACGATTAATATTTTAAATCACATTCCAAATTACAATGTTAAACTGAAATAGATTTTGTACACTGGAAAAAAAATTCGCTAATGGTAAGCAAATTTTGTTTTCAGTGTAGGACTCAAAAATTTTGCTTGAAAAACTGAGCCTCATTTTCACTTTTTTTGCTCTGCAAACTTCACAAATATCATTTGTGAAATTATTTTTTAGTAATTTCTTGTTTAAAAAAAAGTCACCTTGACAATTTACATAATTTAGACCTTTGACCAAGAATAAAGTACTAATTTAGATTCCCGAAAAGATTCCTCGGAAGTAATTTTAATTTTTATAGGGTTTGGTTTGATATAAGAAATAAAGAAACATGAAACAAAGCATAATTTTTTAAATTTGCCAAATTTATTAACTTTAAATAATTGACTAATTTTTTTTAAATTTTACGATTGTTCGAGATACTTACTTTGGAGCCATATTTTAAGTATTTAAAACTAAAAAAAATTTTAACAAAAATTAAAATTAAAATTTTCTTTGATCCATTTAATAAAATTATTTCTCCAAAAAGATTGAATATTTGTTTCAATCAATTATTTTGAATAACATTTTAACAAATTTTTACATCCTTGCTTAAAATACCATGACAATAAGAACCTTGAACCAATCTTATTTAACAAAAGAAAATCTATGTGTAAAAGTTGTAAGTAATTGAAAGAAAAAAACTTTTTTTTTAAATTGAAAATTTTTTTTCATAAATATTTTTTTTAGAATTCAATTAAGGTCGTACATTAAAATAATTATCTTTATTGTTTAAAAAAAATAAATAAAATCTAATTGACGGAATAAGGTTATTTCGTATGAATTCTATTTAACAGATCTAATTAAGAAAAAAAACTTAAAAATTAAAAAATGATTTTGTCAAAAATTTTTATTTGAATTCTATTTTACAGGTTTCAAAAAACAAAAAATGTGTTACTCGATATGAGGTTTATAATTTTCATCTTAATGTCACTTCATGGCGTAGCAAAAAGTTATCCATCAGGAAATGATCTCAATACCTTTTTAGATTTAGAGAATTCAGCGACCGGTTATTCATATGACAGTTATTACGATGTTCCAGTTTCATATGTTCAATATTCGTCTTATGACGATGTGCCTTTGGCACCACCACAGCAATACCAATATATTCCAAGTGAACTATCACCTCCGCCAATAAATGCTTATCCTAGTCAGAACTATGGTTATCAAAATTATGTAAAAGGTGACGAAGGAGCGCCATTGTATTGGGGTTATGCTGTGGAACCTTTACACCATCCAGAAACAGTAAATTACAATTATCCTCCTGAACAGTATGGTCATGAGAAAGGACTTGGATATAATTATCACTATCCTCCGAATGACTATCATCATAATTACCACAATTATCAACAATATCATATAAATCATCATCAACCGCATTTCCACCATCCTCATCACCATTATAATGATTATTATGGAAATTATAATCATGGCCCTTATGATGTTGGGCATCACGGGCATCACGGACATCATGGTCATCATTTGCATCACGTTAATGATGAGCATGCAGATGCAGGCCATGCCTCACATGGCAGTAAAGGAGAAAAAGCATATCGCGGTCATCATGATTTTGATCAAGGAGATAATCAATTTCAAGAAAAAAATTTTCAACAAGGTAGTTTTTTTAGCTTACATGATTACTTCAATTTAAGTCTAAAACATTTTTAAAATTATTTATTATAATTATTTTAATTTTAGGACATTATCACGATGATGGAGGCCATAAAAAGGTTCACGAAGACTCAGATTCCCAATATATTGCTCATGATAAGGCAGAAAAAGCTGATGAAGGCGCACAATATGGAAATAATGCTCATCACAAAAAGGGATTTAAAACAACTGGATTTCATAATGTTTATCATAAAGACGAATATAAAAAAGATTCGGCATTTTATGATGAAGATCACGATGGCGGAAAATATGAAAAATATGGTGGTTATGATAGTCATCATCAAGATGAAGCAGGGGGTTATGAAAAGGCTGGGAAACATGATTCAGGTTTTGATCAAGCAAGCCATGGAAAAAAAGCAGAATTTGGTAAGGATCTTGAACACAGTCTTCACAAGGGACATAAAGGAGTTTCAGGAGTTGATGCGCATAGTGAAGAATATTCTGATTTTTCAGAAAAAGGCGGAAAACGCATTGCTAATGTACACAATGAAAAACATGAAAATTAAAAAATGAATAATAAATTTTAATATCGAAAAAGTTTTAAGAAATTAAAAATAAATTGCAAAATCACAATTGGTTTGAAAAACTGATGCAAAAGAAAAAACTTTTTAAAAGATAGTTTTACAAAAATTGAATTTGCTAAACCAATTTAAAACTCATCATTACTCCATGCGGGTTTCACTTATACATTTTTTAATTTTTTAGTACTTTATTTAATAGTGTGGAAGATTAATGAAATTGTTATGAAAAAAAATCAAACTATTCATCAATATGTATTATTTAAGTATTTTTACTTTACTATGTATCTAAGACTTATAAATAAATTATATAGCTTTTGATAAAAAAATTTCTAAGCCTAGGTAAAATTTTCTGTGGAGTTTGAACCTATCAATTTCTTTATTTTTTGTTCTAGTGGCTTATTTTTTGGACACATCCGGATCAACGAATCGTATAAATAAACTTGAATTGAAAGATATTAATATTGGTCAATATGGAACATAAAAATAACAATATAATTATTGCTTTATATAAAATTGATGGAAAATTATTTGTCAGTCTTATTACTGACCTAAAAGAATTTAAATGGTTTATTTCGGCTCTGTATAGTAGTACGAGCCATCCTCAGTAAAGTATACTACTATACTTCTTTAGATAAACCAAGATGTTAAACTTTTCATGATTCTCATTTATATACCATTAGTATATCATTTCTCTTTCGAGAGAGATTACAGTATATGTTCATCGGTGTTTAGGTAGTACACCACAATATATATACTTATATTTATGTATAGTTAGTCGAATAACAGTTTAATTACTGAAAAAGTATGACTATTTTACTATACACAAAGTAGTATATATATAATAGACGAACAAAACTGTAATTCTTGGCATATTTTAGACCCAATGCCAAAAAATTAAAATATAATATTTTATTAATTCGTTCATTAATTCGTGTACTACCTAAACACCGATGAACATATACTGTAATCTCTCTCGAAAGAGAAATGATATACTAATGGTATATAAATGAGAATCATGAAAAGTTTAACATCTTGGTTTATCTAAAGAAGTATAGTAGTATACTTTACTGAGGATGGCTCGTACTACTATACAGAGCCGAAATAAACCATTTAAATTCTTTTAGGTCAGTAATAAGACTGACAAATAATTTTCCATCAATTTTATATAAAGCAATAATTATATTGTTATTTTTATGTTCCATATTGACCAATATTAATATCTTTCAATTTAAATTAATGAAAGGAACGAATTAATAAAATATTATATTATAAATAAACTTGCAGATAATAATAGAGGAACTCCCTATTGCTCTAGCGCTTAAAAATTACTCCTCATTTTGAAGTGTAACGAAATTGTCTAGGCTAATTTTCGTTATTTTTTTTAAATATCTAAAGTTATGTTTAGAAAACAGTGATTTTTAATTTGGAACCTACCTGAATAATCAATTATAATATAATTTTTTTAGTGGTATTTAATTTTCCTACAATACGAAAAAATGTGCAGATTAGTTTTAAACAGTGGTCGAAAAAAACACTAAAATTTCGCCCCTTTTTTTTAACCTCGTTAATTTTTTGTTAAATAGATTTCAACCAAAATTTTATTTTGGATTTTTGTTTTTATTTACTTTTTTCAAAATTCATTACAAAAAAAAATTCCCTTTATTATCCCTCTAAAACCCCTGAATCCACTTAAATTCATCTTAAATTTTAGTCATAGTGTGGTACAAGGGGTTAAAATTGGATTTTTAAAAGGCTGTCTGTGTCGTTGAATCCATATTCGGGGTCGTAAAATATGAGAACACCGTTTACTTGAAACAAATTATCTCTTGGGAGCTTTTTTGCAATATTTTGAAACTAATGATCTAATAAATACCATATGCTAAATTAAAGCAATTAACACAAGATTGGTTTTATTTGATTATGTATTAAAAACTTATAACCGGTTTGTGTAAACACAACCTAAATGCATGGAACATGTTTACTTCCAGCTGAGGACTAGGTAGGATACAAATGTTACTCAACATTACAATACAATTTTCTATTTTTATAATTTGTAATTATCACTTCACTAGCTGTTAAGATTCTTAACCCAAACTATTTTTATTCCCTAAACCTGAATTATTCCAAGTCCCTGAACCTGAATAATTTTAAGTCCCTAAACCTCAATTATTCCAAGTCTCTATAAATCGATATTATTCTAAGTCCATAAACCTGTTTTATCCTAAGTCCCTAACCCCAGATTTTTCAAAGTCTTCTAATTATTCTAAGTCTTATTTGACCCCCCTCCTTAAATAGAACATATATGACCACCCCCCTTAATTTTCAAGTTCTGAAGTACCCCCTTCCTATAAACATGTTAAATGTTAAAAAAGGAATATTAAAAAGGAATATTATAAAAAATATTGGATTTGATAACTATCCTAAAAGTAAGGAAAAATTGAAAATCACGATGTAAGTTTTTTTTTTTTATTATTTTTTATTATTTTATTTTTTTTTTTTTTTAATACATACATTTCTATGGAAGTGCTAGTTTAAGGAAATTTTTTATTACTCGATTTTCTGTTACTTAAATTTTGCTAAACATTTGTTTCAAAATTTTTTACATTAAAAAAGAAAACAAATAAGATTTTTTTTTCTTTTTTTAAGTACTTGATACCTATTTTTTTTTATGAAAGTTCTAATTTTAAGAAATTCATCATTTTAAAATTTTTCTGATTTGAAATTTAAAAAAATTTTTTTGACTTAATACTTATTTTTTTAGATAAGAGTAATAATTTTAAGGATATGATACATAAAATGGTGAAAATTCAAAACCTCTATTATAATATTTGTCATTGTTTAAGGAACCAATAAACATTTGCGATTTTTTGAACAAATATGATCTTATATTTCAAAGATACGCAATATAAAGAAAGAATAAAGAAACAAAAATTTATTCAAAAAAATCATAAATTCTTTATATTTATAAAAAAAATATCGAATGTTAAAAAATAATTATCATAATGCTAATAATTTGGCAGTGTTTTTTTTCTACTTTTTCATCTAATTTTTTTTTTCATGGGAGTTCGAAATAACAATATCGGACCCTCAATATCAAGGAAAAGGCGATTTTTAGTTTTTTTATACTATATTACAGTTTTTCAGATAAAATAGACATTAAAATATAGCCATTAAGAATATTTTTTTATTACTTGAGAGACCGTACGCGCGTACTGCCAATAATTTGACAGCATTTTTATTTCTTCATATTGTTTAGGATATTGTTTTAAAAAAATGTATCATGCGTTTAGATTTCAACGTATCCCCAATCTTCTTTTACCATATCTGATAATTTTTCTCCTATCATTACAGTAGGAATATGTAAATGTCCAGCGGGTATGGTAGGCATTATTGAAGCATCCCCGACTCTTAATTTCTCGATTCCTATAACCTACACGATAAAATAATATTAACAATAAAATAAATTAAAATAAGATTGGTCTGATATTTTAATACCTGTAACCTTGGATTAACAACTGCTAAGGGATCAGTGACTGCGCCCATTTTACAAGTCCCTGAATGGTGATGTACAACGAAAGTTTGGGTTCCTAAAGCGCATTCCCAATATTCATTAGTACCAAAATCTTGACTTTCACATCCTTTTATATTTGCTTTAATTAAAGTTGGATTGAATTTTTTCATTGCTTCTGTTTTGCTTAATTCTATTGTGAACTTTACGCCTTTTATAAAAATTCTTAAATCTTCTGTATCATTAAAATAGTTTGGAAAAATTTTTGGTTTATCTTGTGGATTATTACTTCTAAGCAAAACGTGTCCTCTACTTTTGGGATGAGTTGGAAAGACATAAATAATCGCTACTTGTCGATTTTTTCCTAACGGCTCAAATGTTTTTTCCCATTGCGATTGAGTATATCCTAACTCCAGTATGCTTTCGCGTGTTAATAAACTTGATCCACCAAAAGCAAATTCAACGTTAGGATATTTATCTGTCACATTGTCAATATTTATAAATGCAAGTGCCTTGCCAACGGAACTTGTAAATGGTCCTTGTTTATTAAGAAAATAATTTTCTAAGTCTGAAATTTTGTCATCTTTAAGAGTTAAGTTTAGATAGAAAAAAGAATTGTATCCTGCATGATCCATTAAATTTTCACCTACAGGAGCATCTCTAATAACTTTGATTTTCATTTGTTTTAAGTGTTTAGCTGGACCTATTCCAGAAAGCATTAAAATTTTTGCTGATCCAACAGTCCCTGCACTTAAAATAATTTCTTTCGTTTGTCTTACACGGTAGGTTTTTTCATTTTTTATGAATTCAACACCGTAAGCTTTTTTGCTACGATTAATAAAAATCTTGGTTACCAAACTATTTTTTGTTAAAAACAAATTATTTCTAAAACGTGCTGGATGTAAGTAGGCCCTATTTGAACTAACTCTTTCCCCATTTTTTGAAAAAGTTTGAAAATATGAAACGCCCATTTGAGTTTTACCATTGTAATCAACGTATGGATAGCCCTTTTCCATGAATGCTTCAATAAAAGAATCTGTCAGTTCTGAATGATAAGGTGCATAATTGATGTCAACTGGGCCATTTGTTCCATGCATTTCAGTATTATTGGTTCCTCATAGAGGAACCTTTGTGATAGATGAAATTTTGATTTTTGATTTTTTGGCATATAAGCACGTTTTGGGACCTCAGGAAGCTAAAAAACCGGTTTTTAAAAAAAGTCTGTATGTGTGTGTGTGTGTGTGTGTGTGTGTGTGTGTGTGTGTGTGTGTGTATGTATGTAACCGGTGAAATTTCACAACCATTATGGAATTAAGACCTAATTTTTTTTTCAAAAATTTTTTCATCAAAAAATCTCAAACTACTTTTTTTTTTTTTTAATTTGGATGTAATACCTCATTTATTTCCATGAAAGTACTTATATTTGAAAGTACGATTTTTACTCGATATCTCGAATCTGATAACTAATTTTTTGAAAATTTTTTTCTCAAAATTTTTTTCACCAAAAAATACAAAAAATACAAATTTTTTTTTTCTTTTTGGACGTAGTACCTAATTTATTTTCACGGAAGTACTAGTTTTAAGAACCTTGTTTATAGTAATTTTTTGGACCTGATACCTAATTTTTTCAAAATTTTTTTCTTAAAATTTTTGTTGCCAAAAAATACAAAAAATGCCAAAATTTTTTTTATTTTAGGACGTAATACTTAATTTTTTTCTATGAAAGTACGAATATCTGAAAATATTGCAACCGGTGATATTTCACAACCATTATGGAACTAAGACCTAATTTTTTTTTCAAAAATTTTTTCTTTAAAAAATCTTAAACTATTTTCTTTTTTTTTTTAATTTGGATGTAATACCTCATTTATTTCCACGAAAGTACTTATATTTGAAAGTACGATTTTTACTCGATATCTCGAATCGGATACTTAATTTTTTGAAAATTTTTTTCCCAAAATTTTTTTCACAAAAAAATACAAAGAATACCAAATTTTTTTTTTGTTCGGACGTAGTACCTAATTAATTTCTATGAGAGTACTAGTTTTAGAAAGCTTATTCATAGTAATTTTTTGGATCTGATACCGAATTTTTTCAAAATTTTTTTCTCAATATTAATAAAACAAAAAAATTAAAAAATCTGTAATATTGTTTTTTTTTTAAGTTTAATACCTAGGTTATTGAAAATTTTTTTCTAAATATTTGTTAAATAAAAAACATTAAATCACAGCAACATTTTTTTTCTTTTAAAATACGGTATTTAACTTTTTTTTATGAAATACTGATATCTCAAATTATAATTTTTATTAGATAAAATAGACCATTATAAATATTTTGCTATTGTTAATGAGGAACCATAGTGCCAATCACTTGGCAGCGTTTTTTTATACTCTTTAATATTAAAATTTTCTAATTTTTTAAAATATTTAAGCAAATCTTTATAAGCCCAACCTTTATTTCCCATTTCAGCCCAGATATCAAAATCTTTTGGATTTCCTCTTGTTGCACCCATGTAATTTAAAACACTACTTCCTCCCATAACTTTTCCTCTAGGCCACTTACATGAATTATTTTCCATCCCACGGCAATAATTATTTGATGGTTCTGTTCCGAAATCCCAGTTTAATTTTTTACTATTTTGTAATTCTGGTGCTATACCTGGTATATCCATTATAAGATTCTCACTATCACCAGCTTCAATTAATAAAACCTTTAAATCATCAATTTCACTTAGCCTGCTTGCTATCGTCGCCCCAGCACTTCCAGCACCAATAACGATAAAATCATAAAGTTCATCAATTTTCGGGTCAATATCTTTAAGCTCCTCGTTCAAAAATTTCTCGTTTTCTTTAAGAAACTTGTAAACACCAGGAATATTTTTAATTTCACTATCATTCAATCCTAAAGCTTCATGTAAACTAAAGTGATCAATGACTTCAAATAAATAAACTCCATTTATTGCGTTCAAAATTGCAATTAATTTTAAAGTATGCAGAAGAAATATACTACACATGATGGCAGGTATTTTTCTATAAAATTTTAAGTCATTTTAATAACTCAATAAATGTAAGTAAATAATAAATACAAAAATTTAATTGATTATATGAAGCATATGCAACGTGTACAAAATATTCTATCAATTCACTGAATAAGATTATTTTAATAAATACTTTAAAATTTGTCGCTTTACATACCTAAGATTAATTTGTCGTATTTATTTATTTATTTTTTTTTTTTTTTTTTTGTGTAATAATTTCCAATTTTTATAGTAACATTCTATAAACTATGCAAAAAATTAAATTATTTAATAAAATATTTTTCACTTACTAAATTAAAATAAAACTTTTATTTTTTATATATCATGAATTTTCAAGGCTTCATTTATTTGATTATTAAAAATGTAATTAAGCTTGTATAAACAATGTCTTATAATATATTATACATTTAATGAATTATTGTGTTAAAAAATTATGTGATTTTAAATAATTAAATTTATTTGAAACTTGAAATTTGCCATTACTCATTAAAATTTGCGTTAAATTATAGAAAATAACTCGTTTTTTGACCTTTTTAATAAAATTTTATCGTTAAAAAAGTAATCATGTAATATAATTTAATATATAATTTGAAGTAGAAAATAACCATTGCAATTATTTTTTGTAATAAGCAATGGTAAAAATCCTTTTACTAATTACAAAAAGTAATGGCATTTAACGATCTCTGATTAACATACCAATTAAATTCAAAATTTATTTTCATGCTTTCATCTCATAAATTTATTTCATTTAACAATGGATGAGATTATAGGATAAAAAAATCTAAGATATAATATAACTATAGACTAATTTTCCATGAGAGTATTCTGAACAAAATTTGTTAAACCTTTTGCTAGCTCGGTTGTATAGAAAATTTTTTGGGACACTTTTGTATCGTGTTACTGATATCTTAATTGATATCTTAACAGTATTTTACTTTTTATAAGTATACCTATAGGCGCAATTTGAATCAAAATCCAAAAATTTAGTCCTATAAATAAATATAAAAATAAAAGTTATTAGACAGGGCAATAGCTGTGTTTGGCTTTTGGATTACCTTTGAAGAAGAAATATTTATAACGATTTTATCTAGATCTGACAAAGATTTACAAGAAAAATGATCAACCAAAAAATTTTGAATAAGCTAACAGCTATTTATTTAAATAAATTAGATCAGCAGCATTTTTATTTTTTGCAAGATTTGATTTGCCTGAGGATCAGTCAGTTATTAAAAATAATCCCTTAAAAATTCTTGGTTTATATATTTTTGGAATCCGGAAAGTTAGTGTGGATAAAAATTTGCGGAATTCAGAAAGATTTAGGATATAATTTTTAAGGATTTGCAGAAATCAGATATGACCTACCAAGAAATATCCAGCAGATTGAATGCACTAGGTGAGTCTTTTATTAAAACTCAATTCTTCTCTTGTCTATATCTTCTACATTAGAAACAATATTGAAAAGCTATTGGCTGGAATTAGTCAAATAATAAATATACACATTTATGTATTAAATATGTATATTTATAATAAGAAAAAATTTTAATTTCCCCGAATTTACCGATATTTTTCAATACTATACTCTAGTACTGAAATATCACTACCTGTACATCAAGAAATAAAGTATGCATACATTCAGGGGAGTTTATTTTTTCTTATTATTAATTACATAGCCAACTCAACAATGCACTGACTAATTAAAAAGATATTTGGCGTGAAATGCGGCATCGTAGATTACTGCGTACCTTTAAAATTAAACTATATGGATTTATACCTGATGAACTAAATAAACATTTTGCTGACGTAACCTTTTGGGACTCTGAGAAACTAGAGGATTTGCCTGATTTTATTGACTATACTCACCTGACAATGGATTCTGCGTCTCAACTATTATACTGAATAACGTAATTTTAGCTGTTAAGCACTTCAACTCACAGAAGGTATCCCGCACAAGTTTATTGCAAAATCCTTACTTATAATTTGCCCCCAACTTGTTAAATTCTTT